>CM064871.1:36500877-37100877 GCA_032719365.1 Prinsepia uniflora | reverse complement strand
CCCATTAGCAATGCGGAAACAAGCACTCCTCTCGTCACCTCAATCACAACCTCTCTCGATTTTGAAGTTCCAACCATGTCGGAACCAACACACTCAGACATCAACCACGTGTCCGTAGCCAGTCTAACTCACTACCAAGTTTTCCTATCGGCTTATACCGTTTATGCACATCCAAACGAATGTGGTCCATTACTACTCGATCCTCACGTCTCAACTACTGCTAGATCCCATCCAGTCCAGCATTGTCCAACATCCACCCTCGGATCACAAATACCTAACACATGCCTATCTCGATGGAGTCACATCCCGACTCGTGACTCATCGTCATCATAATCACTGGCACAGCATCAGCACTAGTATCAGTACACTGTGTGCGAATCAGACAACCCTGGATCTTTGCTCATACCGAGCAACGACCCCGTACCTATGTTCAAAATGGAGTAATTTTTCCTCCCTCGTACCCAACAACACTGGGTACACTCACCCTGACAATCCTTACAAGAAAAGGAAACGTTCCCTAAACTTCCCCCAATTCTCAATAACCACAACTACAACCACTCTCGATAGTAGTGCCTGCCCCAACTCGTGCAGACCCAACCACCAGACACTACTATCGACACTCCGTATCCAACTACTCTGTATCCCCACTCCGGAATTCCACCAAAAAGTACCATACCCGGGTAACTTGTCTAACCAATCTTTAACCAATCGTAACTTGACTCAACCAATGTCATCTACCAGGTCGTCCATGACCTTAGCTGCACCAACTATCCATCACAACTAAAGTAGGACAACAACCAACTAGGTCTAACCGATTAATACAATCTCAACTGCGGAGTGCAATCCCATAACCCAAGCTGACATGACATGACCGACCAACGGTCTCAGCTCCAAAAAGTCGCTAGAACCAAACCACTCACCGACTTACATTTCCGAACCATACAACAAACACTAGGGTTTCCTACAAAGGCCATCAACTAACTCTGTTGTACACATATACTCTAGCCCAATAATCACCACTAGGGTTCACCTTTCCAGACCATCCATGATGCCTTAGGGTTCCACAATCACACTCTAGGGTTCCTCTGAACCCAACTGCCTTCTGCAGTATAATCTAAAATCTGACCGATGCCGCGGTCTTGACATCGTATGGACGTCAAATCAAATCCTACCATCACGTAACTGAGGTTCCCAATAAGGTCATCAACTAACTCCGTCGTACTCACATCCTCTACATCGCCAATCACCACTAGGGTTCGCATTTCCTAACCATCACGCAAATGGGGTTCGGGGAAACGTGGCTACCCCTAGCAGCATAACTCCCAATCACAACATAACCTGACCATTTAATGGTCACACTCCATACTATTGTCATAACCGATCCTACACTATTGTGATCAATGGTCCCGACATAATCGTCCGATAGTCAAAACTCTAAAGTACTACCACGTTCATCCCTTAGTAGGGTCCCACACTGCAATCCACGATAGAACTATGGTAACCCCTACATCAAATGCCGAACCAAAACTATCCACGATACATTCCTACTAACTATCATACTGGCATCCTAACTATCAGGTTAATAACGAACTTCAGCCCATAGAGACATCACATCCTCGACCTGCGCGCAGCACAAAAGCAAACCTGCTCTGATACCACTTGACACGACCCATCCCAATCCCCCGGGATTAACACGGGATGTGTCATGATCCCGTCTGATACGAAGTGTCAGACAAGGGAATAAATTGAAACTATCAGCCCGATTGGCTTCTAGAGCACGCTAGGATCCAGTGGAGGAGTGTGATATCTCGGTCTCTACTACAGTCCGCATCTGAGATCAACTTGAAGGGCATTAAAAACCAGAAACGATTGTGAGTGGACGGAAAGCAATAGTTTAATAAAACACATTTCATAAAAGACCTTTATTCACTTTAGTAAGAAGCATGCATTCATAGGAAAACCATTTATTAAACCACATATGCTTCAATAACCATTAATAGGGTCTCAGCCCCAAGTTCAGTAAATTTAAGTCATACGGGACCCTGCACAAATCCATTTACACAAATCCATAATCATATCAAATATATGTGGGAACTCAGCCCAAATTCATTTATTATTCAGAAAACACAATTTTGCAAATCCAAGATATCATGTTTACCATATATCATATAATTAAACCTGTCACGGTTTCTAAAACTAGGCGCGTGCTACCTGGGGTCTCAAATCTCAAGTCTCTCTAGGGTCCACCTAAGTCAATGTCCACAGATCAATGACCTCCCTGGGGGTTATAATCCATAATAGCCTTCCTGAGAGTAAGGTACCCAACGGGACGACTCCACTCAGTTAGTGCTCCGTGACTAGTCTGGGGTTTACCTAGGCCAATGACCCTCGACGGAGCAGACAATCCATAAATATATAAGGATAGTATATGAAAAACCATTTTGAAATCATTCTCAAAACCTTTCAAAGGTTCATGCCCGGTCCCCATAAACCGTCATGAAACCAGAAATCCATCGTTTCCAAATCCAAATCCGTTTAGGATCTCCAAACCCGAAATCACAAATGTAAATCGTAATTGGGCTTCGAGCCCGATTTCGTAAACCAAATGGGCCTCGTGCCCAATTTCGTAAACTAAATGGGCCTCGTGCCCAATTTCGAATACTAAATGGACCTCGTGCCCTACTTCGTAACCAACTAGGCCTCCAGCCCGATTCATAAACCAACTGGGCCTCAAGCCCGATTTCGTAAACCAACTAGGCCTTAAGACCGATTTCGTAAACAAACTGGGCATCCGGCCCAGTGCCTTATTAAATCAAATGGACTCAAATTCCGATAGTTCGTAAATCGAATGGATCTCATGCCCGATTCCATATTTCCATGCTCGAAATCAATTTACGAACCAATTGGGCCCCTGGCCCGATAACGTAACTAATTGGACTTCAACTTCGGAGGTTTCCAAAACAAATGGGTCTCGAGCCCGAGTTTACCTTCAAATCCGAAACCATTTCATCAAACCATTATCAAAACCATAAGCAAGTATAGTTAGTGCAAAATCATAAACCTCGATTTACTTGCAAATACGTAAATCACCTCGAAATACGTGAAATCATGTAAATCACCATTATCCAAATCATCATCATCGAATCACATATGTAAATCATATAAAACATTTATGCATGGATCACAGCTTAGAAATCAAAGTCCACTCACAGACCGTCCTAAGTTGCCGCATCGATTTACGTGTCGTAAGCCTCCCCGGGCTAATCACCATCACCGGGACTCCCAAACCTGTCTAAATCACACTAGAGGGTTACTAACTACCTTATTAACTTCTCATTGAAGTCCCAAAATTTTCTCGAATATTTAACTATTTTTAAACTCGATCCTAAACCCTTGGATATCCCGAACTATATCGAGACGATCTCCGATCGACACGAAACCAGTCCCAAAATATTCGTTACATCGAATAGATTAAAAGTATTATTGAACACTTTCCCAAACTACCCCCACACATCCTCACGGGCCTCCCAAAGGGGCTGCGCGTGAAGCCCACGCGCCTGCACTATTCATTACCTTCAACCTCTAGAAACCCAGTCCAGATCGGTCCAGTTCAGCCTGGTCCAACCTGAATCGGCGAGGCTGGTTTTCCTCCATTGCTAGTCCGATTTCAATCCTTTTAATTCCTAAATCTCTATCCCAACATTTTCAACTGATTCAACTAATAAAAACACAGAAATGAGACATTATGAGTACCTTTCCGATCGAAGCAAAACCGGCCAACCTGCAATTGCTCATCCCTATCAACTCCGGCCACTACCAACCTCATAACCGGTCCCATTTGACTCCCACAACCCCCAAAAACAAGTTCCAAACATCAGACACGATTGAGAACCATCAAAACCCGATTTCCAAAATTTAAACCGAAATTCACCGTTTTGGTCATCGGCCGCCTCAAACCACCAAACTCCTCGAAATCTATCCCAAAGCGTTCGTCTGAGTCCCAGGAATAGTTTAGGGTCACTCAGCTAGATCGAACACGTCACAAAATGGTTTCCCAAACATGGGTTCAAAACGGTTTACAGTTACCCTGCCGTGGCCACAGTCGTGGTTGCTGCCCTCAGCCCTTCGCCGGTTCTCAGTCTCTCTGGTCACTTTATCACTACTTCAGTCCTCACACACGAGCACAGAGAAGAGCATAGTAATAGGGTGGTATGTGTGTTTGTTTGTTTAGGGGGAAAGAAGAATGGGGTTCGGGTTTTAGACAATGAAAATGAAGATGGTAGGTGGTGGTGAAGTCTGATGATGATAAACAAGTGAGGGAGATGGACAGTGGAGATGAGAGGGAAGGATAGAGATGAATGGTGGAGATGGGAAGTGGGTGGAATTATATATTTAAAAATGCACCTAATCCACCAATTAAAACCTAGATCCATTTTTTGGGGATAATGACCAATGGGATGAGTAACAGTTGTCACTCATCCATGGGTCCCACATAAATATCTGCCTAATCAAATTTTGCCACAAAATTTTTGCCTCGTAATGTGTGCATAGTCCAATTGAACTTCCCGTGACCATAACTTTCCCGTCGAACGCCTGATTCCGACGTGCCACCAGTCTACGGGCTCGTGACGTCCTGATCTACGTTACGGTCATCGGTCCTCGTATTTTTGACTCCCCGAGTAAAAAATAAACATGTTACCCACGACTAGTGGTAAAACGGTCATTTTACACCGTCCGTCCGATTTCACTCAACTAATCACCGATTACTCTCACTAATCCTTCATTAGTCGTTAATCTAATCCCGAAATTGGGGACGGGTCGTTACATTTCAACTCATGCCCGAGGTACCTCCAACATCACACCAGCCGAGCCTCACGGCTCAACCATCACCAGTTGAATCATTACAGGAACCCTGACTCATTTCCGAGTCATACTAATCTTAACTCATTCTTGGGTCATGCGTACCTCGTACCAATCAATAACGTAAAATCCTGCCGTCAACACGCACAAATCTCACCTCGCAAAACCAATACTCAAGATGGCATTCATCAGCCTCGGTACTCTTTTTAATCCACATCCATTCAACAGTCCATACTGACTCTGTCAGCGGTCCGAGCTGACCACACTGGCGTCACAACATAATTGTTCGCACCAAACAACTCGTTAAATCATCTCACCGGTGATTCTACTAACCATCAACATTGAATTCTGTAACAACCAATAAGATCACTCATGATCACACTGATCCAGTCCATGTCCTCGATCCATCCATCACATCGGAACTACTCCGATCAGCCATGCAACTAACAATATACCTCGGCACTTAACCGATCACCAACATCTCTATCCAAACATCACGATACCCGTCCAATCGCATCGGAATGGTTTCGACCACTAATATAACCACTAACACAAATCTCAAGTACACACACCAATCACATCCAATGATAACCACGGTGCATACCACCAAAACGTCACATTGTACATAGCAATCACATCCATCATACAGTATATCCTCAATCACATCGGCATTAGCCCCTCCTGGGTCTCCTGACCAACATCAAATCCAATCACATCTCACTTACGTATACAGGGCAGAACCAGCACCAGATCCAAATCCAAACACCCATATGTATGCAAGACAGACACACTCGTCCTGCACAAATCCAACATATCTAAGATATTCAACAATATCTAGCCACAATCACTCCAGCAAGACGGAGCAATCTCATTATTCTCATGTCCAACATATCCAAACTCTGTCTTGCAATACGATTATCCTCTATTCCTAGCTAGCATACTCAGTAAGACCATTCTTGATCCATAACAAGAAGAATCCAATCCGGCTCCACTCGCTCCTAAGTGGAATCCACCTATCGTCCGTAGGTGTAAGACCCCCGTCGAATCCATTTACCATCACACCCTTTCTTATTCATTCCCACAAATGATCAGACCACCACATCTGATCAGATCGCTCAAGATTACAACACGCCTAGACTACGGATTCTCTTCAATCACCTTATATCGATCAGTTATAGTCACTCCTTCTCATTCTTCCTTATTATATTTCTTCCTTCTGTTACCCTACAACGAAACTCAAGATAATCCACAACCATGACATCACAATTCATCCTACATTAATCCAAAGTAAACATAATCTCGCCACACATTGTGGCGTCACTAAGTACTCACCCTGCTCCTTAACGTATCCACAATCAATTGGGGGGGGGGGGGGGGGGGGGGTAGGGGTTCACAACTCCTACGGATCACAATCACGTGTTCGTACATAATCCAACTCAACGACCCACTCATTTTATTTCGGGACATCAATCTGATTCTCACTTCTAACCTTTCCAAGGTTCAACTGCCGAGCACCAATAAACTACCAATTTCTAACTCTCGCGATCCTCAGTCGTCAGTCATCAATCACTAGCCTCGGAATCACCAAGTACTAGCCTCGACATCACCCATTATTACCCTCGGAATATGTCAACACATCCAACATATGCGTCACATTCCGAGGTGTCCATGAAAAGCAATTTCACTCACGGTCATCCCGACCATACCAACCTAGCCCGATCCATAACGAAGCATAGGCCCACCGCGCTTCCACTGCGCTTCTCTGATTAGACCAACACTATCCTAACCATCATACTGAAATCTAGTAATGGTCATCGACTTTCCCGGCTCAGTTAAAAGTATGGACCACACACCATTACCTCACGACTGATTACAACCTCAATCCACGATGTGCCCATCCTACTATTCATAAGCATCCCATCTTGTGGCACATCATCTTCTATCAAGTGCTCACCACACACTAAGTCCGGTTCTCCGCTCATACCGAGTCACAACTCATCTACACTCGGGTCTAGGAAACCTTACCTCCCTTACATTCCATAACTCTGGGAAACTCAACGCTCCATGGTCCCAGAAACGACAACTTAGGGTCAACAGACCCCTAGATCCACTGCCCAACAATCGCAACGACTCTTCCAGTTGGGTCAAGCCAACCCATCTCCGCAATCTCACTAGACTCAACTAGAGTCATCCACTAGGCCAGTTATGGATGGCCTCGGCTGTACCAAGCAGTACACTCGCCCATCTGGCCGAATCGCCGATCCAAGCCACGACAACTAACCACAATGCTAACTCATGTTTCCCAGACTGAGCACTCGAACTAGGGTATCTCACTAAGGCCATCAACTAGCTCATGTGAACTCATACTTACCATTTCAGCAATCACAACGAGGTTTCTCAAATCATCCTCATCACGAGAGTTATCAAAACCCACGGCATCCACTAATCACAACGACCTCACTACTCAGGTTCCTTTACCCCCCTCCACACCAACCCCCCCTCCTCGTGCGAAACTCGAGGCATCCGGCTACTCATAACCGCACAAGTCCAATCTCAACCAAGCTGACCAAGTGGTCACAATTCCATACTATCGTCATCTGATCGCCACCCGGCCCAATAGGCCAACTAGCCAATCATCGATCATATCTCTCACCTCTAACTCACCGGTTACCATCCGGGTTAACCGCTCTTGTAACAACCCGTACCTTCAGGAAGGGTATAATTGAAATTTTGTAAATTATTTGTATAAAAAATACGATTTTGCCCTTGTGAATAATGTGTCAAAAGTTGACCTTTTTGATTTTCAGGATGAACGAGCATTGACCATTGACCGTGACGAAGTTTAGTTCATCACGAGTCCGTAGACAGGTGGCACGCCCGATTTGGATAATCGGAGAAAAAGTTATGGTGTTTGGACGGTTAAGGGCGTTACCGTAATTTTGGTAAAATAGAGGGAAATGTTGACGTTTTGTTGTATTTTTGACTTTTACGTAAACCGAGGACCGTTAGATAGGTCTCGACGTCCTGAGTACAACGACAGGCGGCACGCTATCATCGGACGTCGGACGGATTAGTTATGGGTCTATGAAGTTGGAGGGCAAAATGGTAATTTTGGACTTAGGGGCATTTTGGTCTTTTCACAATTGGGCCAATCAGATAAGGCCATATGGGAAAGTGTGATTGGATATTTATAATGTTGTCCACAGGATGATGGACACGTGTGGGACACCTAGAGGTTTCTAGGAGGTTTATTGTGTGCACGGCTACAAATTACACAATTTTGAATCGTGCAATTGTTCATAGAGCAGAAACAGGGAGAGTGAGACCGTGAGATTTCTTGATCGATTTCCAGTGATTGAAGACCTTGAGGCTGAGTGAGTGATCGAGGACAGGTTGGTGAGTTTGTAATCGTGTTTTAGTGAGGGCTAGAAGGTGATTGTGTGTGTGTGTGTGCAAGCAAACAGAACCAGGAGACAAAGCAGGGACACCGTGCACGGTTGTGCACCACAGTTGAGCAAACCATTAAATTGGACGGGGTGGAGGTGTTCAGTGACCTGAGGAGAGTCGTGTGGACTCAGTGGAGCACGGCGGCGAGCACGGCGGAGACCGGAGAAAGGGTAAGAGTTCTCTGTCCCCTGTTTTTCCAGAATTCTTTAATTTGAAAGTCGTGAGGTTTGGGTGATTGTCGAGGTGTTTTAAGGATCCTATTAGCTCTAGGAGGGTGAGAGTGACCTTAGGGGGTGAAATGGAGCTTCACGGTGGCCATGGGCGGCCGGAGACAGAAACTCAGATTTTCTGAGTTTTCTTCGAGTTTTGGACGATGACATAAGGGCCTTTGTTTCACGAATTTATTAATGGAATCAACTACCCAGACCAGGACGAAGCTAAGGGAATCAAAAGGAGTGAAAATGTTTGGGAAATGGCAGAGAACAGCCTTCGCCGGTTCAGACCAGTCACGGCTGAGGAAGACGATGAACAGTAATCACTGTTCAGGCGCGTGAAGCCCACGCGCAGCCTCTTTGGGCGGCGCGTGAGGGCTCGTGCGCCAGAGTCTGGGCAAACATCCAACATGGATTTTACTCTAATTGATATAACGAATCTTTTAGGACAAGTCTCGTGTCAATCGGACACTGGGTCAGGTTTGTTCGAGGATTTGAAGGTTTAGGGTTTTCGTTAAAATTACGTTTAAAATCCCGAAAAATTGGGAAATTAGGATAAGCCTTTATGAAGTGATTGTGACCCGATTTTGTGGTATTTGATAGGACGGGACACTCTTGAGACAGTTGAGGAGCGCACGGAGCGCGATTGACGCGTTCGGACTTGTGAGTGGACTCTTTCTTTCTAACTGAGCATGCATAACTGTTTTTATCTACTTGTTTTATGGTTTTAATTATGATTTTATGATTGCTGATTATTCTATATCTGTTTTACATGATGGCACATTTTTCGAGGAGTTTACGTATTTTGCAGCACGTTTTACGAGAAATGATTTGATTATGATTTAGATGCTATGGTTTTGAGGTTTCAATCTATAATTGGTTTTTAATGATTATAAATGGATTTTTAGACATGATTTGATGGTTTTCGGTTTTAGAATCGGATTTCGGAAAGCGAAATTTGGTTTTAAAGTTGAAAAGTGGATTTCCGGATTTGGGGTTCGGAATGACGGTTTTGGATGTCAGAATGGCTTCGGGCCAGTGATTTCGGATTCGGGTTTGGATATGGATTTAGAAATGGTTTTCAAACGGTTTTGGATTGGATTTGCTGGATCTGATTGTTGGGTTTAAAGACCCGGATTATGTTTGACGGGGGATGGGCCCGGATTGGGTTTAAAGACTCAGGAGTTTAAAGACTCGGATAGATCCAGCAGGTTTGATCGGATGATGACATTGGTATTTTATGTTTTGTGATACTGTTTCCATGATGATTACTATGCTTTATAAATGTTTTCAGACATTGGGTTATGCATGCATGTTTTCAAAACGGAGGGCAAAACCCTAGTTTGTTTATTAAATTGTTGTTGAAACTCTTTTTATTTCTAGTCCACTCACACCTTCTGGTTTTAAATTACCCTCCAGGTCGTGGTGAAATCGTCGGGGGTGAACGTTGAGGCAGGTGCAGAGGCATAGAGCTTTACGGCGTTTTCCGTTGCGAGATAGTCATAGTAGGACTTTTGGGGCTCGTTTGTTTTGTACTATGCTCTGTATTACTGTTGACTCACTGTATTACATTTTCTCCCTGGTCTGATAGTTATACTTATGGTTGCTTAGGTTATTTTTGGTACTTTTAAGTGTGATTATCAGACGGGAGCAGGGTCCCGGTTATCGAGGTGATAATCGGGGTGGGTCCTGACAGCTCTGGCACCCATCCGACCATAGGGTCCAACTAATTATCGATCATAACTAGCTCCAAATACGCTAGCCTCTCCGATCCTATGCCGACATACATCATACGCATAACGCGTATCTGGCGACCAACACCCAGTCGCTTGCTATCGCCACTAGCTAAGCCACTAACTAACGTACGATCACTTTAGCGTCCAGGTTGATGACAGGCTGTTCTGCGTCGAGTCATTGCATCCACAGCAACATCGTAACGCACAAGTCGACAAAACAACTACTCTAGAAGCCATAACCTCACGTAGAGCGCACTAACCGCGCTCTGATACCAAATTGACATGACCCATCCCCAATCCTCCTGGATTAAGGGATAAGCCATGCTCCCGTCTAACCCGTCTAACCTTCACGTAACATGTAAGATAGACAAGGGATACCCAGGCGAACCGTCCAAAACTAACTTCCGACTTCCCAGAGTGCGCAGAAACTACTGTAGATCACTTGTGTGATGTCTCCGTCTCACTGACAACAGCCTGCACAGCATCGACCTGGAGGGTATCCAAAACAGAAAAGACTGTGAGTGGACAAAAATAAATAAAAAGTTCAGAAAATATTTTATAAGAAAAGACAATTTATACCCTCCACGTAAAACCAATGCATGCATTCGAAAACCATTTCCTTTCCAAAATAAGAAAACCGTTTATGAAAACCATAAATCAAAGTCAAAGTACGGGAACTCAGCCCAAAAATCCACAAATCCAAATCATCAGGGCCACAACCCAAAACATCTGAAAAACTTTGGAAAACCATTAGTGTATCACAGAAATCCAAAATCATTTAAAACACATTTCCATCAATCGAACCTACTAGATCTATCCGAGTCTTTAAACTCAATATATATCCGAGTCTTTAAACTTAACAGGCCTCAATATCAATCCGAGTCTTTAAACTCAATAGGCCTACGGGAGAAATCACAATATCCGAGTCCTTAAACTCCCGAGTCTTTAAACTCACTGGGTCTTTAAACCCAAATCACATATCTGGGCCCGCCCCGTCAGATATCATATCCGGGTCTTAAAATCCAAAACCAGATCCAGCAAATCCAATTCAAAACCACTTTATCAAATCCAAACCGATAAATCAATTTCCAAATCCGAATCCGAAATCATCATTCTGAATAAGTTCGAATCCAGAAGCATCATTCCAAATCCAAATCCAGAATCACATTAAAACTGAAATCCGAAATCTTTAGAAACTGGGCCTCAAGCCCGAAGTTACTTTCCAAAATCCATTTATAAATCCTTGAATTCAAATAAATATTCAAATCCCCAAAAGCAAGTTATCGAAACCATCATCAAATCGCAGCATAAATCATAATCCCGTAAAACGTGCAAATATGTAAAATATCTTGAAACACGTGCAAAACATAAATCATAAATATCACAATCATAATCATAGAAATCACATATAGAAAAAATATAAAACATTTATGCATGCATCATAATTTAGAAAGCAAAGTCCACTTACAAACCATTCCCATCGCTACCTTGATACTTGTGCCATTACGCTTTCCCAGCTAATCCACTATCACCGGATTTGCCGAACCTGTCCAAATCACATTCTAAGGTCACTAACTACTTCAATATGCTTCTACTAAATTCCGTAATTTTCCCAAATTTTTAACTATTTTTAAACTCGATCCTAAACCTTTGGACATCCCAAATCATATCGAAACGATGTCCGATCGACTCGAAATCAGTCTCAAAATGTTCGTTACATCAAATACATTAAAACACGTGTTGAACACTTCCCCAAAAGAGGTCCCACACGCGCGCACTATTCATCATCCCTTACCTCAAGTCGCCCGGTTCAGATCGATCCGGTTCAGTCCGCTGGTTCCCTGTCCAGCAGAACCGGCATTCCTGGTTTTGTGCCCATTTCCAGTCCGTTTTCGATCCTACTTCTACCCTTAGCTTCGTCCCATCTTTTCTTATTACCTTATAGTGTCAAAACATAGAATTTGAGTCTAACTCATACCTTCCCGATCATCACACATAACCTTCAATTTTCTTTTCTGTTTCCAGCCAACTCAGACCACCTCCGGTCTCAACTCCAAGCTTTATCAACTCCTGGAAACCTCAGAATCATTCTCCAATTAAGAAATTCGATCAATGACCACTAAAACGAAATCTGCCATTTTTGAATTCCAAAAATCAGCTATACAGTTCGCCAGGCACCGTCCACAGCTGGCCTTCATTCCCAGCTCCTCAGATTCATCTCACTTTCAGGATCATCGTCCAATTGATTAGAATGGTTAATAGGTGCCTAGCTAAAACCGACTTTCGAATTCCAAAAATAGGGCACACGGCTTACCCTGAATTTCAACCACCGTGCACCACAGCCTTCCACGGTGGGACCATCTCGTTCCTCATCGCCCACACTCTCTTTTTCATTCACACATCATGGCCAAATGATGAAGATCGAGGGAATTGGGTGGAAGGATTCTCACGGTCTCTCTATTTTCTGTACATCCCTTTAAACCATTTTTTCATGATTTCCCTATTTAAAAACAATGAGAGGCAGCTGTACAAGGTTCCACTGCCTTCCAAAGAGGGAAAGCTGTCCCAAAACCATTGAGCATACTTCCCAAGACATCCAAGTGTCACCATTCCTCTGGGCACAGATGTAACGACCCGTCTCGGAAATCGAGATTAGATTAGTTGTTAATGATGGATTAGTGAAGTTGGTGATTAGTTGAATGCGTTCGGACGGACAACGCGAAATGACGATTTTGCCCGTGGAATGGGTAAAAATGTTACTTTTAGTTCGGGCAGTCAAATGAACATTGACTGATGACCGTGACGTAGTTCGGGACGTCATGAGTTCATAGACAGGTGGCACGTCCGATTCCGACATTCGAGGAGAAAGTTATGACGTTCGGAAGTTCAAGGGTATTTTGGTAATTTGGTTGAAATGGGGTAATTTGTTGACTTTTCAAACGACAACTACTTTTCACGTAATTCGAGGACGGTTAGGAAGGTCTCGATATCCTGAATACAATGAAAGGCGGCACGCATCGATTGGAGTTCAGACGTTAAAGTTACGGGTCTAGGAACTCGAGGGACAAATTGGTAATTTGTATAGCAAGGGGCATTCTGGACATTTCCTGCATTGGGATCTGAGCCCACTCAGTGATGGACACTTGGCTATTGTTGGATGGGGTGACCACCAAGTTTTGGACACCTGGCTGGGTCTGGATGGTGGTAGAATGTTGCTCACCATCTCAATGTGTTTTTAAACATTTTGTACCCGGTTTTGGATAACCGAGGAAAACAAAGAGGAATCCACCCATTGAATTCCTTTGATCTTCATCCATTTTGCTTACACTGTGAACGAAAAAGATAGAGTGGAAGGAGAAGAGTATGGTGGTGCTGCTACCAAGCACCGTCGTACACGGTGGTGGTCGAACAGAGGTAAAAACCCTCCCTTGTTGAGTTTGAAACTTTGGAATCGAATTGAAGGGTTATTGAGCCAAATTGAGTATTAGATGCTGTTTCTGAGATGCCTAGGAGTCGATTAAGCCTGAAATGGCGGCTCACCGTGGACGGTGGCTGCAGAATTGGAAACTGGCAAGCTTTCATTCGACAATGGTGTTTCGCGATTCCGTGACCGTTACTCGGGTTTGGTGATTGGGAACTTCCTCTCAGACTTTGAGGAGGTGAATGGAATCGAAACCAGGGTCTGAAAGGGTTGGAATCAGAGCAACAGTTAGGAGAAACATTCGAGTTTTTCGAGTTGCTTGGGAGGTAAGATTCTGTACTTCATTTCGTAATTTAACTAAGTAAATTGAATGCTTAGTGTGGGACGAAGCTAATGGGATTGAAAGGAGTAAAAATGGGTGAGAATGGGACGAAAACTGGCCACGCCGGTTCGAGTTGCAGAGACCGGTCTGACCCGGTCTGAACCGGGTCAACCAGAGGTTGAAGGTAAAACTGTTCACGCACGTGGATTTCACACGCAAAAGCTTCCAGACGCGCGTGGGGGGGGGGGGGGGGGTAGTTTGGGAAATCTTCCAACATGAATTGTAAAGTATTTGATGTAACGAACATTTTGGAGCTGGTTTCGAGTCAATCGGACATCGGCTCGATATGTTTCGGGGTATCCGAGGATTTTAGGGCTCGGTTAAAAATAGTTAAACATAGGTACGCGCGTATCGAGGCGACGACACTATGATCTGTGAGTGGACTTTGCTTTCGAACTTATGATGCATGCATATATGTTTTTATATGTTTTCTATACATGATTCTATGATTTGATTTATGATCTTGATGGTTTACGGTTTTACACAGTTTTCGAGATATTTACGGAATTTCACGTTTACGAGATTTCGAATGATCTTGTGACTTGAACATGGTTTTAATGAGTTGATTTCTGGATTTGAAATATGATTTGATTTCAATGATTTGAAATGGATTTTGGAAAGGTGATTTCGGGCTTGGACCATGTTTCTGAGATTTCGATAAACAAGATTTCGATTTTGAAACTGGATTTCGGAAATGCGATTTCGGATTTGGTTTTGAGACTGGGAAAGGAAATATGGATTTGGGTTCGAGACAGTGGTTCCAGATTCCGGCTTACAGAATCATTGTTGCGAATTCGGATAAGGATTTTCTATGGTTTTCACTTCTGATTGAAAAATAGTTTTGGGTTTAAAGACCCGAAAAAGAAAAGAAAAACCGCTGGATCTGGTTTTGAGTTTAAAGACTCGGTTGATTTACGGGGGAACGGCCCTGGATTGATATGTTTTGAGTTTAAAGACTCGGTGATTATGATACCCCCCGAGGCCTGTGATTGTGTTTTGAGTTTAAATACTTGTTGATATCCCGGGAAGGCCTGATTATTGCGCATGGTTTTGAGTTTAAAGACTCGGGCGCACTTGAGATCCAGCAAGCTCGTATGATTGATATTTTCTCTGGTTTGTCACTGGTTTTCAAATGTTTTGGGCAGTGGCTCGGATGAATTGGATTTGACGAGTTTTGAGACCGAGTTCCCGTATTTGAGATTGATTTGTGATTTGAGGCTGAGGCCTGGAATTGATTAACAGATTTGATTCGGGTTTTCAATCATGGTTTCCATTTATGGTTTTTGATATGAATTGATATGAAATGGTTTCATAACGTAAATTGATATGCATGCATTGGTTTTTACATGGAGGGTAAAAATGTAACTGTACTTTTCTTATAAATTGTTTTGAACTTATACTTTATTTTTGTCCACTCATACTCTTTGGTGTTTTCGATACCCTTCAGGTTGTTGCGGTGCGGGCTATTGGTCGAGAGAGATGGAGACATCATACCGTGATCCACAGCAGATTCGGCACACTCTGGGAAGTCCAGACACTTTTAGAACGGTCGGATCAAGAATCCGTTGTCCGACTTACGTGTCACATGGAGGTTGGATGTCGATTTAGCCTTCGTGTCATACGTAAGTTACACGGGAGCAGGATTTAGCCCTTAATCCCGGGGATTGGGGGTGGGTCCTGAAAATTGGTATCAGAGCAAGGTTTCGTGTGCTACGCGTGAGGTTTAGTTCCCAGAGTCGTTGGTTCGTCAACTTGGGTGTTGTGATGCTACTGTGGATGTGATGTCTCGACGCAGAACAGCCCGTCAGCAATCTGGATGCAATAGTGACAGTCAGTTCTTTTGTGGATAGTTAGCGGTGATTGTTAGTGTCAGGATGTTAGTCGCTCGATACGTGGTATGAGGTATGATGTACGTCGTCTTAGGGCCGGAACGGTTAGTGTGTTGGCGATGGTTTTACTTAATGGATGGACCATAGGGTCGGAGATACTCCAGCAGGATTAACCTGGATGGTAGCCGGTGAGCTACAGATGAGTAGGTTGGTCGGCCTGTGGGGCCCGAGAGTAGTCCGTTAAGCTAGTGAGATACGTGGGCCAAGGAGGCCAGTTGACGGTTGACTGTTGGGGCCGGGTGGTAATTGGAGGACGGAAGTATGGACTTGTGACCATTTGATCAGATTGTACGAGCTTGTATTTGTGTAGCTACGAGTAGCCGGGATGCCTTGAGTGGCAGAGTTTAGGAACTACTTTGAGCTTTGAGGGATTTCCCCCTAGCGATGGATACGGGTTGATGTTGGTGACTAGAGTTACGATAAGGAATGGTCTTAGTTGGGTGTGACGACCCTAGTGGTAAGGTTGTAGTGAACCAGTGGCAGTTGCAGGTTTGGATAACTCGGACAACGAGGGTGCTTTGAGAAACCCCGTGGGGAGGACTAGGGCTAGATTGTGAGTTCCTTGGAGAGGAACCCAGAGGAAGTGCATAGTTTCGGACACCCTTAGTTGGTGATTGTGGATTGGCCCGATTTACGGCCGGATTGGAGATGGTGCTGCTAGGTGCAGCCGAGGTAGGGAATGGTTGATGGACAACTCTGGACGAGTCCAGTGTTGGGTACTCAGCGTGTTGGACTCTGAAGGAGGTTAGTTTCACCAAACTGAGCGAATTTTAAGGGTTTGGCTCGGAAGGAGCAGAGGTTCGGGACTGATGTACTGGGAGTCCTGGAGTAGAGAGGATATGCCACAAGTTGGAATGCTTGTGAACGATCGGATGGGCACATCGAGCCAAGGTTGTGGCTAGTTGAGGTGACGATGTCTGGTAGGAACCACTTATCAAGCGAGGGTATGTGATGACCATTGGTAGGTCATGTTTCAGGACGAACGATCAGGATGCCGTTAGTAGATTAGAGTAGCGCAACGGAAGCGCGGTAGACCTAGGCTTTGTGTTGGAGCAGGCCAGGTTGGTATGACCGGGTTGACCTTGAGTGAGGTTGGTTTTCGTGGACTCATCTTGTTGTGTTGGAGATGTCGAGTGTGTTGGACAGTGTCGGTACATGCCAAGGATGGCATTTGGGTGATGTCAGGAAGACTTCGAAGGAAGTGACTGAGGAGTCCGAGGTGAGTAATTGTTGTTTATGATCTCGAAAGTGGGTGACTTGGAATGGAACCTCGGAAAGGTTGAGACGTAATGACTGACATCCTTTTGGATGAGCATACACGGTGTGAACAGACAGGTGAGTTGGTTCGGCTACGGACACGTGGTTGTGATTCGTATGAGTATAGTAGCAAAGGGGATGTTTGGACAATTAGTCCGGAGATGGTATACTTGAGGATGAAGTCTCATGGGAATCTCGGAATCAGGAGATTTAGTGGTGGCACTTTCTGAGTCGTAACCCCCTTGGTCATGGACATGGGTGGATGTGTTCGGGAGTAGAAAGAGTACTTAATGATGCCGGGAATGGCTTGTGTGGCGAGTATCGTAGGATTGTGCTAAGTTGGGTTAATGCAGGATGACTTGTGATGTCCTTGTTGTGGACCACTGAGAGTTTCGTTGGCGGATGACAGAAGGAAATGGAAAATGAGTAACTATAACTGATCGATATGAGGTTATTGAAGAGAACCCACAATCTAGACGTGTCAGAAGTCAGGACCCACCCCTAATCCCCTGAGATTAAGGGCGAAACCTTGCTCCCGTCTAACTTACGTATGACACGAAGGATAAACTGACGTCCAACCCTCATGTGACACGTAAGTCGGACAAGAGACTTTCGATCCGGCCGTCCAAAAACTTCTGAACTTCCCAAAGTGCGCAGAGTCTACTGTGGATTGTATATGTGATGTCTCCGTCTCTCTCGACTAACAGCCCGCGCCGCAACAACCTGGAGGGTATTGAAAACACGAAAAGACTGTGAGTGGACAAAAATAAAGAATATAGTTAAAAACATTTCATAAAACAATGACATTTATACCCTCCGCGTAAAAACCAATGCATGCATATCAATTTACGTTATAAACCACTTCAAATCAAAAACCATCCACGAAACCATTTGAAAACCTGTATCATCCAGGCCTCATCTTCAAATCACAATGCAATCTCAAATCCGGGAACTCAGTCCCAAAACTCATCAAATCCACTTCATCCGGGCCACTGCCCAAAACATTAGAAAACCAGTGAAAAACATCAATCATACAAGTTTATTGGATCTCAAATGCGCCCGAGTCTTTAATTTGCACCGTGCAACATCCTAGAACCCACTACACACACACCACGTGTCCATAATCCCATGGTCCCCTCTCAAAAATATCCAATCCCTCCTGTACACTTGTCCTCATCTCTTTTGCACAAATCCCAATGCACCAAAAGACCAAAATGCCCCTTGTGAGTCAAAAGTACCATTTTGCCCTTCGCCGTTCTAGACCCGTAACTTGCTCGTCCTACGTCCGATGAAAGCATGCCGTCTGTTGTTGAACTCAGGACGATGAGATCTACCTAACGGTCCTCGGTATACATGTAAAAACTCTATCGTATGAAAAGTCAACTTTTCCCCCTATTTTAATCAAATTACGGTAATGCCCTATACCTTCCAAACATCATAACTTCCTCCTCGGATGTCGAAATCGGGCGTGCCACCTGTCTACAGACTCGTGACGTCCCGAACTACGTCACAGTCATCGGTCAATGCTTAATTGACCACCCGAACTAAAAGTTAACTTTTTGCCCAAACTAGGGGCAAAATCGTCATTCTACACCAAAGTCTAAAAGTACCCAACTAACCATCGATTAACTCAGTTAATCCGTCACTAATCACTTCACTAATCCCGACTCCCGGGGCGGGTCGTTACAATCTACCATCCTTAAAAGAATTTCATCCCCGAAATTCCGCACCTCGTACCTCACACCTGGGGTCTCCTACTCGGTAGTCAACTCTTACCCAACAACTACGCCAGCCAGTTCCCAACCTATCATCTCCACCTTGGGTACATCACAACAGCTCTACTAACCGGTACTACTCACTAAAACTTCATGGTGTACGCCAGGGAAAACTCGATGAAAAGAAACAAAGATATTTGAAAATACCTCATTTAGAATACCCAATAGAGTTCGTAGAGTACGTCCTCACGTACCACCACCTACACCTTCACGTCTCTCAACTATTTCGACCACCCAGTCGGAATAAATCAACAAATTCCTACATGCACTTCTAGATTGTGGGTTCTCTCAATAACCTCATATCGATCAGTTATAGTCACTCATTTCTCAATTCCTTCCGACATCCTTCAACGGAACTCACCATAACACTCGCTACACTCGGCGTCACCAAGTACTGCTCTACCTTGGAACACACACAAGATCACACTCTAGTTCACCTCTACCAGATCACAAACCTTCAGACTCCCACTCAAGCACCAAGAAATCTCACAACACTCACACACCTTGAACACTTGATCAATTTCTTTCCCTTAGGTACTTCTCACTACAATCCAGTAATCCCACGGGGTTCCTCAAATCATCCCCGTCGTCCGGGTTTTCTGAAACCGCAACTGCCAATCAACCCAACTGACCACAAGGTCACCAATCCATGCACTCAACAACCAAACACTATCCGGCTTAACCGGCCACCGTCAACCGGCCTCCTTGGCCTAGGTATTTCAAGTTACTCTCAGGCCCCTAAGGCCGACCAACCTATTCATTTGTAGCTCGCCGGCTACCATCCGGGTTAATCCTGTTAGTGTACCTCCGACCTTATGGTCCATCCATCAAGTAACACCAACACCAGCGCCAGCGCACTAACCATTCCTGCCCTAAGCCGACATACGTCTTACCTCGCACCGCGTATCGAGCGACTAGCACCCTCAAATGCTACTATCGAACCACCTCAAACGTACTAGCACTGTCGTATCCAGGTTGCTGTCGGGCTTTTCCGCGTCGAGACATCACATCCACAGTAGCATCACACCACCCACGTCGACTAACCAACGATTCTCGGAACCAAACCCCGCGCAGAACACCCGAAACCTTGCTCTGATACCAATTGCCAGGACCCACCCCTAATCCCCCGGGATTAAGGGCGAAACCCTGCTCCCGTCTAACTTACGTATGACAAGAAGGCTAAACTGACGTCCAACCCTCATGTGACACGTAAGTCAGACAAGGGACTTTCGATCCGGCCGTCCAAAAACTTCCGAACTTCCCAAAGTGCGCAGAGTCTAATGTGGATCGTATATGTGATGTCTCCGTCAGAGCCGGACCCTGACCGGATGTGTGCCAGCGAGGATGCTGGGCCCTAAGGGGGGTGGATTGTAAGACCCGTGTCCTGTAGTGAACGGTGAACGATCCCACATTCCTGCGAGGGGGGAATGGTCTGGGAAGGGATTGGTGGTGTGCCTTAAAGGTGTAGGCACACACCTATCTAGCATGAGGCCTTTTGGGAGCTCAGTGGCTTTGGGGGGGATTGGAACCACAAAGTTAAGCGAGTTAAGGCTCGTGCAATCCCATGATGGGTGACCTACTGGGAAGTTGCACGTGAGCTCCCGAAAACAAAACCGTGAGGGCTGGGCCCAAAGCGGACAATATTGTGTTAGATGGGTCAGGTCGTGACATCAGATCTGATGTGTTAGTAGACCGATGTTGAGTTTAAAGACTTGGTATATGTTTTGAGTTTAAAGACTCGGTGATTATGATACCCCCCGAGGCCTGTGATTGTGTTTTGAGTTTAAAGACTCGTTGATATCCCGGGAAGGCCTGATTATTGTGCATGGTTTTGAGTTTAAAGACTCGGGCACACTTGAGATCCAGCAAGCTCGCATGATTGATATTTTCACTGGTTTGTCACTGGTTCTCAGATGCTTTGGGCAGTGGCTCGGATGAATTGGATTTGACGAGTTTTGGGACCGAGTTCCCATATTTGAGATTGATTTGTGATTTGAGGCTGAGGCCTGGAATTGATTAACGGATTTGATTCGGGTTTTCAATCATGGTTTCCATTGATGGTTATTGATATGAATTGATATGAAATGGTTTTATGACGTAAATTGATATGCATGCATTGGTTTTTACATGGAGGGTAAAAATGTAACTGTACTTTTCTTATAAATTGTTTTGAACTTATACTTTATTTTTGTCCACTCACAGTCTTTGGTGTTTTCGATACCCTTCAGGTTGTTGCGGTGCAGGCTATTGGTCGAGAGAGATGGAGGCATCATACCGTGATCCATAGTACATTCGGCACACTCTGGGAAGTCCGGACACTTTTAGAATGGTCGGATCGAGAATCCCTTATCCGACTTACGTGTCACATGGAGGTTGGACGTCAGTTTAGCCTTTGTGTCATACGTAAGTTAGACGGGAGCAGGATTTAGCCCTTAATCCTGGGGGATTGGGGGTGGGTCCTGACAACAGATCCTAATGTGACAAATGACCAAATTGCCCTTACATGGAAAATTACCAAAATGCCCTTCAATTTCCGAACCTCATAACTTTCACCTTATATGTCGGAATCGGACGTGTCGCTTGTCTACGTACTCGTGACGTCCCGAACTACGTCACAATCATCAGTCAAAGTCCAATTAGCCACCCGAACTAAAAGTCGACAATTCGCCCATTCCAAGGGCAAAACGGTAATTTGGCACGGTCATTTCGGGACGGGTCGTTACATGATAGATTTAATATAATTAAGGTTTTAGTAAGGTAAAACATAGAGGAAATTGTTATAAAAAGATGATCAATTAGGTGCTTATCAAATTCCCCACACTTAGATTTTTCTAGTTCATAGCAAAACTAAAAACAAATAAAGAATTGACAAAACAATTTTTTTTTCTTTTTAAAAAAACTATTTAAAAACAACTAAGCCCTGATTAATTTTAAAAACAACAAAACCCAGAGTGACTTCCCCACACTTGAACTTTGCTAGGCCCGAGCAAATCGAAAAACAAACAACGACTCAAAACAGTTTATTAGTAAAGACACATCTATAACCCGTAACCAAATGTCTCAGAAATTATTATAAGTAGATGGCATTATGATATGAAACAAATATGGATAGGGAATTCAAGAGATAATAGAAATATCATCATGCCATGAACAAGTAAGACTTGAAGAAAACAATGGTAAAATTAAGTCTGTGCATGCTTCGAACAAGTTAAGATCACCTCACAATGAATGCACTCATAATTTGCGTCACTCATGAAATAGGGTTTCACTCAAAGATATGTAAAAGAATTGCTCACATATTTCAACAATAAAAGCACTTAAACAATACCACATGAATAGAATGAATTACTTGTACAAATAAACCCAAACCATATGCTCACTCATACAACTTACTCAACAGATCAAAAGCTACTTATCTCATAGATCATAACGGTCTTTAATCATGGGTTGCAATGAGGCTAGGGCTAATGCATTCGGATTTTAGATATGTGGTGATAAAGAACATTCCAAAGACATAGTCATTACACCAAAACTTGATCAATTTCGAGTACATTTTCCTCCATAGCGTCACTAAGAGCATGTGGGAGCCAACTATCATCTTGTAATCAATTCAAATACTTACATTCAAAACAAATTACTGGAGAGCTAAATATTTTTTTTCTTTTTAAACTCATTATTGCTCTCATATTCATTTTTTTCATTTTTTTCTTTTTCAATATTTTTTTATTTCAGCAATCACACAATACAATAAGTAATTTGGGCATGCCTATTCCCATACGCACATCATCACATTTAATAGAACATCTTCATGCCATCTTCAAATATGCTAGATTCGAAATCTTCAACTAAGTCTTTAGAACAAGGGTAAGGATATCTATATTAGGTTAAAAGTTTAGATATGCATGATAAAGAAAGAGAAGGATATATAGAGGCTCAAAGGGGCTAACTAGGAGTGTCGCAACTCGTGCGTACAAAAGGGACACATGGATATTTGGCAAAGTGATGGAAAGGGCATCCTAAGATTCTTGAAAACAAAGACTTAAACGCACAATTTTGTTTTTTTTTTTAGAAATTTTGCATTAATTTTTTTTTTTCAAGAAGTAACTAAAACAAACAGTTTTTTTTTTTCATCAAATAAGTGAATTTTTTTTTTTGAAAAAAAAATGATTTTGTTGAAACAATTGAAAAAAACGTAAAACTTTTTGAAAAGAAAGTTTTGAAAAGAAATTTTTAAAACAAAAAATTTGAAAGACGTTTGAAAACAACAAAACTATTGTTTTTAAACGAATTTGGAAAAGAAAAGAGAAAAAAAAATTGAAAACTTTTTTTTTTTGTAAGATTAGATTCAACAAAGTTGGAAACTCCTCCCCCACAAAAAGTCTTAAATGGGCATTATCCTCAATGTATCAAAATCAAAGCATAAAATCAAGTATGAGATAGAGTTTTACGAAAATAACGAAGAAAACGAAAGTAAACAAAATTAAAAGATAAGAGAAGAGAATACAAATCTGTTGTCGATTGTGTACCAAGCCATAAGCACCTTGGCGACCTTCCTTACAAAAAACACCATCACGATTCACTTTCAAAAAACTATTTGGAGGTCTGCTCCAGCCATAAACAACACCACTACCAATCAAAGGTGATGTGACCGATTGTACCAAGGGAGGCTTAGCACGGTTAGCATCATTAAACTCTCAAACCCGATCCATCATTAACTGAATGTCAGTGTTGGGATCAACAACAATATCACTATAGCATCTCATATTACAAAATTTCCATAGACGCCACGATCCAAACAGAAAGATTTGCCTAGCAAAGTTCTGCTACCCAATGCCTTCAAAAGTTGTCAGGAAGTATTTCCAGTACCACACAAAATCTTCACCATCAAGACATCCAATATCCACCTACAGAGGGCACCCAAACCAGAAGATCCTAGCATATTGCATTTAAAGAAAAGGTGTACCTGCGTTTCCTCATCTACTCCACATTGAGGACATATATTGTCCACCAAGATCCGGTGCTTCACCAAGTTAGTACGAACCACCAAGAATTGTTTACATCACTTCTACAAAAACATTTGCAGTTTTGGAGGCACTACACTGGACCAGATAGAATCTCGTAACTCAGATTGCTGGCTCATACCACTAGAATCTCTTATACCCTACTTCCTCCAGAACTCTCAATTTTTCAACAAATCCATATCAACATAATACCCAAACTTTACAGAATAACTTCCATCCTTGACATGATGTCATTTGTATCTATTGGAGCACCCAAGAAAGCTAAGGGGAAGAGCTAGCACAGAGCGAGCATCCTCAGAATTGAAAACTTTTTAACAAGTTCAGTATCCCAACACAAACTATCCATATCAATGAAATCCATCACCTTCAGAGGCATAAACGGGTATGAATATTCTAACCATCCCCAATCCTTCAACGAAAACTAGCATTAAGAACTTGTAAACCTTGCACAATACCCTTCCAACCCTAAGAGCTGCCTTGTCCCTCTTTGGCCGTGAGTAGGTGACCATTAGAGTAGTATTTCCCATGCAAGGTCTGAGCAAAGATTGAAGCATGATTATTAAGGACTCGCCATCCAAACTTAGCAAGCATTGCTACATTAAAACACCTCAAGTCCTTGAAACCTAAGTCACCAACATGTTTAGGCTTTGACAGTTTATCCCAAGAACCCCAATGGATCCCAATTTTCGTACCCATGCTACCGCACCAAAAATCAACTAGAATACGATCAATGTCATGACACAATAACCGGCAAGAGAAAGCAAGACATAGAGTACATAGGCATGTCCATAGCAATAGATTTGAGGACTTCCTTAACCGCAAGAGAGAGAGATTATTTTGCCCACCCTTGTATACGGTTCTCAATCCTCAATCTAGTATCTCCGAAAACTTTCGTCTTTGAGGTACCAAAGTTAGCCAAGAGTCCCAAATATTTCCCAAATTCCTCAATACATTAGATTCCCAGGAGATTGGACAGAGTAGTACGGCTAGTAGTGGACACATCCCTACTAAAAAGGGTCACTCTTGTAAAAGTTAATAAACTAACTAGACTCTCGAGCATAGGTATTTAATATCTCCTCAACACAAGATGCCTCCTCAATGGTAGACTTAAACATAAAAATCGAGTCATCAGCAAACAACAGGAGGTGACTAAGCTTCAGACCATTAGGTACAAGGCTAATACCCCTAAAGAGACATTCCTCTTCACATTTTCTGATCAAAGCCGAGAGCCCCTCTGCACTGAGCACAAACAAGAAGGGTGATAGAGGGCCTCCTTGCCTAAAACCCCAAGGTCGAATCACACAGACGACTTACATAACTTCATTGAAGTAAATCAGTAGGTGCTGTCATAACTTCTCCCCAACACATTAATTGATGGTGGTTGGCCAAAACTCCTCCTCCATCTATGAAGAGGCAAACTTAAGATCCTTGGAAACAATTTGACGCCAAAAGGAACACACAATTCTGGTCACACAAGCCCATAGACAACAAAGGACCGCTGGTCCAGAGCACACCCAAGTCCTGTTAATGTTTGTTACCCAAAATCTACAGCTTTGGATCGTCAAATTCAAAGTGAGCATCAGAGATGTGAAAGTAGGAGCATGCGGCAAAGTTGGAAGTTTGAAGGAAGAACACAAATGGGACTTGGGTGGCGTCAACTGCACATAATGGTCGGGACTGGATGGCAGTACCATGTTTCACATAATGGTCGAGACTGGATGGCGTCAACTGCACATAGAAAGAAACGAAAGCAGAGATAGCTATGGGTCGCTCGAAGCTATTCTGCTTCGTCGGAGCCATATGCGGTTCAATAATGACCACTTCAAGGAGCTTCTGCTGAGTCACGGAGGACTTCTCAGTGATCGTACTGACCTTGGATCTATTTGTAAACGTCAGGTCATTCCTTACAAATCAATGAGGGATTGAAGAACAAGAAAAATGGTACAACTACCCTCAAAACCTTATTTCCGACGAGGACTTCGATCTCGAGCTCTTTCTCACAAGGGAGAAGGGAGGCTTGGAGCGCTCATATGTATTTATTTAATTTTTAAAAACCTCAGAACCATATGAAGATTTCGACATTTTTATGAACATCATCTTTATAAATTCACAAACTATCTATTATTTCCCAAAATTATACTTATCAATTCATTATTCACAGGAAAACAAAGTCATAATTCACAAAATTCATCCTTAACAATAGAAAATGTCCCTTAAATAAACTGCAGTAAAGAACCTTGCCACTATTTTAAAAACTTCATCTTCTTCTTTACTCATCGCCGATGAACACCCAAACCCAAAACTCGAAACTTCAACCAAGACTCCACCACAAACAATCAACCTCTTTGTTTTGTCCCTGAGGACACAGTGAGCTGAGCCCTGAGGCGTGGAGGTCACTAGAGTCCAGATCGAAGCGGAAATCGATGTTGGAAACCGAAGCTTCCTAGTGAGAATACGAACAAACCAGGTAAGTTCGATTCGTGTGAGCTTAACGTTTATTTCTTTTAGAGTGTCAGGTAAGTCAATTTACGATTTACGAATACTATTACCCCACAAACCAATCAAACGCATTTAGTGGGTTTGAATCATAAGTCCGTGCACCAAAAGCCCAAGTCAACGAGCTTCATTTTTCATCAAATTTCAAAATCCCAAATTCCTAAATAACTAAACAATCACCTATAATTAAAGTTCAGAAAATGTCAAGCACTCAACAATTACTCAACCAGAGAAGTACAAAAACCAAAAATTGCAAGAAATCCAAGGAAAACAAAAAGAACCCATGATTGAAAAGGATGAGGAGCAACCTGGGCAATGGATTTGACGAAGCGGCGATTGAGAATTGGTGCGGGATTAGCGAGGGAAAGGAAGCCATTGGGGAAGCACAAGGCGAAGACACAGTTGAGAAGAACTCCAATTGCAATGGCGATCTCGACCCTCGATTTGCAGAGAGATTGCGCTTGCGCTTTCTCTCTGTGACGCACCATGGTCATGCCCTTTCCCTTCTCAAAGTTTCTAAGTTCCGTCTCTGTAGGCGGAACTTCAAAACATAATTTGGCAGAGTAAAGGTCTACTTTAAAATTCTGTGGAATTTATGAAGTCCTATAATTACCAAACAAGTCATTTCGCCTATCGTAACGTTAAGTTCCAGTAAAAGCCCAAATCCCTGTTTCAAGTTCCCCATCCAAACACACCCTAAAGGTTTGTATAATTATCCCCAAGGGGAACAATTGAACAAAGGTGGAAGAAAGAGGATGGATGGGAGGGAGCGCAACCAATAATTTCCAACACAAAAAACATCAACAATAAAAAAACAACATTGGAAAACTGAAGAAACCATGCTGTGGCCTCATCTTCCCAACACAAACTCACAATACACACATTTTCTTGGCCGAATCATTAATAACCACTCCGAACCTGAAAACAGATACAAAGAGCTGCAAATGAGGCTTTCTTATGCTTCTACACCCATGATGCACTCAATTGCCTGCTTGCAAATTCCAGTCATTGTTGCCTCAGGCCCATAAACCTGCATTAAGAAGAAAGCAAACGGAAAAACGTTCATTCATAATCAGGCTGCTCATTGAGAAACAAAGTGAAGCTTGCAATTTTCAGCAACTTATTGAGTGATGCTTGTTAGAACTGATAATGCGTCAAAACTGGAATTCCATCACCTACCTCAAGAGGAACTCCTAGTTCCTCTCCCAAAACGCGCATCTTTGCCAAACCAGTTTGATAGTTTGGCCCACCCCTTCTCACGAATATATTCATCCTTGCCGCTTTTAGCTTGGACTCCTTGATTGATCAAAAACAGATACTATTAGGAAACAATACAAAATGAAATGAAGTGAATCTTTGATAAATGAATCTGAGTGTGCAGTACCTTCTCACTGAGGGCTCTAACAATCCCATTAAATGTAGCAGCAACATCTGTGAAATTAGCTATACCACCTCCAATTAGAAGAGCCCTTTTACGACCATCTGGATCAGCAGTCGCACACTGCAACACAACAGAATTTAATTTCCAGCTAGTGCATGCTACATGTTACGGTTGCAACTCAACAAAGAGCTTCTTACATCAATCACAACTCTTGCATACTGCAAGACCTCTTCCTCATTTGGAGCGCCACTATACTCTGCATAATTTCCGAGTTCTTCCGCGTAACCCAAATCTCCAACCTAGTTTCAGTAAAGAAACCATAATATTGAAATTAGGGAGACCAGAAACTTGGACTGGCTGGTGCAGGTAGATAAATTACATATGGGTGGAAAGAAATCAGGCTACTCACAGTATCAGCATAAATAACACTTGCCCCACCACCAGCTACCATGGTCCAGATGCGTCCTTTTGGGTTCAAAACGGTGAATTTTAAGGATGCACTTGTCTGCAATATACGAGCACCTCTTAAAAGACACCATAAAAGTGACAGTAAACTTGAAATAAATCCTAAAATACTCTTTCATTTGATAAAATGATAGGGCATTTGCCTTTTCATCCAAAGAATGAATAAATGTTTCTGTAGGGCTTAAAACTCTGCCAAAAGGCAGTGGGAACTCGACGTTACCCCATCTGAACAGTATTACACAGGTTTGTTAGATGAAAATCAAACCAAAACCAGTAAATTACAACAGACAGACTTGCAGATTGCAAATTCTTCCACAGAAGCATACTTATTGAAGTTCTTGAAGGCGGCAGTATCATCAAGCTCCCCCCTCATATCTAATGGATAAGGTTCACCATTAACCAAGGTAAAAGGGTTCATTTCCAGGAAGCTGAAGTCCAAATCTGCAAACCAAATCAGGAATGCATATAACCTCAGCAACTGCAGCATGTACATAAATCATATCAAGCTAATAACAGTACTAAAATGTGGTAAGACATTGCATACCCTGAAATACAGCAAATACAGCCTTTATGAAATCCCCAATTTTCTCTCTGACCTGTAACAACAGAATACATTAAGCAGACATCCCAATACCAATAATAATAATAATAATAATAATAATTATTATTGTACTGAGAATGTTCGGTTGATATCGGATGCTAATATCAGACAGAAGGTATACTAACATGACTAAAGCAATTCAAAAAATATACCTACAAGGCCCTTTACACTAACAGACTTTCATAGACAACTATATCTTAATTTTATATCAAAGTACAAGAAGTTAAAAGTTAAAAGAGTCGGGTGGTTATGTTTGGTCTCCTCACTCAATTAACATTCCAAATTCTTGTCTTGAGTCCTTAGCTATTTGATCATCTTTATTGTCATGCTAACACATTTGCAACCACAGAATTCCAAGCTTAAAAATAACGTATACAAAAAAATTCAAGTATCAGGCACACCTCCAATGGCAGAGTGGCAATCAGTGGAGCACAAGCCTCATTTGTCAAAGACTTCTCGGTGGGAAGAAATATAGTCTTAACCTATAAAACATAAAAATACACATATACCAAGTAATTAGCACCTAAAATCATTCTAATTCCAACACTCGAAAGAAAACAAATGACCACACTAATTTACACTACCTTGTCCCAGTTCTCCTCAATTTCGATACCACCACACTCTGAAAAGCTCAAGGTGGATCCAAGCCTTTCAGATACAATCGAAAGGTAAAATTCTTGATCATGAGGCATGAATGGCTCCACTATAAAAGTTGATATCGGTGCCTTACAGCCTCCCATCTCAACCTGTTTCAAACTCACAAAAAACCCCATCAAACAAAACATCTATTAATTCAATCTTGAAGAGCTTGGGTTTAAAAGAAATTATCAGAATTAGATAAAGTCGGATAGATAGCTACCTCCTTACCAAGACGCTGGTTAACAAAATGGGCAACCTGAGCCATATCCAAATTGAGAGCCACAAGGCCACTCTTTCCCCGCTTCCCAAACAACATGTCAGGCTTCACCACAAGCCTCGTCGACGACAACCATGTCTCCGTGTTCGCCAATTCGGCGATGTCCGTCGACTCAGTCACCTGAGCTGAGTTGATCTGGAGGTCAATTCCCGCGAGACGTTTTAAGTGTTGTTTGAGCAGTCTCTTTGAGTCGTATTCTCTGATCTTCTTCCGAGCCATTTGGTTGTTGACGGAGCCAAAGGAGTCGAGTCGGATCGGGTCGGATCGCGTCGGGTCTTATCGAGTCTAGCGGCGTAGGAAATGAAGTTTTATCGGGATGGTAGTTTACAGTTGGTTGGCAGGCGCGGCTGATGAGTGTAGCGATATTTGGATTAGATTGGTGAAGCCACACGCGCCGGAATGGTTCAGGTTTTTCACGTGCCAGAGGAGTCGTGAAAAACAACTACGAAAATATCAATATCGACGGATATATACGTAGTCAAATTTACAGCTATCTCGCCGTAAATATCGATAGGAAATTCGATCTTGAAAATTTGGAATAAAATTTTGGGAAAAACTCAAGTATCTAATTATGGTTATATATGACTAATAAAAACTATAAATGACGGTGATATAATAAATATATGATGAATAATATGATACAATAGGATTCTGCCGATAACTAATAATATAAAATTTTAAACATAAACATAAATTAAATTGAAGTGAATTACTATAATTGAATATTAATATAATTAAAAACATAACAATAAACATAAAAAAATTGCAATGGAAGAAAAATTATAAAATGAGTAAATATATTTAAAATTGGAAAAAAAAAGGATGAAAAAATAGTGTCAATCTTTGTTTAAAAATTGGAAAGAATTGATATATTTAAAATTGAAAAAAAGGACAAATATAGTTGAAAATTTGGGAAAAAATGAAAAAAAAAAACTCAACAGTGTGCATCTTGGGGGTCGAACACAAGACCCTCAGGTTTTTAGGCAAAGACACAACCAACTCGGCTAAGCAAGTCTAATTGAAAATATAAGCAACCAAATAATATATAAAGTAAACATACTAACATCTAATAGTCATCTTCTTCCTCCCCGCGGGTCTACGATTCGGGTTTTTGACCCAAAGGCATGACCCGACTGGAAATCAATGGTTTTACGTCCTATTTTCATTAAATTTGGCCATATCTTGTTTGTTTTAGTGAAATAAGGATATCTATGAGCTTAACCCCCCCTCCTCCTCCTCTTACATACCGCTGGCTAAAAAAACCGATATATCGGCGATAGTGTTGATATTTTCATCAATGGCTATTGAGCGTCGAGTTCGGCATTTTCCGCTACGTGTCGTCATACGTGGGGCAGTTGGCTGTGTGGGAGCGTGGTAGGTACTTCCAAGGCATATTATGTCGCATTTTGGAAGTTCCTAAATCAATCCAAGTAATTTTTTTTATCTGATTAATCCAAGTAATTTCATTTTCATCAATTTACTATGGATGCACTAGAAACACACCACCATATCTCAAAATACACTAAAAATATAAACTCGTTCCACTTTGCAAGAGCAATGATGTAATATCTGATGCACCATTTAACTAATGTTTTTTACACCATTTCTTTCCTTAAATGTCCCTATGTTAATCTTCATTTTCTTCATCCCTCTTTTCTCATACATATACATCTTCACCCCCTATTTTTGTTACTCAATCACTCTCTCTCAAATTAAATTTAACAATAACGAGCAATCAATAAAAGTCCATATCATAATTGCCTCAATAAAAAAACCCAGAGAATTTAATGGTGGATTGAATAAAAAATCTTCCAAAAATCTGTATCTTGAATAAAAAAAACCCATGAATAATCTTCCAAAAATCTGCACAACATTATTGACCAGCGTACATCTTTTCCTCTCTCACTATTCTCTCTATTCTGAAGCTTATTGCATAACTTCCTCTGTCTCTCTCTCTCTCTCTCTCTCTCTCTCTCTCTCCTGGCCTGATTCTTTCCTCTTTATTTAGTATTACACATCTAGATACATGATTTAAACAAAAGAGCTAGCAGAGGTTGGCATTGAGCCAACTCAGTGACCGAGCTATGGGGTGCTGCGGGTCGTCCTTTATACAAAGACGCTGACACCAGCACCACCGCAAGACCACCTTCAACAACACAGCCTTCAACACACTTTTCATTAACGTTCTTGAGGTGTACAAGCGATCTGAGGCCGGCGGAGAAGTGCGGGGATTCAGGGAGTTCTAGCCCGCCGACTTGACATGTGCCACTAGTAACTTCAGCTCCGACTTCATCATCTCCGAGATCATAGAGAAAGCCCCCAATGTCGTCTATAGGGTTCACCTCCAGACCCAAAATAATTTTCCTTGCATCGCCATCAAGAAATTTAAAAAATCGGCGTGGCCTGACCACAAACAATTTTCTGTATGCTTACTTTCTCCATCTATGACAGGGATGTTGACTGAGAGGGGCTTATGAAGATTGATTGGTGGTCAGAGAACGCCGGATGAAGGCAGAGAGAGATAGGTGAGATCAATGATTAATGAATGCAGATGTGATGATGTGATGAGGTTCGGAGGTCGATGATCGCCGACCGAAGAATAGTAGAAGTTTCTATTCGGTAAGCATGAGGAAACTCAAAGATTATTCATGGGGTTTTTATTCAAGATTCATATTTTTGGAACATTTTTTATTCAATCCACCATTGAATTTTCTAGTTTTTTTATTGAGGCAATTATGATGTAAATTTTTACTTGCTTGTTCATTATTGTTAAATTTCATCTGAGAGAAAAAGAATGATTGAGAAACAAAAATGGTGGGTGAAGATGTGTATGTGTGTGTGAGAAAGTAGGGAGGAAGAAGATGAAATTAACATATGAGACGGAAGAAACAATGTTTTTAACGGTATCAAAGACGACATTAGTTAAATAGTACAACAAACTTAACGTTGCATTAATTCTTGATGTAAAGTAAAGCGAAGCGAATTTTTGTCGTTTTTGGTGTATTTTGTGACACGTTATTGTATTCCTAGTGCATCTACAATTAAAAAAAAAAAAACAACCTTCCATAAATAAGCTATTATCGAAAAATTTGGGTAATTGGCTCAAATAATCCAATTTTCAAAGCATCAATCTATTTTCAACCTAAACTTGAATTCTAATATATTCTAAATTATCTAACCTTAAAGGACCAAAATATCCTTTAAATAAATACTCATTAACCACATAAAATATACAAAATTGACAATATGGAGTCAGCTTCATTCTTCACTCTTGTGCTCTCTCCACACTCATCGACATAAATTGCAATGGATTTTAATAGATTTTATTGTGTTTTAAATAATTTAGAATTGTAGTGAGTTTTAATTGATTCCTCTTTATTTCATATGATTTCAGTCAAACTGTGATAGGTTTTATCATATTTATAATACAATTTTCTATCGATTCTGAATTATTTTATTTGATTTATCAGTTTTTAACTTTACATGTTGAATTCCCCGACTGCCTAATACAACCACCAGCCAACCACCCAGTCCATGTGCCCAACGCTCCATCTTAAACATCAACTTCTCCACCGATCTACGATTGCCCTTTTCTTTCTTTCCCTCATTGATCCTTATCATATACAATGCAAAAATATTTAAATAAATAAATTTGTTGGTACCAAAAACTACAACTATCATCCACAATCCCAAAATTAAGAACATATTGTTACAACCCGTGCTCGAAAAGTAAAATTAGAAAAATTTAAATAATTAAATAATTGGTAGTCTCTGGTTAGACTAATCATACAATAATTGACTGTGGTTAGAAGTTAATTTACAAAATGGCGATTTAGCCTTTAAGAATTGGGAGTGATCGAGATTCACTTTTTGGTTGAGGATACTTTTAGTGGTCTTCTAGTGCTTGTACATAGCTTTCAAATTCATGAGTACGTAGGAAGGCGGCACTTAAACATTGGAGTACGTACGAAAAAGTTACAGGTGTAAAATAGTCAGGATGTATTGGTAATTTCCGAAAAGTACAAAATTATAAATACAAAAGTCTCTTTTCTCCCACGATTAGCAGTAACCTTTTTTTTTCTCCCCTTTTGCAATTCTCTTAGCCAAGAATTGACAGACACCACCATAACCATCACTTTCGATTATCAGTGACCTAACCTCCGCTTTCACCATCATCTTTTTTTCTCTTACTTGCGAACCCAACTGTACCAACCATCAACCTCATTGACCATCGTACGCGATGAAGGGAAAAAAGGATTCTCGCCACTTGCGAGGCTGTTTCCAGCCACCACCGGTTAGATATCTTACTTTTGACTACAAATTTGGATTCTTAGGATTGAGTAGCTAGATTGAGACTACTCTATCATAATTTTTGGTTGAGAAAAGAAGTTTTTTGTAAACCATGGATTTAGGCAAATAATGGTGGTATTCGGCTACTATTGATGACGATCTGATCGCCATTTATGACGGCATATAAGGCGACTTACCTAGATTAGATTAGTGACTAATCATGATTAGTGAGGTTAATCAGTGATTAGCTAGGCGAAATCGGACGAACGATGTAAAATGACCATTTTGCCCCTAGCCGTGGCAAAATGTTGACTTTTTGATCGGACGGTCAAATGGACTTTGACCGATGACCGTGACGTAGTTCGTGATGTCACGAGTTCATAGCCAGGTGGCACGTTTAATTCCGACGTTCGAGGAGGAAGTTATGACGTTCGGAAGTTTAAGGGCATTTTGGTAATTATGGTTAAAAAGGGGCAAATGTTGACTTTTTGACCAGGAGGTCCGATGGCCTAGGGCCGAAGACTGTTACGTAGATCTGGACGATATGAATACGTAGACAGGCGGCACGTCGAATTCGGACGTTCGACGGCAAAGTTACGGTTCACTAAAGTTTAAGGGTACTATTGCACGAATTACGAGACAAGTGACTTTTGGATTCTAGTGGGCCCCATATATTTAATCCCTGCCCAATGGATGAGTGACAAGTGTCACCCACCAACTGGCCCTTCCTTTACATTCATGCATCTCCTTCCCTTTGCATTTTCATCGATCATTCTTCCCATCTCAAAACGGATACACCCTTCACCCCAAACACTAAACCCTTGAACCCAGATGTTTACTGGAGAGACTAGTGAGTGATGAGAGGATTGTGGAGGATGGCGGCCAGCCAGGTGACGCCGGCGTGCACGGCTGAAACCACAAACCCGAGAGGGTACCCGGTAAGGTCCAAATCCCATTTAAAATTGATTTTGTTGTTATGGTTAGTTTTGGTTGATTAGGACTTGATTAGTATACTGCTAGGGAGGTTTTAAGAGGCTTTTGAGGTGGTTTGACGGCTGAGAAGCCGTGGGAAGAAAATGGAAAAATTTGGCTGTGAGGTTCATTTTGGAATCACGGGTTTTAGGTGGTTTTAGGTAGTTTTGTTAATTGGAATGGATAGGAAACTTGGAAATAGGAATTTAGGGATTGGATTGGAGGAAAACGGACGAAAACTAAGGGTTGTAGGGGCCTAGACCGGTCACGCCGGTCCAGTTGCTGAACAAAACCGAACCGGCTGGTCTGGACTGCTTCGATCGCTGAAGAAGATGAACCGTGTCCCAGCGCGTGAGGCCCACGTGCAGGGCAGTCCTTCGGCGCATGACGGCACGTGGCAAGGAATTTGGGGAAGTGTCCAATATGTTATTTCATCTATTTGAAGTAACGAACATTTTGGGACTGGTTTCGTGTTAATCGGACATCGTTTCGATAGGTTTCAGGGGGTCCGAAGGTTTAGGATCAGTTTTAAAAATAGTAATAAAATCGGGAAAATTATGGGACTTCAATGAGAGGTTAATGAGGCTATTAGTAACCCTCTAAATGAATTTGGACAGGTTTGGGAATCCCGGTGGCGACGATTGACCCGGGAGACGATTATGGCACGCGTATCGAGGCGCGGCTACGGACGGTGTGTGAGTGGACCTTGATTTCTAAACTGTGATGCATGCATAAATGTTTTATATGGATTATGAATGTTATTATATTATGATGATAAACGGATTTGGGCTGAGATCCCACATACGTTCCCTATGTTATGGTTTTCTGTAAATGGTTTTGGGCAGGAGCCCGTGTGACTTGTATTTATGTAACTTGGGGCTTAGACCCTAATTATGGTTGTTTAAACATATGTGATTGGATAAATGGTTTTACTATGCATGCATGCTTTTTTAGTGAAGGGTATAAAGATCTTTATGAAATATGTTTTTATAAACTCTTTATTTTTTGTCCACTCACAGTCTTTCTGTTTTTAATACCCTTCAGGTTGGATACGATGCAGACTGTAGTAGAGACCGAGATATCACATACCTCCTCCGGATCCTGGAGTACTCTGATAGCCCGAGAGGGCAAAGGTCGGAAATTTCCCTTGTCTGACACTCCATGTTAGACGGGATCAGGGTCGTTCCTCGTTAATCCCTGGGGAATTGAGGACGGGTCCTGACAGGTGGTATCAGAGTGAGGCTGGCTTATCACAGCTCGGCTAGCTCATATCAGAGCATATGATTGCTCGTAGGATGCGCAAGTCGAGGATGTGGTATCTCAATGGGCTACAGTTCGTGGTCAACCTGATAGTTGGGATGCCCGTACGATAGTTAGTAGGATGGAATCTTGGAACGTCTTGGTTCGGCACTAGATGCCGGGGTTGCCATAGTTCTGTCGTGGATGACAGTGTGGGACCCTATGAAAGGATGAACATAACAGTACGTTAGCATTGGATCGTGAGACGATTAGTTGGGATCTTCTTTCACGATGTCGTGGGATCGGTTTGGCGATAGTTCGGAATTGTGACCAACCGTTGGTTGGATTTGGATGATCGGATTTTGTTGAGTTAAATGGATTTACTGCTCTTGGCAGTTGCAGCCAGATTCGTGAAGTGTACTGCAGTTGGCAGTTTGCAGTCGAGTTCGTGGAACTCTAGTTGAACTTATGACAGTTAGCGGTCGAATTTGAGGAATCCTAATTGAACTTACGGTAGGATTGGATTGACGTCTTTTCGATGTCAAGACCGCGTAGACGGTCAGATTGTAGATTGTACTGCAGTTTGTAGCTTGCAGTTGGGTTCAAGGAGACCCTAGGTGTGATCGTGGAACCCTACCTTAGGATATATGGTTCGGAAAGTTGAGTTGGCGAGTAGTTGACTTTGGCGACTTCTCGGAGCTGAGATCATCGACCATGTCAGACCTGGTCATGTCATGTTTGGTCTAGTCATGTCAGTTTGTGATGGGACTGCACTCTGCAGTCGAGGTTGTATTTATCGGTTGGACCTAGTTGGTTGTCGTGCTACCATAGTTGTGATGGATTGTTGGTACTACTAAGGTCATGGATGACCTGGTAGATGATATTGGTTTAGTCGAGTTACGACAGGTTAGAATTCGGTTGGACAGGTTACCAAGGTTGGTACTTATCGATGGAATCCCAAATTAGGGATACGAATTAGTAATACGGGCGGTTGATTCCATTGGATGCATAGTCTGGAAAACGAGTTGTCTGATAGTTAGGTCTGCACGAGGTCGTGTCAGACGCTACTATCGATGGACGTAGTTGAGTCTTATCAGGTCGAGTAGACTCAGGTTTCCGTGACGATTGTGACGATGAGATTGCCAGTCGTGACGTTGATACGAGGTGCGTGAGTAACGCATATGTACGAGCAGTGATTCTGGATTCGACTCGGTTACGGCTAAGTGCGATCGCAGAATGAGACGAGGACATTCAGGGGACGTTTTCGTTTCCGTATGAGTTGTCAGGGTGACTGTACCTAGAGTTGTTGGGTACGAGGGAGGCAGAGTTTCTCCAATTTGAGTAGAGGTACGGGATCGTCGCTCGGTATGAGCGGAGATCTAGGTTTGTCTGATTTGCACACTTTGTGCTGATCCTGACAGGTGGGGTACTGGTACTGGTACTGGTACTGGTGCTGGTGCCGGTGATTGTTCGGGGAGTCACGAATCGGGATGTGACTCCATCGAGATGAGCATATGTTCGTATCTGTGGTCCGGGAGTGGATCACGAATAGTGATGGACTGGATTGGATCCAGCAGTAGTTGAGACTCATGGTAAGAGATGCAAGTGTTGGATGCCGTTTATGCACATCCGTAAATAGTATACAAGGTTTAACCTTGAGTCGCGTGAACTTCACTCAGAATGAGTGTACCTACATATACGGTGTAAACCGATGGGCGAACTTGGTAGTGAGTTAGGGTAATCTCGAACAGGTGGATGATGTCCGGATGAGCTGAGAACTTGAGAATCCATTTCGGATTGGTTATGGTTGACTACGGTTGACCATACCTCCCGAGTTTCAGGTAGGCTTGTTTGAGGAGGACTTTGGTTGTGAGAAATAGAATGGGTTATTATAATATTTATCGACGTTCGTTGTTGGACGGAAAGGTCTGAGACTGACTTCTATCTCAGGAATAGAAACCATTAAACGTGATTCCGACAGGGTTGGAACTGCGGAATCGAGAGAGATTACGATTGAGGTGACGAGAGGAATGCGAGTTTTTCGCATTAGTAATGAGTATTTCGAAGTCAATTGGGTGACTTCTCAGGCTCTACCATGGTAGAGGATGGTAGATGATGGTTGTTGTCACCAGTACATTGGTCGTGTATTAGTTAGTGGACCCGAGATTTATTTTGGGTCATCAGGAGGAGTTGAGTATATCGAAGTTAGGTGACTGAGATTTCTCATTTTCTGCTTGGTGGCAGATGATGTTGATTACGTGGTGTGGTGAGTGCAGCGAGTTTTGGTTGCATTCACATAGGATGAGTTTTTGATGTTATTGTATTTGATCGTCCTTGATTTTTCCTCGGTGGAATGACAAGGATCGATACGAGTAATCAGTGAGAACCCACAGTCTCGATGTGTCTCGTCGTTGACTGATCTGTTTAGATGTGGGAAATGGTTGAGGACTTTGGGCATTGTGACGATCGAGGATCCTGACGTCTATGCTCGGATGACGTAGTGATAGATCTAGATCGTGATCTTGATGATCCAGATAGGTGGAGAGTTTGTCGCTCTTACTTGGACGTTTGAGTTGAAGATGTTGGGACTGAACTTCTTTTCGAAGTGAATCCCATATGATATATTACTCGGTTGAGTAAGTGTAACGACCCGTCCCGGAAGTCGGGATTAGGGAAGTGATTAGTGATGAATTAGCTGAGTTAATCGGTGGTCAGTTGGTTACTTTTGGACTTTGGGCGCGGAATGACGGTTTTGCCCCTAGAACAGGCAAAAATGTTGACTTTTAGTTTGGGTGGTCAATTGGGCATTGACCGATGGCCGTGACGTAGTTCGGGACGTCACGAATCCGTAGACAGGTGGCACGTCCAATTTGGACAATCAGAGAAAACGTTATGGTGTTCGGAAGGTTAAGGGTGTTACCGTAATAAAGGGAAAATGTTGACTTTTTGCTAGACGCTTGGTTTTCACGTAGACCGAGGACCGTTAGATAGGTCTCGACGTCCTAAGTACAACGACAGGCGGCATGCTGTCATCTGACGTCAGACGGTAAAGTTATGGGTCTAGGAAGTGAAGGGAAAAATGGTAATTTTGGACTTAGGGGCATTTTGGTCTTTTCACATTAGGCCAATCAGATAAGGCCATCTGGGTTTGTGTAATTGGATATTTATCTTGTTGTCCATAGAAAGTTGGACACGTGGGGTGAACCTAGAGGATTCTAGGAAGTTTATGGTGTGCACGGGTACAACTTGTACACATTTAAACCGTGTAATTGTTCATCCTTCGCAGATCAGAGAGTGAGACGGTGAGGATTTTCTGGTTCGATTCTGTGTGTGTGTGACCTTGTGACTTGGTGAGAGTGACAGAGAGAAGGGAGAAACTGGTGAGTGGCTTGTGAGTGAGAACTGTGTGAGAAATCACGGTGGGAGAATGGTGTGAGTTCTCAGGAAAACAGAGAGGGTCGAAGTGGTGGTGCAGCCACAGACGATCGATTTGGTCCAATCAAGTTCGAAGGGAGGCTAGGACGGCTGAGGACAACTCTGTGCACGCAGAGGAGCACGGCGGCGCGTACGGCGGAGGTTGGAAAGACCGTAAGCCCCTGTTTCCCCTGTTTTTTCGTTTTAATTCAAACGAAAAGTCGTGGCTTTTGGGGCTGAATCGAAGGATTTTGTGAGTTCTATGAGGCTTAGTAGGGTCCTAGGAATCATTTAAACTCGAAGCCGTGATGGGGGATTGCTTGGTTGGCCGGGAACCGAAACAGAGGTTTCGGACAGTTGTGGTTCGAGCTTGAGGACGACGGGTTAGAGGCTGTAATGTTTAGATTTTAGGATTGAAAATGGTTGCTAGGAAGGGGACGAAACTAATGGGATTGAAAGGACTGAAATCGAGTAGGAATTGAGAGAGAACCGGTCACGTTGGTTCGGTTCAGTTGAACTGGCTGGCCAGAGGTTGAAGATGACCCTGTAGCAGGCGCGTGAAGCCCACACGCAGCCCCTTTGGGCGGCGAGTGAGGGCGCGTGTGGAAGAATCTGGGGAACCTTCCAACCTGGTTTTGAGTCAAATCGTTGTAACGAATCTGTTGGGATAAGTTTCGGGACAATCGGATGTCGTCTCGGGTTAGTTCTAAGTGGTCGAAGGTTTAGGGTTCTATTTAGTTACATTTTATGTCTGGGGGAAAATTGGGGAAAATTAGGAGAAACTTGGTGGACGTGTTAGTGACTCGTTTTGGTGACTCTGGACAGGTTCGGGAAAGCCGAGGATAGCGAACTGGCCAGGAACGGCGTAAGTGCGCGCGTATCGAGGCGACGTCGGAATGGTCTGTGAGTGGACTTTGCTTTCTAACTCTTGATGCATGCATATATGTTTTTATATGTTTTCTATACTTGATTTTATGATTTGATTTATGATTGTGATGGTTTACGGTTTTGCACGATTTTCGAGGTATTTTACGAAATTTCACGTTTTACGAGGTTTCAATTTCTCTTGTGATTGGACGATGGTTTTAATGGTTTAATTTCGGGATTTGAAATGTGATTTGATTTCAAGGATTTGAAAAGGATTTTGGAAAAGTGATTTCGGGCTTGGAGCCCTATTCATGAGCTTTCGGTTTTGAAACTGGATTTCGGATTTGGTTTTGAGATTCAAAAGGGAAAGTCTGAATTTGGGTTCAGGATGATGGTTCCGGATGCTAGCTTACGGAATCATTGTTGCGAATTCGGAGAAGGATTTTCTGTGATTTTCAATGTTGCTTGGAAAATTGGTTTTGGGTTTAAAGACCCGGAAAAAAAGAGAAAACCCACTGATCTGGTTTTGAGTTTAAAGACTCGGATTGATTTACGGGGGTAGGGCCCTGGACTGATGGTTTTGAGTTTAAAGACTCGGTATGGTTTTGAGTTTAAAGACTCGGATATGATACCCCCCGAGGCCTGTGATTGTGTTTTGAGTTTAAAGACTTGGATATCCCGGGAAGGCCTGGCTAATTGCGCATTGTGTTTTGAGTTTAAAGACTCTGGCGCACTTGAGATCTAGTAAACTTGTATGATTGATGTTTTTCACTGATTTTCTGATGTTTTGGGCAGTGGCCCGGATGAAGTGGATTTGATGAGTTTTGGGACTGAGTTCCCGGATTTGAGATTGAATTGTGATTTGAGGCTGAGGCCTGGATGATACGGGTTTTCAAATGATTTCGTGGATGGTTTTTGATTTGAGTGGTTTCATAACGTAAATTGATATGCATGCATTGGTTTTTGCGTGGAGGGTATAAATGTAATTGTTTTATTGAACTGTTTTCTAACTTATACTTTATTTTTGTCCACTCACAGTCTTTTCGTGTTTTCGATACCCTCCAGGTTGTTGCGGTGCGGGCTGTTGGTCGAGAGAGATGGAGACATCAAACCCACGATCCACAGTAGTTCGGTACACTCTAGGAAGTCTGGTTACCTTTTTTGATGGTTGGAACGAGAATCCCTTGTCCGACTTACGTGTCACATGAAGGTTGGACGTCAGTTTAGCCTACGTGTCATGCGTAAGTTAGAAGGGATCGAGATTTAGCCCTTAATCCCGGGGGATTATGTCAGGACCCGTCCCAAATATCACCTCGATACTCGGGATGAACCCTGCTCCCGTCTGACAATCACACTTACAATACCAAAATAAACTTAATACCACTATAAGCATAACCATCAGACGAAGGAGTAAATATATACAACAGTAAGCCAGAGCATAGTTCTACAAAATGGGCACCAAAAGTCCTACAAGTCTAAGTCCGCAACAGAAGAACGTCGGAAGCCCTATGCCTCGATATCTGCCTCAACGTTCACCCCAGCGCTATCACCACGACCTGGAGGGAATTTGAACAAAAAGAAGGTGTGAGTGGACCAAAAGGAATAAAAGTTTTAAAACCGTTTACCAGCAAATCAAAGTAAGGAAATAAAATCATTTGTTCCCTCCGGTTTAAAACCAGGCATGCCAATGAAGTATTAGAAAAACCATAATATGAAACATCATAAGAAACAGAGACACTATAAAATATCATAAGAAACAGATACACTATAAAACATCATAAGAAACCAGAGTATAACCCGATCAAACCTGCTGGACCTATCCGAGTCTTTAAACTCAACCAGGCCTCACATATAAATCCGAGTCTTTAAACTCCCGAGTCTTTAAACTCAATAGGCCTACGGGGGTAATATCGTAATATCCGAGTCTTTAAACTCCCGAGTCTTTAAACTCAATCCGGGCCCGTCCCCCGTCAAATCAGTATCCGGGTCTTTAAACCCATATCCAGATCCAGCAAATCCAATCCATATCCAGTGTAAAACCAATTCAAAATCCATCGCCAAATTCGAATTCGAAATCCCCGGTTCGAAGCCCTTCCGGCGTTCAGAACCGACATTCCGAACCCAAATCCGGAAAAAGATCCATGTTCATAACAAAACCATAGGAAAATCCCAAATCATATTCCACAACCTATTTACCATCATCAGAAAACGTTTTTAGGTTAAATTTCTGAATTATAACATCAAACTCTGAAAACCCGTTTTTTTCTCGAAAAACGTGCAGGATCCCAAAAACGTCTCGAAAAACGTGCAAACATCTCAATCACGTATAATCATCATCAGGACATAAAAACACACATAGAAATCATAAAACAGTAATTAAAACAGTTAGGCATGCTCGGAAGTAAGAAAGAGTCCACTCACAGTTCAGAGCAAGTCACTCGCGCTCCGTGCGCTCCTCAACCGTCTCTGGTGTCTCCCGTCCTGTCCATAGATACCAAATAGGGTCACAATAACATCAAGGATACCTCCTGCCCAAAATTACCATTTTGCCCTTAGACTTTCCAGACCCGTATCTTTTCCGTCCGACGTCCGATGACAGCGTGCCGCCTGTCGTTGAACTCAGGACGTCGAGACCTATCCAACGGTCCTCGGTCTACGTGAAAATCACACATCCTCCAAAAAGTCAACATTTCCCCTATTAGCTCAAAATTACGGTAACACCCCCAACCTTCCGTACATCATAACTTTTCCTCCGGTTGTCCGAATCGAACCTACCGCCTGTCTACGGACTCGTGACGTCCTAACCTACGTCACGGTCAAGGGCTAACACTCATCCAATCAATAGTACAAAAGTCAACTTTTCGTTTACTATTCACAAGGGCAAAATCGTCCTTTTTACAAAACTTCACAAAAATCACATTTTTACCCTTCCCGTAGGTACGGGTTGTTACAGATTAGGAGTGGGTCCTGACAGTAAGTGTCCGACAAGGTCAGATTTGGTCAGCCTAGATGTGTTGATGTTGTGATTGGCTTCCCTATGAAGTCAATCGAAGGTAATGTGTAATCAATTAAGAAGGTATCCGATAGGTTCAGATATAGTGCGTCTCGGTAGACGTGAACGAAATTTCGGGTTTTGGAATTAGATTTCTGGATGACGATTCAGGATTTGATTTTGGAACTTGAAAGTGGATTTATGGATCTGGGTTCGGAATGGTTATTCCTAATACTAGTTTACGGGATGATGATTTCGAACTCAGATTTGGACATGATTATGGATATGATTTCTGGGTTTGGATTCGGGATTTCTTACGAAATTGCGGATTCAGATTCGGATTAGGAAACGGATGATGGGCTGGAGTCTGGGTTTGTCTGATGCTGGATTGGACAAATGAACTACATAATTGAAACGTGATTGACTACAACCTAGGTGGTTGTAGGCTGATTGATGGGTAGATGTACGTACCTTGTACGTTGTTCGAGGTACGATACTAGGCAGACTTGTGGTGCCTGGTGACGGTATATAGGTTATACCGTGGGTACGTTGGTGAGCGTATTGGTAGTCGGTTTAGTTCCGATACCACTAGATTAGTCGAGAACGTGGACTGGACGTTCAATACTGTGCAATGTGTCATGGTATTCCTGATGGGTCCAATTACACACAGGTTGAGTGCTTTGTTGGTATGTGTATACTCAGGTTTAGTGAGTTAGTGGTTAGTGTAACCACAAGTGAGTATAGTGTCAGTTTTCGACTGACGATTGTCAAGTGGTGACAGATTGTTGAAGGTGTCAATGTGGATCGTCGTGTGAGGTCTGATGACTCCCGGTGGGAGTATATATAAGGATAGTTTGGTGATTGAGGAAAGGAACCTTCGAGTGTTTGTGTCAGTGACTTGGTAGATTTTACAAGTAGTGTCAATTCGGAACGTACGATTACTGTCATTCGACGTAGTTGAACGTAGTCTATACGACGTGAGCGTTAATTGTACGTCTGGGTGCATACGAGTTTTGTTCTAGTTAGTTGGTGTACGAGTGTACACGTGTCGTGAGATCGAATTATTTCCACGAGGTGGATGTGGAATCAGGATAGTTGTGGTTTCGAAAAAGAAACTAATTAAGGAGGGAAGAATGGTTGGAATTAGGTTGGATTGGAATTTCGAAGACGAAATTAATTAAGGCGGGAACGTTGTAACGACCCGTCCCAAATTCCTAGATTAGATTAGTGAAGAATCACGATTAGTGAGGTTAATCGGTGATTAGTTAGGCGAAATCGGACAAACGATGCAAAATGACCATTTTGCCCCTAGCCGTGGCAAAACGTTGACTTTTTGATCAGACTGTCAAATGGACTTTGACCGATAACCGTGACGTAGTTTGTGACGTCACGAGTTCATAGACAGGTGGCACGTTCAATTCCGACGTTCGAGGAGGAAGTTATGACGTTCGGAAGTTTAAGGGCATTTTGGTAATTAGTGTTAAAAAGGGTGCAAATATTGACTTTTTGACCAGGAGGTCTGATGGACGAGGGACAAAGACCATTACGTAGATCGGGATGATATGAATACGTAGGCAGGCAGCACGTCGAATTCGGACGTTCGACGACGAAGTTACGGTTCCCGAAAGTTTAAGGGTACTATTGTGCAAATTACGAGACAAGTGACTTTTGGATTCTAGTGGGCCCCTGATATTTAATCCCTGCCCAATAGATGAGTGACAAGTGTCACCCATCCACTAGCCCTTCCTTTACATTCATGCATCTCCTTCCTTTTACATTTTCATCGATCATTCTTCCCATCTCAAAACCGATACACCCTTCACTCCAAACACCAAACCCTTGACCCCAGATGTTTACTGGAAAGACTAGTGACTGATGAGAGGATTGTGGAGGATGGCGGCCGGCCAGGTGATGCCGTCGTGCACGGCTGAAACCACAAACCCGAGCGGGTACCCGGTAAGGTCCAAATCCCATTTAAAATTGATTTTGTTGTTATGGTTAGTTTTGGTTGATTAGGACTTGATTAGTATACTGCTAGGGAGGTTTTAAGAGGCTTTTGAGGTGGTTTGACAGCTGAGAAGCCGTGGGAAGAAAATGGAAAAATTTGGCCGTGAGGTTCATTTTAGAATCACGGGTTTTAGGTGGTTTTAGGTAGTTTTGTTAATTGGAATGGGTAGGAAACTTGGATATAAGAATTTAGGGATTGGATTGGAGGAAAATGGACGAAAACTGAGGGTTGTAGGAGCCTGGACCGGTCACGCCGGTCCAGTTGCAGAATAGAACCGAACCGGTCGGTATGGACCTGTTCGATCGCTGAAGAAGATGAACAGTGTTCCGGCGCGTGAGGCCCATGCGCAGGGCAGTCCTTCGGCGCGTTACGGCGCTTGGCAAAGAATTTGGAGAAGTGTCCAACATGTTATTTCATCTATTCGATGTAACGAACATTTTGGGACTGGTTTCGTGTGAATCGGACATCGTTTCGATAGGTTTCGGGGTGTCCGAAGGTTTAGGATCGGTTTTAAAAATAGTTAGAAAATCGGGAAAATTATGGTACTTCAATGAGAGGTTAATGAGGCTATTAGTAACCCTCTAAATGAATTTGGATAGGTTTGGGAATCCCGGTGGTGACGATTGACCCGGGAGACGATTATGGCACGCGTATCGAAGCGCGTCTTCAGACAGTCTGTGAGTGGACCTTGATTTCTAAACTGTGATGCATGCATAAATGTTTTATATGAATTATGAATGTTATTATATTATGATGATAAATGGATTTGGGCTGAGATCCCACATATGTTCCCTATGTTATGGTTTTCTGTAAATGGTTTTGGGTAGGAGCCCGTGTGACTTGTATTTACGGAACTTGGGGCTGAGACCCTAATTATGGTTGTTTAAACATATGTGATTGGATAAATGGTTTTACTATGCATGCATGCTTTTTAGTGAAGGGTATAAAGGTCTTTATGAAATATGTTTTTATAAACTCTTTATTTTTGTCCACTCACAGTCTTTCTGTTTTTAATATCCTTCAGGTTGGATAAGATACAGACTGTAGCAGAGACCAAGATATCACATACCTCTTTCGGATCCTGGCGTACTCTGATAGCCCGAGAGGGCAAAGGTCAGAAATTTCCCTTGTCTGACACTCCGTGTCAGACGGGATCAGGGTCGTTCCTCGTTAATCCTTGGGGAATTGAGGATGGGTCCTGACATTGACCAATAACCTGGCAGTCATATTGCAGTCTAGTCAGCAGCCCAGTCAGTTGCCTAGCCAGCCTATGTGGGGTGCGGGGCATGTTAGTATACCGACTACCAGAGCATGACAACACGTGACAATGCGTGGGAAGGTTGACAACATTCAGCCAGTGTGTGATGGCGCATGCAGTTAATTACCGACCCATAGCAATATGTGTACAGGATTTTGGGGCATTCCAAATCTGATTTATAGGTTCCAAGTTTATTTGTGGACGTTTTGGGACCCGTTCGAGCGTTCTAAGTTAGTTAGGATATATAGACATCCATATGGGATTAGGAATCCAAGTTTAAGGGTTTTAATTATAGTTTATAGATTCTAATCAACACTTTTGATGGGTGTTATGGTCGTGGTGACTATGAAGGTTCACATATATTAGGATTTCGCTTTTGGGGGATTTCTGGAATGAGCAGCTCAGAGTGCGTGCAACGGTTAGCTTTTTTGGGTGGCTACTTTCGTACACATTATGAGTGGACCTCCTTCCTTAAACGCATATTTATATGTTTTATGTATATATAATTGTAAATGTGCTGAGTTTTAGGGTAGTTTTTTCAGATTATATTGTTGTATGCTTGGTTGTAATGCTAGGGATTGTATACTTTGCCATGGGTTAGATTTAGGGTCTAGCACTTGTTTGATGGCGCAGTTGAGGGTGTTTCTCTATGTGTAATCAGCATATTCGAGGGTAACGATAGGATATCAAGTCACAAGTCGCAGAGAGATCGATATGAAATGATGAATATGAGGATTTCAATTATGTGACTTAACATGTGTGACACGACCCATCCTCAATCCCCCTGGATTAAGGGATGTGCCATGCTCCCGTCTAACTCACGTGCGACATGAAGGATAAACACCCGTTTAACCCCTATGTAACACGCAAGCCAGATAGGGAATCTCAAGTTAACTGTCCAAAATTAACTTCCCGCTTCCTAGAGTGCGCAGTAACCACCGTGGATCATCTGTGATGTCCCAGTCTCACCAACAACAGCCTGCACCGCATCAACCTTAAGGGCATCGAAAACCAGAAAAAACTGTAACTGGACAAAAATAAATAATAAGTTCAGAAAAATTTTTATAAGAAAAGACATTTATGCCCTCTATGTAAAACCAATGCATGCATTCGAAGACCATTTCATTTTCAAGATACGAAAACCTTTTATGAAACCTAGAAATCATTTCCTTTTCTCAAACCCCTAGGCCTCAGCCCAAAACCATAAATCAAAACCAAAGTATGGGAACTCAACCCAAAATCCAAGATCCAAATCACATGTAAAACCGTAAATCCAATCATCTGGGCCATTGCCCAAAACATTTGAAAACCATTAGAAAACAGTCATGATATCACAGAAATCCAAAACACATATCAAAACACATTTCAATCAATCGAACATATTGGATCTCAACGAGTCTTTAAACTCAATATCAATCCGAGTCTTTAAACTCAACAGGCCTTCCCGGGTAATCAACAAGTCTTTAAACTTCAAGTTTTTAAACTCAATAACAGGCCTCGGGGGAAATCAATAACCGAGTCTTTAAACTCATGAGTCTTTAAACTCAAATCACATCAAGGGCCCTCCCCCGTCACATCAATCAACGGATCTTTAAACCCAAAACCAGATCCAGCAAATCCAATTTAAAAAACCATTTTAAAACCATTTATCAAAATCCAGAAATCTGCTTTATCACTTTCAAATCCATTTACCGAAATCACGTTTATAAACTGAGCCTCAAGCCTGAATTCACTTTTCAAATCCATTTATAAATCTTTGAAATCAAATCATATTTCAAATCTCGAAATCATATCATCGAAATCGTTATCAAATCATAGCACAAAAGCATAATCTCGTAATGCGTGTAAACACGTAAAATATCTCAAAATACGTGCAAATCATAAATCATAGATATCACAATCATAATCATATAAATCACATATAGAAAACATATAAAACATATAAAATATTTATGCATGCATCACAATTTAGAAAACAAAGTCCACTCACAGACCGTCCTCGCTGCAGCCTCGATACGCGTGTAATACGCCTTTACCGGCTAATCTATCAACACCGGACTTTCCGAACCTATCCAAATAATTTTCTAAGGTCACTAACCACTTCAATAACCTTCCATTTAATCCTCGTAATTTTCCCGAATTTTTAAACATTTTTAAACTAGCCCTTAAACCTTCGGACATCCCAAACTATATCAAAATGATGTCCGATCGATTCAAAACCAATCCCAAAAGGCTCGTTACATCGAATACATTAAAACACATGTTGAACTCGACTCTCAAAACTGCATCACGCGCCTCCACATGCCGGGGTACTATTTGTCTCCTACCTCTGGTGAACCTAGTCCGGTTCGGTTCACTGTAACCCGGTCCAGCCCAAACCGACGTAACCAGTTTGACACCCTATCTCACTCATTTCGACTCCGTTTTCGACCATTCGAAATCCTATAGCTTTGTCTAAATGTTTACGATCGATCTAGCTAATTAAAACATGAAATTCTGGTCTAGCAATTACCTTCCCGAACCGTGATCAAATCTGTCCACTGCAACCAAGTTCTGCCATAGATCCTAACCATCCCGAACCTTGATTCCAGTCTCCTTAAGTTCCTATCATCCTCCAAAACACGTTACAATCCATAAAATCGATCAACAACTATGAAATCACAGCTTACCATGTTCTAATGTAAAATCGGATTTCATGGGAAAACTCACCTACCGTCGTCGTCGTGCACCGCCGTGACCACCACTGCACTCATCTCGACCTCACCTCTCATCTTTCATTCAAAAATCAGGGGCCAAGGACGAGGTTTGAAGGATTGTATGGACTGAAGTTCACGATTTCCTCTGTTTTGTCTTCTCGGTCAGCCTCCCCCGAAACACACACTAGCACGACTCCCTTTCCATCTTGTGTCTATCAAGCACATGCAATAGGTGAGATTTGGAGGGGATTGTAGAGATGGGTTCACAGTTGCACTCACTCGCACACACATTCGATCACTCTGTTTTTGGACTAAACCGTGCAACCATTTAAACGTTTGAGAGGCGGTTGTGCAAAGTTCCACAGACATCCAGAGAAGGGACATGTGTCCCAATCTGATTAGGCATAAATCCCAATGTAACCAGGTGTCCTAATCCCACTGGGCACAGATCCCAATGCAACCAAATGACCAAAATGCCCTTTGCACCAAATTACCAAAATACCCATATACTTCCGAGCCTCATAACTGCTTCCTCGAATGTCGGAATCGGACGTGCCACCTGTCTACGGACTCGTGACATCACGAACTACGTCACAGTCATCGGCCATAGTTCGTTTGACAGCTTGAGTCAAGAGTCAATGTTTCACCCATTGTAAGGGCAAAACGGTCATTTCGCACCGTCCGTTCGAAATTACTCAACTAATCACCGATCAATCTCATTAATCCTCCATTAATCACTATTCGAATCCTGAAATTCGGGACAGGTCGTTATATGTGAGTTATGATTGAGGTGATATTGTCGAGGGATTTGCATGCTTAACACCTATTATTATTATTGAGACGCAACAGTTAGGGTGTTGTCAACTTAGCTCATGATTTGATTTTTGATATGCCTATTTGGTAGTCGCTGGTGTCGTACATGCCTATAGGCAACATACTAGTACATCACTTGATCGTTCACATACGCTCACTTATACTAGTTAAATAGCGTCAATCTTGTCCCAAAAATTCTACGGGGACTTTTGGTGAGGGTTCTTGCACTCAGTCCTTCATGTAGTCGTGGTACGAGTGAAGACACCTTTTCTTTTCAATATGTGTGACACATGTGACTTTAGAGCCACTAGGATACAGATTATGATTATTGTAACATGAGGTGACTAAAATATTGAGGTACTAGTGAGTGTACTTTGAGTGCGCTGCATCCTTGATTATCTTGGGTGTATGAATTGTACGATAGAGTATCACTTTCGGTATTACTAAGAGTAGTAGTAAAACGAAAAACAATATTGAGACAATCATAGTCATTTCATTAAATAGATGTGTCATCTTCTATGTGAATATTTGCCAACATATATTAGTTCGTGTAGTTTTACATAACTTTGTGTGCCATAATGTGTTGGATATATGTTAGCCATGCAGGGTTATTAGAATATTTTAACATTAACTTAACCAAATTCGGGGACAAAATTCATATAAAGGGGGTAAATTGTCACGACCCGGCCCATCTAACATAATATTGTCCGCTTTGGGCCCAGCCCTCACGGTTTTGTTTTCGGGAGCTCACGTGCAACTTCTCAGTAGGTCACCCATCACGGGATTGCACCAGCCTCAACTCCCTTAAGTTTGGGGTTCCAATCCCCCCCAAAGCCACTGAGCTCCCAAAAGGCCTTGTGTTAGATAGATACGTGCCCACACATATAAGGTACTTCACCTTTCCCTCCCCGAGCGATGTGGGATCGTTCACCGATCTTACCTTTCCAAGCTCACGGGTCTTGCTCACCATTCTTGCTTCTCAAGCTCACGGGTCTTGCTCACCGTTCTTACTTCCAAGACCAGGTCTTACAATCCACCCCCCCTTTGGGGTCCAGCATCCTCACTGGCACACTTTCGGTCAGGGTCCAGCTATAATACCATTCTATCACGTCCCTGCCCATCTAACACAATATTGTCCATTTTGGGCCCAGCCCTCATGGTTTTGTTTTCGGGAGCTCACGTGCAACTTCCCAGTAGGTCACCCATCATGGGATTGCACCAGCCTCAACTCGCTTAACTTTGGGGTTCCAATCCCCCCCAAAGCCATTGAGCTCCCAAAAATCCTTGTGTTAGATAGATACGTGCCCACACATATAAGGTACTTCACCTTTCCCTCCCCGAGCGATGTGGGATCGTTCACCAATCTTACCTTTCCAAGCTCACGGGTCTTGCTCACCGTTCTTGCTTCTTAAGCTCATGGGTCTTACTCAACGTTCTTGCTTCCAAGACCAGGTCTTACAAAAATTGTTACAACTCATCCTGGAAAAGTAAAATTGAAAATATAAATAACAAATAACTAGTAGACTTGCATGTGGTAATGGGCTAAGCTCAATGGATGATTTTAGTTAAAGGGCCAAAAAGGGTAAGTAGACCGTGATTAAAGTTGAAAGGATCTTAGAGAGAACCGTGGCCCCCAATCGTAAGGATTAGAGTCAACATTTGGATGATGCACTTTGGGTATACGTGACGGCCTACAAAACTCCTCTAGAGATGTCTCCCCATAGGTTGGTCTATGGTAAAGCATGCCATCTTCCAGTAGAGTTAGAGCATAAAGCATGGTGGGTAGCACCAAATCAATGACCTTGAGGTGATCTGGAATGATGCTTTGAGAGTGCTTTGATCTACAAGGAAAAGACAAAGGCAGTTCAGGACAAACAAATCAAAATTAAAGTGTTTACAATCAGCGAAAAATTTCTGCTATTTCGTTCACAATGTAGACTCTTTCTAGGTAAGTTAAATTCTAGATGGGTAGGTCTTTTTGTTGATACTAATGTGTTTGCCCATGGACTGTGCAAATCCAAAACATCAAATATGGAAACGAGTTCGAGGTCAATGACCATCGATTGAAACCCTACATCGAAACAATTGGTGAGCATGATGCGAAGTCCGAGAAAGTATATCGAGCTCGCATCAACTGAAAGCATTTGGTCTAGGCTAGGTGGACATTAAAATTCAAGCGCTTGTTAGGAGGCAACCCAATGTACTCTCAAGTTATGAATGACTCATCAAACCTGATTTTCTCTCTTAAACTCTTCACTCTCTTTATCTTTGTTTGCTTTATGTTATTATTGCTTTATTTTTGTGACTCCTCCTTCCTTGCTTAGATTCTATGTCCATTTAATTTATTCTTAGTTACATTGAGGACAGTGTAGAGTTTAGGTGTGGGGGACGGGTTTACACTTATAATTTTTTTATCAAACTAGAAAACAACAAAACAATTTCGAGTTTTTATTGCATTCTTTCAGTCTTTTTGTTTTAACTTAGTGTTTTTCAGTGTCTTATGATGCCCTTTAACCTGTCAATGATAAGAATGAAGGAAAAACGAATACAACATGGCTAAAAGATGATTACTACAACTTGAATTCGTTTGTTAATACTTTGTGCTCGAATGTTTATGACCTGTAGTGGATGATGCATGATAAACTGGTATAGAAACAAGTATGTTAAGATATGTATGAATCATATGAACCTTATGTGAGCTTTAGAACCGTATCTAACTTTCATGAGTGATTCATAGGAGTTCTTCGTTTAAATTGATATGCATATGCATAATAAACTGCTTGCTATAGCTTTTAATGACCTCTAGAGTACTAGAACTTAATCTATGTGATTTTCAAAGTTTTTAAATCAATAAACTCTCTGATTTTGGACATGATTAAGACATAAGGGTTAACACCACATATCCAAACATCTATGCCCCAATTTAATTGCACGAGTTGCGACCCCCCCTAGTTTAACCCCTTTGAGCATACATTGAGCCTTTCTTTCATCACCCTAAAACATCTATTCACGTGAGCATAGTTAGATATCCTTTACCCTTATTCCAAGGACTTGGTTGAAGACTTGAAGATGGTGTGCATTACAAGGAAGTGATTTGATGATTTATGACTTATATGTGTAAGTGTAGGGAATGAATTTCTCAAACTATGTTATTATTCATTACATTACTTCTCAAAAGAAAGAAAAAGAAAACAAAGCAAAAAAAATGTTTGAAAAATACAAGAAAAAAATGTGATCAAGAACGAAGTTCTATGAGGTAATGAGTTTTGAATTAAGTGAAGTCCTCGATACTTGTAATTCAAAAACATTGAAGAATTGAAGGCCTACATTGAAGATCTCGATCTTTGTCCTAATTGCAAAGCTCAAAGACGTGTAAAATGAAGATTAAGGCCCAACAAGATGATACTCGGCCTATGATGATGGGAAATCACTTATGCCTATGTAATGAAGCCTTTGGTTGAGTCCTGGAACGAATTTGAACACCATCATCCTAAATATTCCATGCCTCTACACCTAGTCCCATTACAACCTTCGATAAAGACCTTATGATTCTTAAGATGGGTAAATTTTGATTAGTTGAGTTAATCACTTGAGTAAGCTTTCAGTTTTTGTTCATTTGTGTAAGTATGTTTAATTTCTTATGGTTTTTGTTTGCGATTTTAACAAAGTACTTTCTTTCTATATTGTGAGCATCTTTCTCGCATATTATGAGTACAAACACAACCCTTTATATATTGAGCGAATATTATGAGTGCATATCCTTGTGAGTTGTTTCATACTTATTTTATTCATGTTAAGATCCATTACACCATAGTTTACACATTGTGTTACTTGTTGTAACACTTGAAACTTCTTGTTAACTCTTAAATTATGTAAGCTAAAATGCTTTCTAAGTGCAAGTCTTTGATTCCATAATCATAATGATAAAACTTTTGAGACAAATGGTTAAGGGATTAATTGTTTGAATTTTTTATTTTATTTTAGTATTTGTTAGGGACTAGCAAAGTCTAAGTGTGGGGCTATTTGAGAAGCTTTTATTTGAGTAGTATTTATATCATTTTATACCCTTTATGCTTATCTTTTAATGTAAAAATACCAAACAATAGGAGAAAATAATCAATTTTGTGAGAAATGTGCAGAATCGGATAAATATCGGAATTATAAGAATTTGAGCGAAAGAATCATCTCAATCGGAGTCATATTGAAGAAGTTATGATCGAAAGAAAGGAGGTCACCAAAAACTGCAAACCAATTCAGCAGGCAGCTACGGAATCATCCAATCAACCCAAAAAGCCATTTTGGCTAGCATATGCTGACACCCTGAGACCATTTTGCTGCACACCTGCTGATTTCGTAAGCATACTTCAGTGGTCGCCTTCCAAAGCAGAAGCCCCATTTTCAGCACATGCGTACCGAACACCATTCTAGCCCTACCTTGCCCCTTTGACTAATGTTGACCACCAAAATTATTCCCCCTTTTCAACGCGCTTCTACCAAATTATTCTCCTATATAATTCCAACAGTTTATTTCCTTCTCCTTAGTGGAAAACTTGTCCAAATCAAAATTGGTTTTGTTTTCCTTTTCCTCAGGAAACCTTATTACATTAGGACTTTATTTCCTTAGATTTTTATGAGATTGTAACCCTATTTAAAAGGATGTTTTCCTCACTTTTAATTTAGACACCCATTATTCAAATACTATTATTTTTCCAAGTTTTAAATCTAGTACTCTTCTAAATTAAACGAAAGCTCTTATTGTCGCATTCTTTGGTGTTCTTCCATCTTTGCTAAGTTCCTTCCGTGTTTTCTGGGTGCTTAGTGAATAACAATTCACCTAATCTGACATGACATATCCCAAATATGCTTTGATAACCGTGTCTGGTCCTACTCCCGTTGACAAGTCAACCATAATTCTTAAAACACCCTCAGAACTTGTTAGACAAGGGATAGAAGTACTGATTCCCACCCATGCCTCCGCCTCTCGACCAACACTGATATTTGTGCCACAACTTAAAGGGTCATCAAAGACAACAAAAGTTTGAGTGGACAAAAATAACATTGTTTGAAAATACATTTCAAAACAAACTATTTTACCCTCCAGTTATAAAACATGCAAGCATAGAGTAAAACAAATTAACAACTGGCCCTCGAGGCAAATCTCATGTAAACCATCTGGACCCAACCGTCCACATCAGTGGTAATCAGTCATCAATACTAACAACAATCACAATGAACAAACAACATTAGTCATCAGTGCACATACATCAATCGTACTATCACATCAGCTGTACCACCCCGGAAATTCGAGGATTTTAATATTGTAATTTAATATATATGAATTGACGTTTTTACCCTTGTGATTGGTATGGCCAATTTATTGACTTTTTGATTGGTGAGTCAAATGGACTTTGACCAGTGACTGTGACGTAGTTCGGGACGTCACGAGTTTATAGACAGGTGGCACATCCAATTCGGACGATTAGGGAAAAAGTTATGACTATCGGAAGTTCAGGGGCATTACCGTAATTTGGACTTTCGGGGCAAAAATGTTGACTTTTCGTTTGGAAACAAATTTTCACATGACTCAAGGACCGTTAAGTAGGTCTCGATGTCCTGAGTCCGTAGACAGGCGGCACACCGAAATCGGACTTCGTACGAGGAAGTTATGGTCAGAAACGTGAAATCGGGAGGTTCGTGTCTCGGTTTTCGTGTCGAATATTTTATTCTGAAATTCTGATTGGAGGACACCTGGTGAGTGACAAGTGTCACTCACCCATTGGCTAGATTGGATCAGATCCACTATGGGTTTTATACCATTAAAACCAACTTTTAATTCCAGCCATTGATCTGAAACCTCCAGATCTGATCTCAGCCCTTGATCTCATTTCTGAGATCTAATCTGGACCGTCCATCCATTTCCCTCCATTTCTATATATTTTCTCACCCGACACCCTCACTCACTGTCCATTGATCCAACACTTATGCATTGCACCTGGTTTCTGTGTCTGTGTGTTGCTGGACTCACGGGGAAGGACTGAGGCACGGCGGCGGACGGCGGCAGACGACGGCGAGGTGAGCCGGTTTCAAAACCCGAAACGGTTTCAAAAACTCAGGATTTGGTAATTTAAATTCCAACGCGTATTTTTGTTTTCAATTGACCCTAATCAGTTCTATGGACTGTTAGGAACCTAGAGGGCTTGTTTTCGTGGTCTGAGGTGGCCTGAACAGAGGACAAACGGCGACGGGAACCGGGACTGTGCATCGAGGTGAGTCTTCGATTCAGTCCTTGTTTATTGATTTTAATCAGGTAGAACCCTTTCTGGGATTGAGACGAACATCTAGGAACAAACTAGGACAGAAATGGTTGAGAATTGAACAAATGGTGACCGGGTCATGTTCGCGGGTCTGATCGACCTGAGTTGCAGAGATACGGGTCAACCCGTCTGAGGACAGAGGTGATGACGTGGCACCCTGTCAGACTGTCAGGTGACGTGGACCAACCGTGAGCCGACACGTGTCACATGTCAGTGCACAGTTAGTGCTGAGATGTTAGTGACGTGGCCCAGTCAGGGACTACCATGTGTCATTGATATGTCAGTGACGTGGACCAGTGCCATGCTGACACGTGGCACATGTCAGATCTGACACGTGGCCTGACAGATCAGTGAGGTGGACCAATCGGGTGTTGACATGTGGCACCTGTCAGAGTCTGACATGTCAGACCTGACAGCTGTCAGATGACATCAGCATGACGTCAGCAGGGACTGTTCCTGCGTTGACCGGCGCGTGGGGGCGCGTGTGAACAGTGTTTTTAGTGGGACCACCACCAATCTTTAGGTTTCGACGATCCGGATCCAATGGCGTTGGTTTCGGGTCGATCGGAGATCATTAAGTTAGTCAAAATGAGGTTTATTGCCTTGGGAAGCGTGTTCGGACGGCTTTTTCCGGCCGGTTTCAGCCTAGGATTTCATGGTTGAATGTTAGGGGTTTAAACTTTACGAATACTTTGGACTTGACAGGGATTGTACATTTGTACCAGGACGAGGGTATACGTTCGGTTCCTAGCAAGATTGTACTGTGAGTGGGGCCCGATTTCATTAACCCTTGCATGCTTAAATGTTTTATGATTTACTTAAATGTTCACATGCTGAAATCAATAAATGGTTTTGATGATATTGAAATTTCGGTTATGGCACGTTTCACGGTATTTGGGCATAAGACCCGTTTGATGAAACGTAACGATCGGTTCAGATTTTACCTATGTATACATATATGTTTTGCATATGGATATCAATAAAATGTATTTGGTACTGCACTGTATAGATCCTTCCATATTATATTGTCTCCTCCGGATGAGGTACCCCGGAGAGGTCACGGACGTCTAGTACGTCCAGCGTCTATGACGCTAAGCATCGGGGATTGCTGTAACCCGAACAGGGTTTGGGGATTGAACTCGGAATTGAGACCCGAGTGGCACGCGTAGCCTTGTGATTGTGACCTTATTGGACGTCAGGGACGTCAGACATCAGGGATGTCGGGATTGGAGTGTATAGTGCAGTGGCTAAAATTATGTTTACGGTTTTACTATATGCCTTATGGTTTATATTATATTGATTGATGGATTTTAAATTTGGTTGCATGCATGTTTGGAAAACGGAGGGGTAAATTATATGTTTTACTTATCAAATGTTTTTATAAACTTGAGTTTCGGTCCACTCACCCTTAATGTTTGGTAACCCCTCCAGGTCGTGCTAATGAGGTAGAGGAGGAACCAGAGGCTGAGGCATAGATCCACTTCTGCGTACCTGAACCCCTGTTGGGGTGGTGTACCCGCAGGTTTATGTTAGAGTCGTGCTCGCAACTTGTAGTTTGGATTTCATCCCTTGTCTGACAGCTGTTTATTTCGGATTTGATGTAAAACTTTAATTTGGTTTTTATGCATTTGAACGTTTAAGGTTAAAATTGGAACATTATTTTGGGTGTCAGACGGGAGCAGGGCACGTCCCCATGTGGTCCCAGAGAGGATCGGGGCGGGGTCCTGTCATCAGCATCACTCACCAGTGCACAATCAATCACAATATTACAATATCAGCACTACTTATTAGTGCATAGTTAATCACAATATCACAATATTAGCACTACTCATAAGTGCACAATATATCACACCAGCACTATGCGTAGGTCCACCAAGCCACATTCTCAAAATCAGACACATCTAGGCATAACCCCCGAGATCAGTCATATCTTGACGGATACCATATCCCCAGAATTAGACACATCCGAGCAGTTCCCCTGTAACGACCCGAACCGAGAATAATAATATTTTAATGTAAAAAGACTATTTTGCCCCTGAAGGGGGGAAACTTTGACTTTTGACCCGGGAAACAATTTGGACTTTGACCCATGACTATGACGTAGGTCGGGACGTCACGAATACGTAGACAGACGGCACGCCGAAAATCGGAGTTCGTATGAAGAAGTTATGGTCAAAGGAACGCGTTGTTAGCGGAATTTACGAACCGAGAACAACGGAATAAAATATTACTGTTATTACGGGAATCCGTGCCAACCTAATATTTAAATCAAACCGGTGGATTGGTGACAAGTGTCACCCATCCAAGCCTACACTATTCCCATAAAGCAACTAACACTATTTAAGCTATTTTTTATATTATTTCTTTTTCCCTCCAATTAACCCCAGCCCTTGGATTTTCTGTTCAAATGAATCCCAGCCCTCCATTCTTCATCTGCTTTCCTTATTCATGCACGATCATCCTCTGTCCGTTTCACTCAAACACACAAACACACATTCATCCCCCCGCCCCCCCCACAACCCGTGCATTTCTTCAATTTTCTCTCGACCAAGGGCGATCACACCAGCCATCCTTATCACACCAAACGATCACTTCTCTCGACCAAGGCGATCACACCAGCCATCCTTATCACACCAAACGATCACCCACATCACCACCATTATCTGGTCTTCATCACCGTGCACCACCAGCAACCACCAGCCCATTTCCCCGCCTGAAAATCCCGTCCAAAAACTCAGACCCGAAACACGACGGAAACGGGTCCAAGAAGCAAACCGTGACAACCACATCACCTCGACGCAGGGGAAGCTCCAGTCTGCACCGTGAGGACCCCAGGAGCTTAACTGGACGACGGCAAGGCCTACGGCGGCGACACGGCGGCAGTAAGGTCGAAAACCCGAAAACCCGTTTTGATCCCCTGTTTCGAACCAACGTGTTTTAGTGCTAGGAAATTGATTGTGTGATGTTAGAAATGTTCTAGGGTGAGAGACGAGTTGATCAGGACCGGTTTGGACGACGGAGACGGCGTGGATCACCGGAGAAGACGATCGGACCTTGGCCGTGAGTTTCAGAGACGAACTGGTGAGTTTTCTCCCATTTTCTTTCTAGTTTGAGGTTGTAGAACCATAGAACAGACCTAGACGACCCTATAGGGATGAACCCCGTCGAAAATGGTGGCCGGAATTGAACGGTTGAATCGGGTCAAGCCGCGGGTCGACGGCGACCCGGTTCCAGTCAAACGGGTGACCCGATACTGTAGCATGATGACGTCATCATGTTGACGTCACTTCTGATGTCATGATGACGTCATCCTGTCAGATATTGTCAGACCAGGGACCAATTAGAACATGCCACATGTCACCTGACAAGTGTCAGTGATGATGTCATGCTGACGTCAGCAGTACTGTAGCAGCGTTGACCCACGCGTTGACCAGGCGCGTGGGGGCGCGTGTGAACAGTGATTTTGGTGGGGCCGGTACCATTTTCAAGGTTTCGACGATACAGATCCAATGGAGGTGGTTTCGTGTCGATCGGAGATCGTTACGTTAGTCAAAATGGGGTTTGAAGCACCGGGAATAGTGCCCGGGATGCGATTTTGAGGCGGATCTGTTCTAGGGTCTTGGTATTGATATTATAGGGTCCTTAAGTAACCCTAGGAATAATAATACAGGTTTATAGAGATCGTTGAGCAGCAAGGACCGAGTGTGAGTGGGCTGTTTGATTTATAAAAGGCTTGCATGCATAAACTATTTTACTATTTCCACTGATGAGTCTTATGAACTGTTTATATTTGCTATGTTTTGGGCATGAGACCCGTCTGGATTATATGTGGATTTTGTTTGGGATGTCCGGGGGACATAGGGTAAACTATACTGTTATTGTACTGTACTTTCCTACCTGTGTATATTGTCTCCTCCAGGGAGGGTCGTTGGCCTGGGTGGATCCTGGAGTAGTCACGGGGCTCTGACTGAGTGGAGTTGACCCCCGTTGGGCTGCTTACTCTCAGGAAGGCATGTTTATATACCTCGGGCAGTGACCGGGATACCGGGAGCTGATGTACCTAGAGAGTCTCGGGTGTGGGACCCTGAGTGGCAACGCGTAGCCTTAGAACCTTGACATCATTTGGGTTGGGTTTTACAGTGCACTGATATGTTAGTTTCACCTTACGATTATTATTGTGGTTCATTTGTTATGATTTCATTATAATATTATGTTTTCACTGCATGCAAGATTTGGAAAACGGAGGGGTAAAACCTTATGATTAATTGATTATTAAATTGATTTCTAAACTGTTATTTTGGCCCACTCACCCTTGTTTTACTGACCCCTCCAGAGCCTGATACGGAAATAGAGGAGGAGGACCCGGAGGAGGAGGCAGAGGTTTAGTTTGCCTAGCTGTGCACCTGTACACCCACGTGTGGGTAGGTTGAGCACCGAATAAATGTACTCTGACTAGTGTGCTCACATGTTGTATTTTACTTTCCCTTGTCTGACAGTATCACTTTAAACACTGTGTTTGTACGTTATCTATCTATTTGAGTCTTCGGTTTTTATTTAAGGGTAATTTTGGTATGTTTAGAGTCATTGTCAGACGGGAGCGGGGCACGTCCCCGGGTGGTCCCAGTGGGATTGGGACGGGTCCTGTCAGCTTGGTATCAGAGCATTAGGATTAGTAGTCAGAGTACTAGGTTAGCGGTTTGTACTTTGTACATGGTCGCTTTCGATGTCTTTTAACCTGTTTGCCTCTTAACAGTTGGATATGCCTCCCCGACGTGAACCCCGTGCACGTGTTGACGAGGGCAATGGAGGAAATGGAGACACTGCGAGCATTGAGCGGGCTCAGCGCCTGGGTTCTACGCACTTTAGTGGGGGAACCGACCCCGAGGAAGCACACCAGTGGATTGACCGCTGGGAGAGGATTTTCGAGGTCATGCACTGTCCTCCGGAGGAGCGTGTCGTACTGGCGACTTTCCTACTGGATAGGAGCGCCTATCGATGGTGGCATAACCTTGTTTTGGCCGGCTGGACCGTTCACACCATTCCATGGGAGACCTTCCGAGAGCGGTTTCTCAACCAGTTCTATCCACGGTCGTTTCGCAACGCCCGTGAGGCGGAGTTTCTGAACCTCCGGCAGGGAGATCAGACTGTAGCAGAGTACGAGGAGACCTTCCTGATGTTGTCTCGCTTTGCTGAGAACTTCGTGATCACCGAGGCAGACCGATGTCGCAGATTTGAGTGGGGCCTGCGAACTGAGATTCAGGCGATGGTGACTGCAACACCCTTTGCTTCCATGAGGGATCTGACCGATGCGGCGACCAGGGTTGAGAACAGGATCCTGGCTCGTCAGCGAGCTGAGGGGGAGACTCGGCGACGTGATCGCCCACACTTGGGATTCTCGGGCCGTCGTGGCTCGAAGGGAGGACATTCTGGTGGATCTTCGTCTTCTGGCAGCCGAGGACGTTCTGGTCAGTTCAGGAGTCCTCAGCGGTCTGGACAGCGTTCTGGAGCTTGGCAGCGGTCATACTCACCGATGAGCATCTCACCGGGAGGATACTCGGGTCGACCTAGGGAGGTCACATGCTTCGCTTGTGGTGAGCCGGGGCACTATGCTTCTGAGTGTCCACTGATTCGAGGCAGTACTACGCCAACACAGAGCTCAGCATCTCAGACTGACAGCAGCCGGACACGCGGTGTTGTGCGTGGCCGTGATCGAGGAGCTAGAGGACGGGGACGACCTGCAGAGTCTATGGCTCGTGTTTATGCTGTTACCCAGCAGCAGGCCAGATCCATTCCGGGAGTGTTGACAGGTACTGTACATATTTATGGTATGGTTGTTCGTGCATTGATGGGTTCGGGGGCAACTCATTCTTTTATTTCACCGCGTTGTGCGAGTCTGTTGGGCCGTGAGGTGACCGCACTTGAGCACGAGATGGGAGTGGGGACACCGATGGGTGTGACCTACCAAGTGAACCAGGAGATACGAGCTTGTCCTGTGGAGATTGAGGGAGTCGAATTTCTGGCAGACCTAATTCTGATGAATGTTCACGATTTCGATATGATACTTGGAGCTGATTGGTTGTCGGAGTACAATTCACTCATCGACTGTAGTAACATGCGGTTGACTTTGAGAGGTTCAGGATTACCGGAAGTGATATTTCAGGGGGAGTGTGGAGACGCATCACCCAAGGTAATATCTGCACTCACAGCTACTAAACTTTTACAGAAGGGGTGTCAGGGTTATCTTGCTTATGTGGTAGAGTCTACGGATGAATCTTTGAGTATTGAGGATATTCCGATTGTGCGGGAATTTCCTGATGTCTTTCCAGGAGATTTACCTGGATTACCACCACCCAGGGAGATCGACTTTACGATCGAGTTACTCCCCGGGACTCGACCGATTTCACAAGCACCGTATCGTATGGCACCGGCGGAGCTACGGGAATTGAAAATCCAACTACAGGAACTGGTGGATCTAGGGTTTATCCGACCCAGTACATCACCATGGGGAGCGCCGGTCTTATTTGTGAAAAAGAAGGAGGGTAGTTTGCGGTTGTGTGTGGATTATCGGCAGTTGAACAAGGCTACGGTAAGGAACCAGTATCCCTTACCCAGGATCGATGATTTGTTCGATCAGTTACGAGGAGCACGATATTTCTCCAAGATAGATCTGAGATCGGGATACCATCAATTGAGAATAGCCGAGGGGGATGTTCAGAAAACAGCTTTTCGAACGAGGTATGGGCATTATGAGTTCTTGGTGATGCCCTTTGGATTGACGAATGCACCAGCTGCATTCATGGACTTGATGAATCGAGTTTTTCGAGCATACTTGGATAAATTTGTGATCGTGTTTATCGACGACATCTTGGTGTATTCCAAGAGTGTCAGGGCTCATGAGGAGCACTTACGAATGGTATTGGGTAAACTACGACAGGAGCAGCTGTATGCTAAGTTAAGCAAGTGTCAGTTTTGGCTAAATAGTATTGGATTCTTGGGTCACATTATATCACCTGAGGGGATAAGTGTGGATCCTCAGAAAACGGAGGCTGTGACCAATTGGCCAAGACCGACCACGGTGACGGAAGTGCGAAGTTTTGTTGGGTTAGCAGGCTACTATCGGAGATTCGTAGAGGGTTTCTCCCAGATTGCCGCACCATTGACTTGGTTAACCTGGAAAGGGGTGAAGTTTGTATGGGACGACCAGTGTGAACAGAGTTTTCAGGAATTAAAGTTCCGATTAACCACTGCACCTGTCCTTGCATTACCAGACAGCAGTGGAGAGTTCGTGGTATATAGTGATGCATCGCTGCAGGGCTTGGGTTGTGTATTGATGCAGAATGGAAAAGTGATTGCTTACGCATCCCGGCAGCTGAAGACGCACGAGTTGAACTACCCTACTCATGATTTGGAATTGGCAGTGGTGGTACATGCTCTAAAGATCTGGAGACATCATTTGTTCGGTGTGACATGCCGAATATTCACCGATCACCAGAGTCTTAAACATTTGTTCACACAGAAGGAACTCAACATGAGACAGCGGAGATGGTTGGAATTGTTGAAGGATTATGACTGTACGATCGAGTACCATCCTGGCAAGGCAAATGTTGTGGCTGATGCACTTAGCAGGAAGTCGGCGGGATCAGTTGCGCATTTGAGATTGGTGTATCTTCCTTTGCTAGTGGAACTTCAGAAGAGCGGAGTTATGTTAGGGATGGACGATCAGGGAGCCTTGAATCCGGACAGAGACAAGATTTCTCCGTCAGGGGCGATGGAGCATTAGTAAAGCTTGGGAGATTGTGTGTACATGCGGTACCAGAGTTGAGAAGAGAGATTTTAGACGAGGCCCACAGTTCGGCCTATGCTATGCATCCAGGAGGGACAAAGATGTACCGTACCCTCCGGGACTATTATTGGTGGCCAGGGATGAAGAGGGAGATAGCTGCGTTTGTCAGCAAATGTTTGATCTGTCAGCAGGTCAAGGCAGAATGGCAGCGTCCGTATGGGGCTATGCAGCCACTTCCAATTCCACAATGGAAGTGGGATCATATTACAATGGACTTTGTCTTCAAGTTACCGAAGACAAGGAGTGGAGTTGATGGAGTCTGGGTAATTGTGGACCGGTTGACTAAATCAGCGCATTTTCTGCCTGTACGTGAGACGTACAAGCTCAACCGTTTGGCCCAGTTATTCATTAATGAGATCATCCGACTACACGGTACCCGAGAGTCGATTGTGTCGGATCGGGATCCGCGTTTCACATCCAGGTTTTGGAGGAGTCTACAGACTACTTTGGGTATGAAATTACACTTCAGTACGACATTCCACCCACAGACCGACGGACAGTCTGAAACGACAATACAAACTCTCGAGGACATGATGAGAGCCTGTGTGTTGCAATTCCAGGATTCGTGGACTGATCGATTGCCATTGATGGAGTTTGCCTACAATAACAGCTACCATGCGAGTATAGGGATGGCACCCTATGAGGCACTGTATGGTCGACAGTGCAGAACACCGGTATGCTGGATGGAGATCGGAGAAAGAACCGCAGTGGGGCCGGATCTGATGGATATGACCCAGGAGACAGTTCGGGTTATTCGGGAACGATTGAAGGCGGCCCAGGATCGTCAGAAAAGCTATGCGGATCGGCGGAGCCGAGATTTGGAGTTCGAGGTTGGTGACTTTGTCTTTTTAAAGTTATCGCCGTGGAAAGGGATTCTCCGATTTGGACGACGTGGGAGATTGAGTCCTCGTTATATCGGACCATATGAGATTGTCGAGAGGATTGGTCCAGTGGCTTACCGTTTAGCACTACCTTCGGAGCTTTCCTGAGTACATGATGTATTTCATGTATCTATGCTACGGAAGTATCTTCGGGATGACTCTCATGCACTGCCAGAGCAACCACTGGAACTGATGACAGATTTGAGTTTCGAGGAACGGCCAGTGCAGATTCTGGATAGGAAGGAAAAGGTCTTAAGGAACAAGACGATTTCTTTGGTTAAAGTACTATGGCGGAACCACGAGGTGGAGGAAGCGACATGGGAACCCGAGGAATTGATGAGAGGGCAGTACCTATACTTGTTTGAGTTAATTTCGAGGACGAAATTTCTGTAAGGTGGGTAGGTTGTAACGACCCGAACCGAGAATAATAATATTTTAATGTAAAAAGACTATTTTGCCCCTGAAGGGGGGAAACTTTGACTTTTGACCCGGGAAACAATTTGGACTTTGACCCATGACTATGACGTAGGTCGGGACGTCACGAATACGTAGACAGGCGGCACGCCGAAATCGGAGTTCGTATGAAGAAGTTATGGTCAAGGAAGCGTTTTAGCGGAATTTACGAACCGAGAATAACGAAATAAAATATTAATTTATTACGGGAATCCATGCCAACCTAATATTTAAATCAAACCGGTGGATTGGTGACAAGTGTCACCCATCCAAGCCTACACTATTCCCATAAAGCAACTAACACTATTTAAGCTATTTTTATATTATTTCCTTTTCCCTCCAATTAACCCCCGCCCTTGGATTTTCTGTTCAAATGAATCCCAGCCCTCCATTTTCATCTGCTTTCCTTATTCATGCACGATCATCCTCTGTCCGTTTCACTCAAACACACAAACACACATTCATCCCCCCCCCCCCCCCCCCACAACCCGTGCATTTCTTCCATTTTCTCTCGACCAAGGCGATCTCACCAGCCATCCTTATCACACCAAACGATCACCCACATCACCACCATTATCTGGTCTTCATCACCGTGCACCACCAGCAACCACCAGCCCATTTCCCCGCCTGAAAATCCCGTCCAAAAACTCAGACCCGAAACACGACGGAAACGGGTCCAAGAAGCAAACCGTGACAACCACATCACCTCGACGCAGGGGAAGCTCCAGTCTGCACCGTGAGGACCCCAGGAGCTTAACTGGACGACGGCACGGCCTGCGGCGGCGACACGGCGGCGGTAAGGTCGAAAACCCGAAAACCCGTTTTGATCCCCTGTTTCGAACCAACGTGTTTTAGTGCTAGGAAATTGATTGTGTGATGTTAGAAATGTTCTAGGGTGAGAGACGAGTTGATCAGGACCGGTTTGGACGACGGAGACGGCGTGGATCACCGGAGAAGACGATCGGACCTTGGCCGTGAGTTTCAGAGACGAACTGGTGAGTTTTCTCCCGTTTTCTTTCCAGTTTGAGGTTGTAGAACCATAGAACAGACCTAGACGACCCTATAGGGATGAACCCCGTCGAAAATGGTGGCCGGAATTGAACGGTTGAATCGGGTCAAGCCGCGGGTCGACGGCGACCCGGTTCCAGTCAAACGGGTCTGACCCGATACTGTAGCATGATGACGTCATCATGCTGACGTCACTTCTGATGTCATGATGACGTCACCCTGTCAGATATTGTCAGACCAGGGACCAATCAGAACATGCCACGTGTCACCTGACAAGTGTCAGTGATGACGTCATGCTGACGTCAGCATGACGCCACTGCTGACGTCAGCAGTACTGTAGCAGCGTTGACCCACGCGTTGACCAGGCGCGTGGGGGCGCGTGTGAACAGTGATTTTGGTGGGGCCGGTACCATTTTCGAGGTTTCGACGATACGGATCGAATGGAGGTGGTTTCGTGTCGATCGGAGATCGTTATGTTAGTCAAAATGTGGTTTGAAGCACCGGGAATAGTGCCCGGGATGCGATTTTGAGGCGGATCTGTTCTAGGGTCTTGGTATTGATATTATAGGGTCCTTAAGTAACCCTCAGGAATAATAATACAGGTTTATAGAGATCGTTGAGCAGCAAGGACCGAGTGTGAGTGGGCTGTTTGATTTATAAAAGGCTTGCATGCATAAACTGTTTTACTATTTCCACTGATGAGTCTTATGAACTGTTTATATTTGCTATGTTTTGGGCATGAGACCCGTCTGGATTATATGTGGATTTTGTTTGGGATGTCCGGGGGACATAGGGTAAACTATACTGTTATTGTACTGTACTTTCCTACCTGTGTATATTGTCTCCTCCAGGGAGGGTCGTTGGCCTGGGTGGACCCTGGAGTAGTCACGGGGCTCTGACTGAGTGGAGTTGACCCCCGTTGGGCTGCTTACTCTCAGGAAGGCATGTTTATATACCTCGGGCAGTGACCGGGATACCAGGAGCTGATGTACCTAGAGAGTCTCAGGTGTGAGACCCTGAGTGGCAACGCGTAGCCTTAGAACCGTGACATCATTTGGGTTGGGTTTTACAGTGCACTGATATGTTAGTTTCACCTTACGATTATTATTGTGGTTCATTTGTTATGATTTCATTATAATATTATGTTTTCACTGCATGCAAGATTTGGAAAACGGAGGGGTAAAACCTTATGATTAATTGATTATTAAATTGATTTCTAAACTGTTATTTTGGCCCACTCACCCTTGTTTTACTGACCCCTCCAGACCCTGATACGGAAATAGAGGAGGAGGACCCGGAGGAGGAGGCAGAGGTTTAGTTTGCCTAGCTGTGCACCTGTACACCCACGTGTGGGTAGGTTGAGCACCGAATAAATGTACTCTGACTAGTGTGCTCACATGTTGTATTTTACTTTCCCTTGTCTGACAGTATCACTTTAAACACTGTGTTTGTACGTTATCTATCTATTTGAGTCTTCGGTTTTTATTTAAGGGTAATTTTGGTATGTTTAGAGTCATTGTCAGACGGGAGCGGGGCACGTCCCCGGGTGGTCCCAGTGGGATTTGGACGGGTCCTGTCATCCCCAAGCTCAGTCACATCTGAGAAAACATCGTACCATGAAAACAGCTCACAAAGCCAACCACTAGGCTTACACATCAGAGGGCACTCCAAGAATTACCGACCTGAAGCCGTTCTGGGAATTACACATCTGAGGCGTCTCATGAACTACACATCCGAGGCATATCGGGAATTACACATTTGAGCTCTCCCGGAAATGACACATTCGGGGCACTAAACATGGACCCAAAACATTACTTTCAGAACAATCTTTGACTTGAAACCAAGTCAAAACCATTTCCAAACAGGGTCTCAGCCCAAAAATACTATTTTCACACTAATTCGTAAAATCACGTCAAAAAATTATTAAATAAACCCATAAAATCATCAATTAATCATATCAAACTAGGATCCAAATCATTGCAACTCAAATCATGCAATAAATCATGGAAAATATTTACTATGCATGCATGACAGTTTATAAAACAAACGTCCACTCACACACCTTCCACAAGGTTCGATTCCGAGCTGTTTGCTCTGTCGTATACTCCAGAAATCACCAATCATGTCCACAAACCACCATCAAGGGTCATTACCATCCCCAAATAACCTTACAATACAATCTATTTTACGGGATTCAAATACATATTAAAAATATAATCCAACACTTTGGACACACAAAACTATACTGAAACGGTGTCCAATCGGCTCGAAACCTGTGTCATTAGGTTCATAATGTCGAAAAATATAAAGAGTGTGTTGACTGCATCCCAAGAAAACTTGGAACGGGCCCCCACTCACCGATTACTGTTCATCATCGTCCTTACCCGTTTCTCCACAAACGGGTCGCTCGACCTGGGTTTCGACCTGACTTCAAATTCAACCGATTTCACACGAATTGTCAATTCCAATCCATCAAAAACTATTTTGGGATATCCAGAAACACGAATTCGGATTCAAATTAATATTTATTTACCTTAAGCTAGTCGAATTTTAATTCCAAAATTTGGAATGAGCACAAGGTCTATTCTCGGCTTGTTCTTCATCAATTCCTTTCAATTCTTTGATGGTTCAACTCGTTTGGATACTAGGAAGCTTAATCCAAACTTAGTTTCAATAGTCAAGGTCCAAAAATAAAACTCAATTTCTCAAATTTCAAGTCCTGGGTTTCGGGTTTTCAAACTCCTATCTCGGGTTTCCTTCTTTCTTTTATTTTCTTTTTCTTTCTTCTCTTCTCTTTTCTCCTCTCTGTTCTCTGGGTTCACTCGAGTAGCTGGTGTAATCAAGCTAATTTTTTGTTTTGGTTCATTGAACAAACACACACATACACAGGTTTGATTTCAAATAGAACACACACGGCCAACACACACACACACACACACACACTACCACTAATTCACCCCAACTAGTGACAAGTGTCACCAATTTATAAGACTTGTGCTGACTCACCCACTTAACAAGAGCAAACGACCAAAATACCCTCAAGACCAAAATTCCCAAAAATTCCCCTAGGCAATTTAGACCAATAACAATTTCATACAAACTCCGATTTCTATGAACTTAGGACTCCGATGGTATTCACAGAAAGTCCAAAAAGTACTCCGAACAAAAAGTTAACTTTTGACCACTTAAACCAAGGGTTATAACGTCAATTCCGCTTCAAATGCTCACCATTACCTTTTTCAAATTTTCGATTCTTCACATAATCCACCCACTTTGGCATCTTTTGCATTTTCAAATATTCCAAACGTGTAACTAGTATCTTTCCCCTACGTTTTTGAATTTAATCTTAGTCGTTTTTTTTAATTGTGATAGTTTATCTCTTCTAATGTTTGTAACCTTTGATTCAATTTCCATATGTTTTACTTTCTGAATTTTAATTACGTCATAAGCTTTTGTGCTTAATCTTCAAATGGACGCTAAGTATTTATATCTGTGTTATCAGAGCATTTAGAATAGAATTGAGGAGACTTAATATTTATGTCCGCGTTATCGAAGCATTTAGTCAATAACTAAAGGTGAAACATATTATAAGTGTTCATGTCCACGTTTTTGGAGTACTTGTAATATGAAAAATTTATAACGGTAATCAAGGTAATGAAGGTAAGATTTCGTGATTGGTTAAATATGTGCAAGTATTGGCGTGTTGACATGCTAAGTGGATGATGGTGTGGCATGCATATATGTATAAATGTTAGTTAGGAGTAGAGTAAATAATGTGATTGTTGATTTGGATTTACTTACGTAAAAATGTTGGTTTTGTCTATGAAACTAATCTATGGTTTGCAGGTACAAATTAGCATGAGAATTCGCATTTAAATTCTTAGTTGTAAAATGTAACTTAGGTTACACACTTTTAAACCCCCTTTATCTTTAATCTTTCTACTAATCATTTTCAATGTCCCTCGATTCCCCGATCTAGAACGATCCCTATTTACCAATGCTAAATCTACACAAAAAGGGTTTTAAATTGAGCAATGTATTAATTGAGTGTTAATAACTAGACCTTTCAAAAGCGAATCACGTCCATGTTCTTATATAAGACTCTAGGAGAGGATCTACGATTTTAAAATTGAAGGAACTTACCTCAAACTCCCTATGCAAGATTTCAATTCTTGGCCATACCATGAACTCCCTGTTCTGGCATTTCCCACAGCCAAATCTCTCCCTTTTATTTTCATAATAACCATAGGGTCTCTCACTTCTTTCCCAGACTCTTAGTTTTGAGCTAGGAAGCCTCAAAACACACTAATGAGTCGTGGTCATAATTGAGCTTCTCGCTATGGAGGTATGTCTCCTTCTCCAATCTCCATTTTGATTCCTCAACCTTAAAACTCCCATTTTCTCTCTAATTCTTCCTCCTTGCCCTTCAGTTTTTCTTACTATTTCATCTTCCTCTCATTTTCTTTCTTCATTTCTTGGTTTCTTTCTTTTCGGGCCACCTCCATCGAGTTTCCTTAATCCCTCACTCACACACACACACACACACACACACACACACACACACACATTCATAGTTACTTAAGTCGGTGGGAGAGAATCAGAGGCAAAATGGAGGGTATGCTAGAATATTCTAACTTTCTCATTCAAAATGACCAAAGTACCCTTGTGCTCGAAATCACCAAAATGTCCCTATACTGTTTTGACCAATATTTAACCCATTTGATCTCCAATTTTGCCATAATTCCTATCTATGGAATCAGGAATCCAAGACCTTCCTAACGGCTCTTTTGAATTGTCTAGAAAATGTACTGATCAAAATGTCAGCCTTTGACCTTTAAAGGAAAAATCGTCATTTTTATTTTTCTCAAATTTTCGGGTCTTTACAACCTACCCCCCTTAAAAAAATTTTCCGAAATTTTGAAACAAATCCAATCTTATTTTCATACTCAAATTGGACAACTGAGTTGCTCAAAATTAATCAACCTTCATTTCTTACTAAATTGTGACTTCTTAGTAATACCGATATCTCATATAGCCTTAACTACTTCATATAAACAACTTTATTCTATGCACCCATCGAGCCATATTCAGGAGCACAAAAATATCAAACATAAATTATATCTCACTAGGCCATCACCATGCTCAACCCAAATAATATCTCAAATATCAATGTCACAAAACGACACTAAGTATAGGCCATCACCACAAACACCATCTGAGTCAATCCCAAAATAGTACCAACATATCCTCTAGATACATATTCTCGTAGGAAAGGATCCCAGCTCGACGTCCGAGTGAAAATAGACTCAAAAAAGAAGCCATGTTTGACGTCTGAATCGTTATTGCAATACCAGTCTCATGAAAGGGGCCCAGCCCGACGTCTGAGACTAACCAACCACTACTAACTTAGGAAATGAGCCTTAGCTCGGCGTCTGAGATTGCCCACCACAATACCAGTCATCTAAGAAGGCCTACACATAAATAAAATAATGCACTAATATCGAGAAAACATATATTGATAACAAATATTAATTCCTTGAATTCAAATCCATTTTTTTTCAAAATTCGTATATATACCCAAAACAAAATTTAAACAAAACTTCGTAAATCGAGCATAACAAACAGTCAATAACTTCCCAAAAAATCATCAAGTGATCATTTGCCAATTATACTCAAATTATTTCAAATTATTTCAAATTTCAACAAATATCTATTCTTAAAAGCCAATTCATCATTTTGAAATCCGAGTTTAAACCCAACACACTCTTGTGTGCTCGACATTAATTTTAAAACTCCAAAAAATCATCAATTATCAGTTAAAATCAAGTTCAAATCATTGTCACAGACATCATATAAATCTTGTAGTAAAATAATTAAAACATGCAATGTAATGACCCGTCCTCACACTCTCTCTGTTTTGAAATTGTCCACGGGTAAGAAAACAAAGAAGAAGAAAATGGGGGAAAAATATGGAGAAGGAATGATGGTGTAGGAATGATTGTGTTTGGAGGGAAACAAGGATCAGAATTCAGGGGATGGGTGACACTTGTCACTCATCCGGATGTGCACAGTCAACGGTCACTATTCACTATTATATTATTATTTTAATCCCGGCCTCGGTTCGTTAGTTCGTTTCCTTTCCCACTCCCACTAGGAGTCAGCTGACCCCACTCAACGATCTATGTTGACACATCCTGACAAACTGTCACCACACAGTTGTTGTCAGTCGAAAACTGACACTAGACTCTCTCGTGGCTACACATGCCACCAACGTACTCGACTCACCAATACCCTTACCGACATTTCACACGACCTGTGTGTAATTAAACACATCGGAATTACCATGACCCATTGCATAGTAATGTCCGGTCCACAACCAATCCCATGGTATCGGAACCAATCCGACTACCAACACGTTCACCAACACACCTCGGGTATATCCCGTATACCGTAACTAGACATCACAAGTCTACAAGGTATTGTACCTCGAACCATGTACGAAGTACACACATCTACCTAATAACCAGACTACAACCACCTAGGTCATAGCCGAACGCGTTCCAATAATGGAGTACGTTTGCCCAATCCAGCATGAGGCAAATCGAAACTCCACCCAACATCTAGTTCCAATTCCGAATCTGAATCCGCAACTTCGTAAGAAATCCCGGATCCAAACCCAGACATCACCTTTTAATTCATATCCAAATCCGAATCCGAAATCATTATTCCGTAAGCTAGCATTTGGAATAACCATTCCGTACCCAAACCCGGAAATATACTTTCAAGTTCCAAAATCGAATCCTGAATCGTCACCCAGAAATTCGATTCCAAATCCCGAAATCTCGTTCACATTTACCAAGACACACCAAAACCGAACCTATTGGTTAGCCGTTCAATACACTTGATTGACTTCATAGGGAAGCCAATCCAACCTCCACACGTCTAAGGTTGACAAAATTCAACTACCTTGAAAACCTACTCACCCGAGTAGAATACCATACGGGCCCCACTTCGAAAAGAAGTTCAACCCCGTCATTTACGACTCACGTACCATGGTAAGAGTGATATACTCTCCCCCTATCTGAATCATCAAGATCACGACCCAGATAGACACTGTGTCCCTGACAATAACGTCAACATCCTAGATCGCCACAACGATCGACAACCGTCTCCCACAACTAGACAGATCAGTCAACGACGAGACACGTCGAGACTGCGGATTCTCACGGATTACCTTGTATCAATCCTTGTCATTCCACCTAGGAAAACCAAGGATGATCCAAAACAATGACACCAATACTCATCCTACGTGGATGCAACAAAACTCACTGCACTCACCACGCCATGTACCCCAACATCGTATACGTAGCTCCTCCTAAGGACCTCACAACACACACAACTCACCAAGCAATACACGCTCAACGTACTGGTAACTACAGTCAATGGCTGCCAGGGCAGAAAGCAAGAAGTCAACCCCAATGACTTCGGAATACCAATCACCAAGACGAACACCACTCTCGTTCCCCAATCACAACTCTCTTCGACACTAAGGTTCCAACCATGTTGGAAATAGACATGCTCCCAACAAGACGTCAAGTCTAACCACTAGACTTCCTACCTCCTCAATTCACTTGGACAACCCCGTGTCCACAATCAATCCGTTATTGTTCCGTTCGCACATCCCGACCTTTACAGGTTCAACACTCGGTTTCCCAAGTTCTCAATTACAAATTCCTACCTTTATACCACTAATGGTTTTTCCTCGTCTTTTCCAGTTTTAATCATTTCCATGTACTTTTTAGGGATATTTAAAAACATAAAATCGCACAAATTTTGGAGTTGCCAACAACTCCCCCAAATCCACCAATTATCATGACGTAGGGGACGTCATCCCAAAATTTCTTAAGTCTTAATTATACCATTTTAACTGGGTCCCATCCAGCACAATCACTCAACCACTACCGAATCTCAAAGACCGAACATATGTCCATCGTGACGGAGTCACACCCCAGCTTGTGGCTCATCGTCAACACCATTACCGACACTAGCACCAGCGCTAGTACCAGCACCAACACACTATCAACAACACTAGTATCAGCACACATGCATCCATACTAGCATCAGCACAAAAGTACTAACCCACAAACATTCATACTTGCACACCGTGTGCAAATACGACAACCCTGGATCTCCGTTCATACGGAACGACGATCCCGTACCTCACGACTATGGGTACCACTATTCTGACAATCCACATCAGGAAAATGAACGTTCCCTGAACGTCCCCTGATCCCCAAGTATTATAACCACACCAATTACCCTCGATAGCCAGTCATCACCATATGACTACCGACTAACTGTCATTGCTATCGAGATCCGCATTCACACATCCCACCAATACCCGATCCAACACGGGATTCCATAATTTATCTCAGAACCGTATCCGTAGATCGGATCTCATAATTCTTACAAGACTCACTAGAGTTATCCACATGGTCATCCATGACCTCAACCGTTCGTCGCAGCACAAGTTCTCATCCACTAATCACAATTAAGGTTTACCTAGGGTTCCACAATCACACCCTATGGTTCAACCGAACCCAACCACTTCCCGTAATATAAAATCCACAACCTGACCGACCCCGCGATCCTGACATCGAATAGACGTCAAATCCAATCCTACCATCAACTCAATGTGGGTTCCACCACTAAGGTCACCGGCCAACTCCGATGAACCAACATACCTCACACTAGAAACCACCACAAGGGTTCACATTTTAGACCATTACTCACATGAGGTTCCCCGAACCTGGCTGCACCTAGCAGCACAACAATCCAATATCACATGACCGAACCGACGGTCCCACTATACCAGTTCACCACAATCAACCCCACTTGGGTCGAATCACATTAACGCACGGCGTATCGGGCCAATCACACTCCATCCACTATCCAAACCCAAACACTATCTATCAGGTTGATAACGAATTGCAGCCCAAAGAGACATCACACCCTCGACCTGCGCACACAAAAGAGCAACCGTGCTCTGATACCAAGTTGACAGGACCCATCCCAATCCCCCCGGGATTACCATGGAATGTGCCCTGCTCCCGTCCAACAAGGGGTGTCAGACAAAGGATGACCAAGAGCCACTGCCCAAACAGGGCATCCAGAGTGCGCAAGGATCGATGGAGGAGGTGTGCAATGTCTCAGTCTCTGCTGCAATCGCATCCATGATCAACCTGAAGGGCATTAAAACCAAAAGCTGTGAGTGGACAAAAACCAGTAAGTTCATCAAATACATTTATAAGACATTTATGCCCTCCAATAAAAACGTATGCATGCCACAAAAACCAGTAACCAAAACGTTTGCTCAACCGAGCCCTTAGGGCCTTAGCCCAAAAACCGTTAACCAAAAACCAAGTGTGGGAACTCAGCCCAAAACCGTGGAATACCACCACCATACATATACGACCATGTGGGTCACCACCCACTACCATAAATGAACATTAATTCATTAAAATCACACAATCATAAATCCATCCGGAAGCCATTTCATTAATTCGTATTTTACCATTACCATCACCAGCATCCCTGATGCTAGACGTCCCTGACGTCATGTCTCACGGTTTCATAAGCTACGCGTGCTGCCCGGGGTCTCTCCGGGTCCATATATCTGACATCCCTGATGTCTGACGTCCCTGACGTCAATCATAGCAATCCTGCTCCTGAGTCATCATACGGTCCGGCTGCTCCGTATAATGACCCCTCGCAGGCAATGCACCGTGACTTCCCCAGTGTCCCAGACATCTGGAGGAGACCATCATATATCCTTGTATCCAGATGGTATATGGAAAACAGTTTTATTAAATCCTTTTATCACATCATTACAATGGGCCCTGCCCGAAATTTTCATAAAACCACGTAATCCCATTTAGGGTCCCTGACCCAAAATCACAATTATTAAATATAGGGTCCCTGACCCAAAATCACATTTATAATCCAACTGGGCCTCATGCCCGATTTTATGAACCATTGGGCCCACGACCCGATTTGTAAACCAACTGGGCCCGCAGCCCGACTTTATAAACCCACTGGGCCCACGGCCCGAATTCACAAATCAACTGGGCCCCTGGCCCGATAATATAACTCAAATGGGTCTCAGCCCGATTTCATACCAACTGGGCCCCTGGCCCGATTTCATTAACCAACTGGGCCCCCGGCCCGATTCTCAAATGGACTCCATATCCGAAATTTCCAAAACAAGTGGGCCTCAAGCCCGAGTTCATATTTCCAATTTCAAAACCATTTCATCATAATATTTATTTAACCACAAGCATGCAAAACCACAAATAAACCGTTAATCCCGATACACGTGAAATACGGAAAACACCTCGAAATACGTGCAACATACCCAAAATCAATACTCACAAATACCATCATAGAAATCATATATATATAAACCATATAACACATTTAAGCATGCATAGGATTTATAAAACCAAAGTCCACTCACAGACCGTTTTAACCGTGTGCCTCGATACGCGTGCCACCGGCCCTCCCGGGCCACACCACTATCACCGGGACTCCCAATCCTGTCCAAATCACATTAGAGGGTCACTAACCTCAACATTAACATCCTATCAAAGTCCCGTAATTTTCCCGAATTTTTACTTATTTTTAAACTTAATTTAAAACCTTCGGACATCCCGAACAATATCGAGACGGTGTCCGATCGACACGAAACCAATTCCAAAATGTCCGTTACATTAAATAGGACAGAAGTCATGTTGACCTCACCTCGAGATTCGTGCCCACGCGCCGCCACGCGCCGCCGTGAGTGGCTGCGCGTGAAACTCACGCGCCTGCTACAGTGTCACCAGCCCAACCCGTTTGTCTGGTAAACGGGTCCAATTCACCCGCGACACAACCCGGTTCCAATCCTGTCAATTCGATCCTAATTCCTTCAATTGATCAATCCATTAGTTTCGTTTTAAGTCCAATTACAAGTCTGTAAACTCAATTACACAAATCCTTACCCAGATTCCCACGATTCGATGGTGATCCACGAAGAACACCCGGTTACTGTGCAATCATGGAACTCCCTCAATTGATGCAGGTTTCATCCAATTGATGATTCCAGAAGCATCAATGGACCATGAGGAACAATTCCCCCACATCAATTGCATCAAACCGGTGCTCAAACGTAACGACTCAAACTCGAGCACCGTCACTGTTCATCAATGGAGTTCTGCCATTCTCCAATGTTTTCCTTCAATTGATGATCCCAGAAGCATCGTGGGATCATGGGAAGCAGTTTCCCCACCTCAATTTCATCCAACGAAGCCTCCAATTCCACGACTCAACTTCGAAATTCCTCCTCTGTCACCAAGTGTGATCAGAGCCAATTGGTGGCCAAATCCCTTCGTTCCTTCGACAATTCTGATCGTGGAACTCCCAGAAGGCTGAATGTAACCTCCAATTCGATCCTCACGGCCTTAGGATTTGATTTCGAATTTTCCCTCCCATAAACTAATTTTCGAATTTTCTGTCTCGCCACCCACACTCAGTCCCAGTGTTTCCCGAAATGAATCCAGTCTCCCTAGCCTCTCAATGCCCTCCATTCTGCCGTGAGAAGGCAGCCAAATCCTCCAGCCCTCACACTCTCTCTGTTTTGAAATTTTCCACGGGTAAGAAAACAAAGAAGAAGAAAATGGGGGAAAAAGATGGAGAAGGAATGATGGTGTAGGAATGATTGTGTTTGGAGGGAAACAAGGATCAGAATTCAGGGGATGGGTGACACTTGTCACTCATCCGGATGTGCACAGTCAATGGTCACTATTCACTATTATATTATTATTTTAATCCCGGCCTCGGTTCGTTAGTTCGTTTCCTTGACCATAACGTCGTCGTCGGATCTTCGATTTCGGCATACCGCCTGTCGTTGGATTCGTATCGACGATACCTACGTAGCGGTCCTTGGCCCTCGTCCATCGGACCTCCCGGTCAGAAAGTCAACATTTGGCCCCTAATAAGCCAAATTACCAAAATACCCCTCAACTTCCGAACCTCAAAACTTTCTCTACGAATGTCGGAATCGAACGTGCCACCTGTCTATGAACTCGTGACGTCCCGAACTACGTCACGGTCATCGGTCAAAGTCCATTTGACCGCCCGAACAAAAAGTCAACATTTTGCCCACGACCAGGGGCAAAACGGTCATTTTGCACATTTTGTCCGATTCCGCCCTACTAACCACCGTTCAACCTCGCTAATCAAGATTAGTCACTAAACTAATCCCGGAATTCGGGACGGGTCGTTACATTTAGGGTTAGAGGCCCAATTGAATGTGAAATCGAGCTCGAGGCCCCGTTATTATGGTATCTGGCTTGAGGCCCTGTTGATCGTGAAATCGGGCTTGAGTCCCAGTTCGGTTTATGAAATGAGAATTCGGGCATGAAACCCTGTTGAACTGTGGATTTAGGCCGAGGCCTGTGAAAATGAATTTGAATCAGATTTGAGGAATCCCAGTGAGATTCGGGTATAAGACCCAGTTGAGAAAGAAAGTATTTTGAAAATGTATATACCTTCCACATGATTTGATTGGTCTCCTCCAGACGTCGACCTGGAGAGTCACAATCCACTACTCGTAATGAGTATCCCCATAGGGAGCCCATTCCAACAGTGGGAGTTATGATGTGGTCCCGGATCAGATTCCAGAGAGATACTTGGACTAGATCCAAAGATAGAGCCTCCCAGACGGAGAATTTCTGGGGGTAGACTCGGAGTGAGATCTCAAGTAGTGTGCACACTTATATAGAGATGAATCGTGACATATATCGGGGATGTGTTCCCTAGGGGCTGTGTACCCCGAGTTGGCATTTTCTCGGAAGTGCCAAGGATGGGTTATATGTCAGGACCTACCCCGGTTTCACCCCGAAAACCGAGGTAAATCCTGCTCCCGTCTGACACCCCGACACAACACAGTTAGACGCAGGAGAAATTATATCAAGATCCCGAAGTCAAGTTTTATAGAGCATAGTACAAAATACACAGAAAAGAAAAACCGATAAACTAAATACACGCACGCGGAAAAATTTGAAACACTCCGGGATCCCTCACGTGACTTCTATGTCTCAGACGCTGCCTCGACGCTGGAACCCCGCGCTAGCTCCACAACCTGGAGGGCAGAAAAAAAACAGAAGGTGTGAGTGGACCATAAATAAAAGAAAAGTTTCCAAAACCATTTATAAGAAAACCGGGTTTAGCCCTCCATTTTGAAACCATATGCGTAACCCAGTTCATAAAACAGTTATAAACCAAAACACCATAAACCACATCATAAAAAACAGAAACACTATAAAACAGTTATAGAAATCATATCACAAGCATCATAACACCATAGCGTAAAACATCATTTTCCGATCAAACCTGCTGGACCTATCCGAGTCTTTAAACTCCCGAGTCTTTAAACTCAATCCAGGCCTCAATAATATCCGAGTCTCTAAACTCCCGAGTCTTTAAACTCAACAGGCCTACGGGGGAAATATCAATATATATTCGAGTCTTTAAACTCCCGAGTCTTTAAACTCAATCCGGGTCTTTAAACCCAATCCGGGCCCGTCCCCCGTCAATCACAATATACGGGTCCTTAAACCCAATAATCAGATCCAGCAAATCCAATCCAAAACCATTTGAAAACCATTTCCGAATGCACATCCAAACCCGAATCCGAAATCACCGGTCCGATGCCCTTCCAGCATCCCGAACCGTCATTCCGAACCCAAATCCGGAATCCACTTTTCAATCTGAAAACCAACTCTCGATTCTCGAGATCCGATTTCAAAACCAAAAACCTCAATTATCAAAATTACGTTTCAAAATCCCGTTATCATCATTAGAAATCAGTTATCATTTGAAAACTCCAAATTCATAGCTTTATTTTCCCGAAATCAACATTTCTCGTAAAACGTGCCAATTACTTTACTTCCTCGAAAACCGTGCAAGTATATAAAACCGCATCATAAATCCAACATTCATATAATCACATATATAAAACAATTTAGAAAAGAAGTTATGCATGTTCGAATTTAAGGAAAGGGTCCACTCACAGTACCGAGCCCTCAATCGCGTACCGAACGTCCTGCACGTTCCTCAGCTTCCTCGGGAAATCCCGGTCCTGTCAACAACCGCCAAAGTACATTACTAACACATCCACAAGGATCCACCCTAATTCCCTCAAAAATCCCCGGGTCCTAAACGTAACGAATCGGAACCCTAAACCTTCACCCTCGCGAACCTACTTCGATTCGACGTCCGATTAACCCGAAACCAATTCCAATGGACTCAAGGCAACTCCTAGACCAAAAACCATGTTGACCATTTTCCCCAGAACCGCCGCACGCGCCCCCACGCACCGCCCAAAGTGGCTGCGCGTGGCCCTCACGCGCCTGCTATAGTGCACCTTCAACCTCACGTCGACCCGGTTCGCACCAGTTCTGCAACCTGAACCGGTGAGAGCGGTTCTTTGCCGTCCGACCATCCTTTTCCTCCCTTTCTTCACCATTCTCATCGTCCAGACCTAGGCTATCTTTTCCCCAACTCCACAGACCTCGACTCGACCCACAACTCGTCGACTGAAGCTCGAAAGAAAACCCGTACACGGCTCTGTTTCCTTCTCCGACCACCCAGGTCTTCCCCCGTCACGGTGGCTATCCCAAACGCTTCCTAGGACCTCTCTGAACTTCACACCACTCACCATAACCGTCGTCTCTACCCCAAACTTCACGACTTCGAGTTCGAGCATCGACGACAAAACAGAGCACACAGAGTACTCTCAGTCGCTCCAACCTCCACCGTGCACCTCCCGTCGCGGCAGCACAACCAGAAGACTCCTAGGCCTCAACTGAGTTCCCTAGACCTTCCTAAACTCTTCGATTCAACCCCTAAACTCACAACTTTCACTTTGAAACTTGGCGGCAAAACAGAGCAAAGATATAGGGATGAGGGATTACCTGTCCTTCTGTCGCTGTCGCAAGCTCCGCTGGGGCTGGTCGACTCCTTTCACCCCTCACGACACCACCACGAGCCCAAGTGCACCGTACATGGCCACCACCGCCACGATTTCTCACAACCTCCCTGCTTCCTCCCTGTTTTTCTCTAAAAACCGACTGCCCCGACCACCGTGTTCTTGCACGATTTCACTCCCCCAACCGCTCACCAGTTCACTCTTCCACCCTCTGATCACTCTCACACACTCACAACCTCACCAACACTCTCAGCCACCATCAATTTTCCCCGATCTCCCTCTCTGTTTCACTCTGGTTTGAAGAACACAAACGTCCCAAATTATTGGACCCGTGCACAATTGTGTAGAACCCACTACACACTTGCCACAAGCCACCAATCCTCTCCATTCTCTCACAAATGGCCCAATCCCAGCCATCCATCTGTCCCTCTCTGTGCACAAATCCCCAGACAACCAAAAGACCAAAATACACCTCATTTTAAGTCAAAATTACGATTTTACCCTCACCGTTTTAGACCCGTAACTCACACCTCGTAAGTCCGATGAACACGTGCCGCCTGTCATCGAACTCAGGACGATGAGATCTATCTAACGGTCCTAGGTCAACATACCAAAACCCGTTCGTACAAAAAGTCAACTTGTCCCCCTATTTTACCCAAATTACGGTTATCCCCCCAACCTTCCGAACATCATAACTTCCTCCTCGGATGTCGGAATCGGGCGTGCCACCTACCTATGGATTCGTGACGTCCTAAACTACGTCCTGGTCACCGATCAAAGTCCATTTGACCATCCGAACCAAAAGTCAACTTTTTAACCAAACTAGGGGCAAAATGGTCATTTACCCACTAGTCACCGAGTACACGCACGAAACTCATCTTAATCACTATCTAAACTGTAATTTCTGGGACGGGTCGTTACATTATACGTATGAGGTTTTCTTACGGAAAGTGGTTTGGAGCAGAGACCCCGTATTCTATGTTTTGGAAAATGGTTTGGGGCTGAGACCCCGTGTTCTATGGTTGGTTTTCACCGAGAACAGTTTTGGGCTGAGACCCACATGACGTGTTTTGGGCAGAGTCCCACATGATTGGTTTTGGAGCTGAGTCCCCATGTATTGATTTACAGTTTCGGGCCAAGGCCACAATGGTTTTGTAAATGTTTGGATAAATGGTTTTTGAATGCATGCATGTTTTTAGTGAAGGGCATAAATATCTTTTGTGAAATGTTTTTATTAAAAATATCTGTTTTGTCCACGCACGAATTTTGATGTTTTTGAATGCCCTTCAGGTGGATCACGGATGCGGGCTGTAATAGAGATCGATACATCACACTCCTTCTCCAGATCCTGGTGCTCTCTGGTAGTCCCGGTTGGGCTAAGGACGGAATTATCCCTGGTTTGACACTTTGTGTCAGACGGGAGCAGGCACTTCCCACGTTAATCCCAGGGGATTTGGGACGGGTCCTGTCAAGTGGTATCAGATCTCGTTCTGCGCGTCACTCTGTACGCAGGTCAAGGATGTGATGTCTTTGCAGTGGTAACAGCTTGTTAAGAGTGGGTGGATTCAGTAGAATCGAACCTTGATTAGATTATGTCCGGTGCAAGGTACAATGATTTAGGGTTCGATTGACATGGGATGCCACATGGTAGTGAGGTTTGATCCCGAGTAGGATCGATGTGCATGGGAATCTAACGGCTTAGAGCCGTAGTGTTACTGGTGAGTAGGATCCAGTGGACTAGTAGACACCGTGTGATGATCCGAGAGTCGAGACCGTTGTCAGTCGTGTCCTGTCAGATTGGATAGTATGCTGCAGAGAGTAGCTGAGGTCATGGTTGAACCGAGTGAGATTGTTAGGAATAGGAACGTTAGACCCAATTTGGCATGAGAGGCCATGTTTTAGTGTGTCGAGTCCCGGAGGGATGTCGACTGGTAGAGGATGCCACGGTGTAGGTGTTGTATGGCTTAGCGTTTAACGGTTGTGCAGTGTTAGACACGGATTATGGCCGAGTTCTTGTGGAGGCCACCGGCTGGGAACCGTAGAGTTACGAGGGGACAAGGTCCTCAGATTGTGGTTACTGGTTTTTTGGACCCCAGTATCGGAGTACGACTACTCTTCGGAGTCGAAAGCGAGGGATTGGTTAGGTTAGTTGTGTTGTAGTGAGCAACCGGGTTGTGATATCCTCAGTGGATGATTGATTGGACAAGTTACCAGGAGAGTGGTACTTGTGGACCGGTACCCGAGGGGACTGATGGACGGATTCTCCGTTGATCGCTTGGTACCTGCGGTGAGTTGACCACATGGATTTGGAGTCTCGATAGCAGAGTGTTTCTGAGATTGGTCTGCACGAGGTTGTGGCAGACGTGCTGAGATTGGTCTACACGAGGTTGTGGCAGATGCTACTATCGATAGACGTAGCCGAGTCTTATCGAGTTGGATAGGCTCAAGTTGCAGTGACGATTGTGACAATGGGATTCGTCAGTCGTGACGGTGATACGGGGTGCGTGAATGACGCACGGTAGTAGCAGTGGTTTTGGGAGTTGGCTCGGTGACGACCGAGTACAATCACAGGATAAGGCATTGGACTTTGGGGTGTTGGCACACTTGCCATGCTACCTCCGTGGAGGTGACTGAGATGAGCGGGATATAATTGGGTGAGTGACAGATGCCCTAGATATCCTTGGATGGATCACACGAGTGTGAGTTTTTGAGTTAATCCCTTAGAGTTGGAACATGCGAACCAGTATGCTGACGGGATGGTAGATGTAACCAGTGTGGCGAGCATCTGAGTTCGGTGGGCACTGGGCGGGACAAAGAGGATCCCGGGTGGCTCAGTGTGAGGCACAGGGAATACTTGGTTTAGGGTGACCAGTTCCCCGATGATACGAGACTTGGGGCACGAGTGTGTGCCCAGGAGTGGTAACGTTAAATGTTAAAATGCCTAAGTGGCGGCTAGACAAAAAAGGTATAAATGGATGACGTAAGTGACATCTTATGACGTAGGGGTCAGTTGGTCAGTTATGGTAATATGCGGAGATTTGGCTGCAGATCATAGCATGAGCCTGTTATGACTCTTCAGTCAAGCGGTATATGAAGTTAAGATGAATTGACATCCTTTTGGATGTGCACAAACGGTATTCGCGGACGCGTGGATGGTGTCCGGTTGAGTTGAGGACTCTGAAATCGTTTGCATATAGGACGCAGGGATGCTCGTGTAATGAATGAGCTCAGTAATTGGAAAAGAAGCATGTTTCCAACGTGATTGGAACTTCGGAATCAAGAGAAGTTGTGATTGAGACGATGAGAAGAGTACTTGATTCCGCATTGGTGATGGATATTCCGAGGTCACTGAGTGTGACTCTTTAGCAGATAGTGTTGGGTGAAGGAGGATGACTTAGGATGAACTTTGATGTCATCATCTTGGATTCTCCTGGATTCTTCCCTAGGTGGGATAACGAGGAGTGATATGACAGCTGAAGGGTTCAAAGAAGGTGTAAGAACCAAACACCTAGACTGTAGGTCAAATTTGAATGATTTGACGAGTAGATGGTGCTTAGCGTCACATGATGTGACAAGTGAGTGTTTGAGGTAGTGGATTCACGGTAGATCGAGATAACTGAGTTGATTGTGGCGACCGAGAGGCGAGTAGATCGAGGTCAGGTCGTCATTGGGGAGAATATGCTACTGATTTTACGAAGCTAGGATCAGAGGAGAATCGTTTTGTGCGGTAATTGAAGAATCTTTGGAATGGGTCCGATGACAAGACAGAGGTTGGATATGTGATGTGTGGTATGATCTGTCTTGGGTATGAGAGCAGACAGTGTGCTGGATTGAGGTGCGCCGGGTGACAGAAGGTTGTGCTCTGAGCTGTGGTTGGAGCGCGGACAGTAGTGCGTGATTGGACGTTACCCAAGTGCAGGACTGGATCAGGGCGAGTAGGGCCTTGATGATTGTTGTGATAGGGGTGCATGTCAAGACCCACCCCCAATCCCCCAGGATTAAGGGCTAAGTCCTGCTCCCGTCTAACTTACGAGTGACACGAAGGCTAAACTGGCGTCCAACTTCCATGTGACACGTAAGTCGGACAAGGGATTCTTGATTGAACCGCTCAAAACTTCCGGACTTCCCAGAGCACGTAGACTCTACTGTGGATCGCATATGTGATGTCTCCGACTCTCTCGACCAACAGCCCGTACCGCAACAACCTGGAGGGTATCAAAAACATGAAAAGACTGTGAGTGGACAAAAATAAAGAATAAATTAAAAAAAAAACAGTTTATAAAGAACAATTACATTTATACCCTCCATTTAAAAACCAATCCATGCATATAAAATTCATGTCATAAACCATTCTAGACTCAAGTTGTTCAAACCATTTAAGAAAGTCTAACACATGTCCCTTTCCCAAATCCCGGGCCTTAGCCCAAACCATCAAAAGCTGTATCAACCGGGCATAGCCCAAAACATCGGAAAACCATTATCGAAAACCATCATCATCAAGTTTCAGTAAAATCCAAAACTCATTCGAAATCACATTTCCATCCATTGAACCTGCTGGATCTATCCGAGTCTTTAAACTCCCGAGTCTTTAAACTCAATCCAGGCCTCAATATAATTCGAGTCTTTAAACTCAACAGGCCTACGGGGGAAATATCAATATCCGAGTCTTTAAATTCAATCCGGGTCTTTAAACCTAATCTGAGCCCTCCTCCGTCATAACATATCCGGGTCTTTAAACCCAATATCCGGGTCTTTAAACCCAATAACCAGATCCAGCAAATCTAATCCAAACCATTTGAAAACCTTTTTCCATTTCCAAATCTGAATCCGCAATCTCATCAGGATCCAGAATCAAAACCCAGAACTCATATACCTATCCATTTCCAAATCCGAGTCCGAAACCATCATTCCGTAAGCCGGCATCCAGAATAACCATTCCGAACCCAAACCCGGAAATCCACTTTCAAGTTCCAAATCGAAATCCAAAATCCGAAATCCGATTCAAAAACCCGAAATCACGTTCTTTTAAAACCACTTTTATGAACTCGGCCATTAAGTCCGAAATCATTTTCCAAATTCCCTTTAATTTCATTGAAATCAAATCGTATTTCAAATCTCGAAATCAAATCATTAAAACAATGTTCAAATCACAGCATCAATCGTATTCTCGTAAAAAGTGTAATTCCGTAAATATCTCAAAAACCGTGTAAAACCGTAAACCATCAAGATCATAAATCCAATCATAGAATCACGTATGAAAAAAATATATGCATGCATCAAGAGTTAGAAAGCAAGGTCCACTCACAGACCATAGCGTCGTCGCCTCAATACGCGTGCAATAATGCTTTTCCAGGCTAATCTGCTACCCTCGGCTTTCCCGAACATGTCCAAATCCCACAATAAGGTCACTAACTACTTCATTAAGCTTCTACTAAAGCCCCGTAATTTTCTCGATTTTTTAACTATTTTTAATCTAGCCCTAAAACCTTCGGACATCCCGAAACATATTGAGACGATGTCTGATTGCCTCGAAACTAGTGCCAAAATGTTCGTTACATCAACTATAACATTTCACATGTTGAACACTTCCTCATCGGAGGTAGCACGAGCCCTCACGAGCCGCCCAAAGGGGCTGCGCGTGGGTGCCACGCGCTGGCACTGTTCATCGTCTTCAAGCTTAAGTTGACCAGTTCAGACAGGTTTGATCGAACCGGCTCAAGTGGTTCAACCCCTTATTTCCTTTATTTTCAACCCGTTCTTGATTTCAATTAGTCCTATAGCTTCCTTATATGATTTCTTATTGATCTGCAACTTCAAAATATACAATCAAGGTCTCGAACTTACCTCCCAAATCAAAGGAGAAACCAGCCACAGTCCCTCATCGGTTTACCATGATTCCAGCCACTATTCTTCCTGGTTTTGGCCTCAAATGCCCTCTGGTTACCTTCATTTGCTCATCTAATTAACCAATTCATTCAACACTCACCAAATAAAAAATCACCATGTTTGAAATCAAACTTACCCATTCGCGGTTTCCACGGCCTCCATCCACGGCAGGGCTCGAACCTAATCTCGACCCACTCGTCTGAACTTCCTGAACCTCATCCCACTACTCAATTAGCTCATTAACCACTAGATCAAACAGAAGCAGAATCGGGCTAAAGATAGAATTCACGGTTCTTACCCCTTACACTTGCCGCCGTGCTCGACACTCCCTAACAACAACACCACCACTTTCCTCCTCATTCTTTCTCTTATGTGTGTTCACAAAGTAACCTTAGTTGAGGAAGAACCAAAAGGGGTGAGTGGGAGGATTTGCACCTGCTCTGTTTTTTCTGTTTTCCCAAAGTCGTGCAACCAAGGTTTAAACCTGAGACAAAGTGAGGCGGTGAGAGGGTTCTACTATCCACTAGATTGGGCCAGGTGTCCACTTCTCTGTGGTCAGAACTCCCCAAAACAGCCACTTGTCAAACACTAACTGGGCACAGATCCCAAGGAATCACAATGACCATTTTACCCTTATTTGCACAAATTACCATTCTGCCCTTCGCGTTTCTAGATCGGTAACTTTATCGTCCGAACTCCAATCGACATGTGTCGCCTGTCGTTGTACTCAGGGCATTGAGACCTTCCTAACGGTCCTCGAAGTGCGTGAATATTCCATGTCGTTTGAAAAGTCAACAAATTGCCCATTTTTAACCAAATTACCAAAGCACCCTCAAACTTCCGAATGTCATAACTTTTCCCTCGAATGTCGGAATCGGACGTGCCACCTGTCTATGAACTCGTGATGTCCCGAACTACGTCACAGTCATCGGTCAAAGTCCATTTGATAGCCCGAACGAGAAGTCAACAGTTCTACCCATTTCAGGGGTAAAATCGTCAATTCGCACTGTCCGTCCGAAATCGTCCAACTAATTACTAATTAACCTCACTAATCCGTCATTAAACACTAAGCTAATCCTGATTTCTGGAACTGGTCGTTACAATCTACCCCCATAAAGAATTTCGTCCCCGAAATTCTGAATCTCGTACTTCCGTAACTAATTAGGGGAAATCTAACTAGTCTCACACCTGGGTCTCCTACCCGGTGTTCAGCACCTGCCACTCCGGCTTATTCTGATAGTTCCCAGACTGTCACCACATCTCTGCCAAGCAAAACGACTCAACCAACTTCCAGTCTATCTTGTAATCCATTGATTTTCTCCGAAGTCAGCACTGTTCAACTCGTACCCAAGGTACCTTTAACGTCACACTCGCCGACACTCACGATTCAACCAACACGGGGTACGCCACCACACCACTGCTTCTAGTTACAACACTTCCGACTCCTCCTCGAGTCGAGCGTACCTCGTACCAATGTCCCAGTACCTCTTGCGAGTTCGCCATCGTCAAACACAGGTCTCAAGTACATCCATTCACAAGACGGCATCTACCGGTCTCGGTACTCCTATACACCAAGATCCATGCAATGTTCCATACAACTTCCGTCAGCGATCCACGTCGACCTCATCGGAGTCACAACGTACTTGTGTAAACCCTTAATTCAGCCAATCCTTTAATCAGTGGTTCCATTAACCACTAACACTGTCGACTTGTGGAAACACCATCCACAATCCACACTACTAGTCTACAACCGGACCCTATCACATATCTGTTTAACCGTGCTTACATATCAACACTGAAGCCGGTAATAACCAATTTAACCACTCAGGATCACCTTGATCCAGCCCACATGCTTTGTAAAAAACCATCATATCGGAACTACACCGATTATCCATACATTCACAACATACTTCGCACTAAGCTGTTCACCAACATTTCTACCAGAACATCACACTGCTCGTCCAATAACATCGGAATGGTTCCAGCCACTGCAGAATCAGTGCGTACACATTCCAAGTACATGCACTTGTTACCACCAACTAGAACCACGATGCCTACCACCAACCACACGCAAGGAAAACCTTACGAACCTGAAGGAAACAAAGATATGTAGAATACCTCAAACACAGTTCGTAGAGTATATCCTCACGTACACATGGTAGACCCAGCACCAAATCCAAGCTAAAACCCAGACGTATACGAGACGGACCACACACGTCCTGCACAACTCCAAAGGGATCAAAATATCCAGCCACTTTTATGCCTGCAAGACAGAGCATTTCCTCAGCTATAGGTCCAACATATCTAACCTCTGTCTTGCCTACGATCCTCTTGATCCACAACATCTCCATCTTGAGCCATAAGTGATCCAATCCCGATCCACTCTCTCCTAGGTGGATCCCACCTCCCGTCTTACAACTCTTACTATCAGACCAGCACATCGAAATAAATCGATCCAGAATACCCCACGTCTACAGGCATATCTAGATTGTGGGTTCTCTTCTATAACCTCATAATGCTCAGTTGCAGTCACTTCTTTTCAGTTCCCTCTCGTCATCCTTCAACAGAACACACCATGGTCGACAAATATGACATCACAAATCAGCCTGCCTTAATCCCACTTAGCACAATCCCATCACAATCCCAAAGCTCACCACGTAGACCAAAGATGGCGTCACCAAGTACTCTTCTATTCCTGTTCATATCCACCCGTGTCCACGATCAAGGGGGGTCACAAATCCTGACATCCTAACAATGAGTCTCCTAACTCAACTCCAGAGTATCCACCACACAACCTACTCACCACCTCGGAACCAAACACAGTACCTCATCGTCTTAAACTTAACACCTCCTATTTTTGAGATTCCAACCATGAAATTTAATCTGTAACACGAGTATAACTATTGGACTACCTTTCCAAACAACAACTCCACTATACTTAGGCCATCCACAACTTCTACGGATCACAACCACGTTTCCGTAGCCACATCAACTCACCAACTAGCTCGCCTGTCGGTTCTCACTGTTTTTACACATCCCAAAGGGTATCAATCACACTCCTCCTGATGATCGCATCTCAACCTTTTTGAGGTTCAACACCTACACTTACCTAAACGAGGGTAAACCGTTGAATTTTGACCCGGGAGGTCCGATGGCTGAGAGCCAAGGACCATTATGTAAATCACGTCAATACAAATCCGTAGACAGGCGGCACGTCGAATTCGGACGTTCGACATAAAAGCTACGGTTCACGAAAGTTCTGAGGAACTATTGTACGTTTTACGAGATGACTTGAAATTTTTCTCAAGTGGGCCCCATATATTTTCTCAGACCCAATGGATGGGTGATAGGGGTCACTCATCCATTGCCCAATGTGATTGCACATATGCATACCCCCTTCCTCGTGTTCGATCATTTTTCCCTCACCAAACCAAACCCGAGCAACCACTTCATCCCAATCCAAACCCAATCCCCTCTGATCATGTTTGAGAGACTAAGAGAGTGAGATGCGGGCTGGAGGAAGATGTTGGCAAGCCAGGAGCATCGTCGCCGTGGACGGCGGAGGCAAGCCGTGGAGGGTAACTCGGTTTTGCCCAAAACTTTCCTATTTTCGATTTCATACGTTATGGGTCTTATTAATCGATTAGGATGAGTTCATTAAGGTGCTAGGAAGGTTTTTGGTGGTGGTAGATGGCTGTGAAGCCCTGGGGAGAAAAATGGGGAAACTGAACCGTGAGGGACAAATTGAACCCGTGGGTTTTAGTAGGTTTTTTGGTGTTTTGATTGCATAGATAGGTTCGTAGGACAAAAATAGGAAGATTGGAATCAATTAGGAAGAAAAAGGATGAAAAACTGACGGTTTAGGAGGCCAGACTCGTCACGCAGGTTCAAATGGACCAGCCAAACCGGCCGGACCAAGTTCAAGGGAGGTTGAAGACAACACTGTTCATGGCGCGTGGCTCCCACACGTAGCCCCTTTGGGCGGCTAGTGTGGGCGCGTGAGCCATCTTTTGGGGGTGGTTCCAACATGTAATTTCATCTATTCGATGTAACGAACATTTTGGGACTGGTTTCGAGTCGATCAGACATCGTTTCGATATAGTTTGAGACGTCTGAAGGTTTCGGATCGACTTTAAAAATAGTTACAAATTCCAAAAAATTACAAGGCTTTAGTAAGGGGTTATTTAAGTAGTTTTTAAACCTCAAAATTAATTTGGACTGGTTCGGGAATCCCGGATGCGACTATTGGCGCGGGAGAGGTTTATGGCGCGCGTATCGAGGCACGACTTCAGACAGTCTGTGATTGGACCTTTCTTTCTAAGCTGATGCATGCATAAATGTTTTATAAGTGTTTTAATACATGTTTTGTGACACCATGAGTGTGTTTAATTGTGGTAGCTAGTATTTACGTATTTTCATGTATTTCGAGATTTTCGATTTTATACGATGCTTATACGTGCTATGTTTTCTGTGAGGGTTTAATGAATGAGTTTGGATTTAGAAATATGAAATCAGGCATGAGACCCATTTTATTGGAAACCCTCAGACTTAGAGTCCATTTTATTTGATGAGAAATCGGGCTGGAAGCCCATTTAAGATATACGATGGAGCCGAGGGCCCCGTTGGTTTACGAGTTCAGGCTTGAGACACAGTTGGCTGTATTATCGGGCTTAAGGCCCCTTTGACTGTAATATCGGGCTTGTAACCCCGTTGGTTGTGAAATCGGGCTTGAGGTCCCGTTATTGTGGTATCTAGCTTGAGGCTCTGTTGATCGTGAAATCGGGCTTGAGTCCCAGTTCGGTTTATGAAATGAGAATTCGGCATGAAACCCTGTTGAACTGTGGATTTAGGCCGAGGCCTGTGAAAATGAATTTGAATCGGATTTGAGGAATCCCGTTGAGATTTGGGTATGAGACCCAGTTGAGAAAGAAAGTATTTTGAAAATGTATATACCTTCCACATGATTTGATTCGTCTCCTCTAGACGTCGACCTGGAGAGTCACGATCCACTACCTGGAATGAGTATCCCCATAGGGAGCCCATTCCAGGAGTGGGAGTTATGATGTGATTCCGGACCAGATTCGGGAGAGATGCTTGGACTAGATCCGAAGATAGAGCCTCCCAAACGGAGAATTCCTAGTGGTAGACTCGGAGTGAGATCCCGAGTAGTGTGCACACTTATATAGAGATGAATCGTGACATATATCGGGGTTGTGTTCCCTAGGGGCTGTGTGCCCCTAGTTGGCATCTTTTCGAAAGTGCCGAGGATGGGTTATACGTATGTCTATATGTATGAGGTTTTCTTACGGAAAGTGGTTTAGGGCGGAGACCCCGTGTTCTATGTATTGGAAAATGGTTTGGGGCTGATACCCCTTGTTCTATGGTTGGTTTTCACTGTGAAGAGTTTTGGGCTGAGACCCACATGACGTGATTTGGGCAGAGTCCCACATGATTGGTTTTGGGGCTAAGTCCCCATGTATTGATTTATGGTTTCGGGCCAAAGCCCAAATGGTTTTGTAAATGTTTTGATAAATGGTTTTCGAATGCATGCATGTTTTTAGTGAATGGCATAAATATCTTTTGTGAAATATTTTTATTAAAAATATTTGTTTTGTCCACTCACGACTTTTGATGTTTTTGAATGCCCTTCAGGTTGATAGCGGATGCGGGCTGTAACAGAGACCGAGACATCACACTCCTCCTCCAGATCCTAGCGCTCTCTGGTAGTCCCGGTTGGGCTAAGGACGGAATTATCCCTGGTCTGACACTTCGTGTCAGAAGGGAGCAGGCACGTCCCACGTTAATCCCGAGGATTTAGGACGAATCTTGTCATATAATACATGGCTCATACCTCAAGACAGGATTTAGTAACCATGCTCTGATACCAATTTAACAAGACTCGTCCCCAATTTACTTCAAAATCGAACCAGCTCTACTCCCGTCTGACAACTCCCGTTAGACTAGGAAGTTTCCCATTTTTACTCTTATTCTTGTCTAATACTTAATCAACAAAATTTATTTCTTGCGGAGTACCGCTCACATCCAACCCACTTACCCCGCCAAGCAGAGGAAACCACTAACTCGACCACGTTCGGGTTAACTTTCATTATTGAAATCATCATTATTTGTAACATTGATTATATAATTAAAGTATTAACAATTTAAGAATACATCACTTGTTCACAAATTCCGTATATTATCAAATTTCACATTGCAAGCAGAAGTCATAATCATATAACAATTTAGGTAATAACTTTTGAATATTATTAATAACCTAAAAAGTTCAATTGATATATCTGTAAACACAAGATCATAGTTAAAACACCTATTTCACATTCCCATAAATCCTTTTTATCATCATAATCTATCTTGAAAGTTGAATATTATCTAGAGTAAACTCATGTTTATTTTCTAAAATTATTTACTTATATTTATACTGTTAAACTAACAAATTACATTGGATATTCAGAATTATACTCAAAAGATGTCCAAATGACTATGAAATTATACTATTAAACTCATAATTTAGAAACAGGAATTTTTCATGTTGACCGGATAGCGAAAGGCCCCACATGCGCCGCCATGCGCCTGGGAGGCTTTCTACACGTCGTGGCCACGTGCCTGTATCACTGGTTGTTGTCTACTGATAAGCCCTTATTTGAGCATCATTTTATGTCATTTCTTACCCTTTATACTTATCCTTTGATGTTATTATTGCCAACAATAGGAGAAAATGATGTTTCTTGTGAGAACTTGTGCAGAATGATGAAAATACGGTTAAAACCAAGGAAATGTGAAAATAGGCCGTTGTTAGGTTCTAGACCTCCCAGCAAAGCCCTAGACCTCTTATTGCGTCCTGGTGCCTACCCGTAGCCTTGATTCCTACTTCCAGCCCTTACCGATTCCGAGGACCAGCTCTGGAGCACTCCCAAGAGCCCCCGTCGAGTACCGAGTTCCTGACTCGCGCTAGCAGCTTGGCCCCACGTACCAAGACCTTACATCCAACGAGGACAAAGCTCATGGCCCCGCACATTTCCGAGAGCCAGCCCTAGACCAACCCTTGGACAAACCTCGGTACACCCCATTTTGTGGCCTCTGATCTATGTCTTCCTTTATATATTTTCAGGCCCTCTTAGTGCATTGGTGAATTACTTGGAATACACTTTCCAAGCTCACTAATAAGGCATGTTTTAACACACTTTGAAAATGGCACCTCTGGAGCTCGATTTCTGGTATGAGTTGTGCCTAGGGCCAAGTTTTGGCATTCTTGTTCTGACGTCAAAATGGCGATATTTTTGGGCCCTATATATGCACTTGGGACAAAAATTTTACCCATTTTTCTAAGTGAACCATCAGTATCAGAGCCTAACCACGACCGGTATTGATTGTGCCAACGAGGACGCTGGGCCCCAAGGTGGGTGGATTGTGAGGACTGTTACCTTGAAGACATGGTTAGCCATCCCACATCGCTCGGAAGATCTGGGGGGATGTGCCTTATATGTGTGGGTGCGCATCTATCCAATAGGAGGCCTTTTGGGAGCTCACCAACTTTGGATTCCTAGGGAATTCCAAAGTTAAGCGAGTAGGGGCTGATGTAATCTGAGGATGGGTGACCCATTGAAAAGTTGCACGTGAGCTCCCGAAAAAAAAAACTATGAGGGCTGGGGCCAAAACAGATAATATCCCGTTGGAGAAGGTTGGGTTGTGACATGCATGCATCAAATTTACCAATAAAACACAATCTCGAAATACGCATAGTCATACAAAAATCCAGTAATACCATAAACCAAGGCAACTATAAAAACCAGATGAAATCTCGACACAAACACGATCATGCCAACTGGCCCAACCTCGTTGCTTGCAAGCTGAATCATCATGTAAATGTGCACTACTGGTAGGCTAATATTACTCTGGAAATAAGGGAGCCCTAGGCTCGACATCCGAGTGTGGACTGGCTCAGGAACTACAGAGCATTACCTCGACGTCTGAGTCATGGTCTCAGTCTTAGGAACTACGGAGCATTACCTTCATGTCTGAGACTGCTCACAAGTCTCAGGAATTCCTGAGCATTACCTTCATGTCTGAGACTGCTCACAAGTCTCAGGAATTCCCGAGCATTACCTCGATGTCCGAGACTACCCATCACAATATTGAGCTCGGGAACCATGGAGCTTTACTTAGATGTCCGAGACCGTCCAACCAACCAGGCATCTCGAGGAGGGTTCCACATCACACCATATCACACATATCCAGGATTCACAACCAGACACACCACAAGGGTCCAACAATTACATAACCATACCCAAAACCAAGTTTAGAAATTAAGACCAATCTTCAAAATCCCGGCCTAAGCCAAATTCACAAAATACGTCAAAAACCACATAAAACAAGCCATTAAGATAATTTGTAAAATCATATCAAAATCCCAATTCATCAATCATCATCAAATCAAATAGCATGACCTAATTAGTATAAAACCATTTCCCAATACTCAGTAATAACGTGCCAAGTTGTAATTCTCGTATTCTCATCAAAATCCATAAAATCAGTATAAATTCAAATTAATCTAATATCACCAAAATCTCATGAGAAAGTCATTTCGAGTATAAAACCAATTTTCACAATTCCATATTAAGCTGGAACTCAGTACAGAAAATTCCATGTAAAACGTGCAATAAGTAATTAATGTAAAATCAACAAAACTCATATAAAATCAAGTAAACCCACATTCAAATACCATTAAGAAAATCACATTTTAAATCAAGGAAAATCACCTAAAAATTGCATGCATTGGATTTATGGAAACGAAAGTCACTCACGCGTACCTTTTACACGACCGAACCAAACTACACACTTTTTCGTAAAATCCAAGGACGTAAATTCCTTCCACCAATCACCTCGAAGGGTCACTAACCATCCTAATTAACAAAAATGAGAATACCATAATTTCCCGGGATTTTTAAAGGAATTAAAACGGACCTTAAACATTTGGATAGTCAAAATTGTCCCGAGACGATATCCAATCACCTCGAAAATTGTACTATTGGATTCGTAACATCAAATACATTAAAAACCATGTTGACAACACCTTCAAAATCCTCCTCACGGGCCCCCTGAAGTGGCTACATGTGGGAGCCACGCGCGTAACACTATTCATCATATCCTACCTCATGCTAGACCCGGTTTTCTGCAAACCGAGTCGCTCGACCCGAGAGGTCAACCCATTCCAAAATCAGCTATTTCTCAACCTTTTTTCCATCCTATTTCATTCTATCGATTCTAAACCAAGCCAGGAAGAGATCAATGGATTCATAAACGAGTTTCCTTACCTCAAATGCGCAGTTCATGCTTTGAACTTCTCGGCCAAATTTACAGGAACTTCCCTACTGCTTCTTGCGTTCAAACCTCCATCCTTTTTGCCTTAAAACACTCCTAGGGATTCCCTGAATACGCTTTAGTCCCTGATTACGAGCCAGAACACCTCCAACACACCGTTCGATCCTTGGCCAAAACTACGTTCTCGGCTCATTATTCACCCATCAAACTCCACCTTGTTTCCTCTCCGTTTCTCTTCGTTCCTCTTCTCCTTTCATGACAAGACCTCACCCGAATACACTAGTATAGTACACCCAGGACCTGCTCCCGTCTGATAGAAACCTTGTTAGACAAGGGATAAACACAAATCCCACTAGAACATGCCTCTGTCTCTTGAGCCTCAATTTCCGTGCAACAGTCCTGTAGGGTTACAAAACCAAGAAAACATGTGAGTGAACAAAAGGAAACAGTTTAAAAACATCATTTGAAAACGTCCATCTTTTACCCTTCGTTTTCCAAAACTAAGAATACATACGAAAACCATTTCACTTTGATTAAAACAAAACATAGTTTATCACTTTCGAAGTACATGAAAACGTATATAAAGAAAGTGTCATATGCAAACCATCACAACAGTCAACTCAAAGCCAGCACACCAATCACAAACAATCAACCCACCATCATCACGATGTCAAACATCAACCACTGCCTTACAGGCAGGCACACCACAAGTTCACTTGGGAACTGGAGCCCAGCTCGACGTCCGAGATTCCCAAATCCATCGACACGTATCTCGAGGAAGTTACCAGAAAGAACAATAGTAACACCCAAACATTGATGCACAAGCACAACATCAACCATCACATGAACCACATCAATCATCATACCATCATCATATCACAAGTGCACTATTGGTAGGTATCACGTATTCGCTCGGGAACAGGAGCCCCTAGCTCGATGTCCAATTCATCACAAGATAGTTTCAGGAACTAGAGCCTCGGGCTCGACGTTTGAGACTCGCATCCAATCAACACAACATTTCACACACCACACAACTCAATATCACACTTTATCACAACATATCACATCATAACTCAAAACCATTGTCTTAACCTCGGGCCTATGTGACATGACCCATCCCAATCCCCTCGGGATTAAAACAGGATATGCCGTGCTCCCGTCTGACACGTAGTGCCAGACAAGGGATAAATTAAAACCTTCAACCCGACCAGCTTCTACAGCGCGCCAAGATCCAGTGGAGGAGTGTGATTCTCATTCTCTGCTACAGCCGCAACAGTGATCAACCTGAAGGGCATTAAAACCACGAAAAGCTGTGAGTGGACGAAAAATAAATGAGTTCATAAAACATATTTGATAAAGACATTTATGCCCTTCACTAAAAAGCATGCATGCATACAAAAGCCATTTATTCAAATAACCATTATTAGGGTCTCAGCCCCAAATTCCGTAAATCCAAATCATACGAGCCCCTGTCTAAATCCATTTACACAAATCCATAATCATATCAAACATATGTGGGAACTCAGTGCAAAACCATAGGATACGAAAATCCGTAAAACATGATCCACGTGGGTCACTGCCCAAATCCATAAAACACAGAAATACTATTTCTGAAATCCAATAATCATGTTTACCATATATCATATAACCAATCCTGTCACAGTTTCTAAAGCTACGTGCGTGCTACCTTGGGTCTCAAATCCCAAGTCTCCCCAAGGTCCACCTAGGTCCATGTGCGCTGATCAATGATCCTCTCTGGGGGTTATAATCCATAATAGCCTTCCTAAGAGTAAGGTACCCAATGGGGGTGACTCCACTCAGTTAGTGCTCCTTGACTACTCCGAGGTCCACCTAGGCCAACAACCCTCCTCAGAGGAGACAATCCATAAATATATAAGGATGGTATATGAAAAATCACTGTGAAATCATTCTTAAAACCTTTCAAAGGGTCATGCAAAGTCCCCATATACCGGCATGAAACCATAAATCCATCATTTCCAAATCCAAATCCGTTTAGGGTCTCCAAACCCGTAATCACAATTATAAACCATAAATGGGACTCAACCTCGATATCATAACAAACTAGGCGTCAAGCCTGATCATATAAACTAAATGGGTCACAAGCTCGATTACGTAAATCAACTGGGTCTGGAGCCCGACTTCGTAAATCAACTGGGCCTCAAGCCCGATTCACAAACCAACTGGGCGTTCGGCCAGAATCGTAAAGCAACTGGGCCTTTGGCCCGATGCCTTATTAAATCAAATGGACTCCAAGTCTGAGAGTTCGTAAATCAAATGGGTCTTATTCCCGATTCTATATTTCCAAGTCCGAAATCAATTCACGAACCGATTGGGCCCTTGGCCCGATAACGTGACTAAAATGGACTTTGAGTCCGAGGGTTTCCAAATCAAATGGGTCTCATGCCCGAGTTTACCTTTTCAAATCCAAAACCATTTCATTAAACCATTTTCGAAACCATAAGCACGTATAAACAGTGCAAAACTATAAACCTCGATATTCGTGCAAATACGTAAATCGCCTCGGAGTACGTGAAATCATGTAAATCACCAATATCCAAATCTTCATCATAGAATCACATATGTAAAAAATATTAAAAATTTATGCATTCATCACATTTTAGAAATCAAGGTCTACTCACAGACCGTTCTACGTTGCCACCTTGATTTGCGTGCCGTAAGCCTCACCGGGCTAGTCACCATCACTGGGACTCCCAAACCTGTCCAAATCATACTAGTGGGTTACTAACTACCTTATTAACCTCTCATTGAAGTCCTGTAATTTTCCCGTATTTTCAACTATTTTTAAACCCGATCCTAAACCTTCGGACATCCCTGAACTATATCGAAACAATATCTGATCGACGCGAAACCAGTCCCAAAATGATCGTTCCATCGAATAGGTAAAAAGTCATGTTGAACACTTCCCCAGAATATGCTTCACGCGCCCCCACGTGCCACCCAAAGGGGCTGCGCGTGAAATCCACGCGCCTGCACTGTTCATCACCTCTAACCTCCAGCAGACCGGGTTCACCTGGCTCCGACCGGTCCCAACCGGTGTCACTGGTCCAACGCTACATCTTTCTCATTTTTAGTCATTTCCCTCCCATTTTCATTCCTATAGGTTCCCAACATCATTCCTTATCAATGTATGACTTCAAAACATGTCAAAAACCATAAAAAACTTACCTCCTATGATCAAACTGTGAGCTTGACCTTCAAGCTCAGTTTCTAGTCCTTGTAGTCATCCATTTCCTTTGAAAATGATCCCCACAGAGTCGTCCTTGTCCCTAGGCCGTGTTAGAATCAACAGAACTCAAAACAACATCCAAAATCTAAACTTTCAATTTTTGTGTCAACACGGTTTCGGTTTTGACTCACCTCAGCCATGGACCGCCCTAGCTCATCGTCCATCATCATTTCGTCCTAGTCACTCTCAGTCCTCACACACTCTTAGTCACACCCATTGTCAGGACCCACCCCTAATCGCCCGGGATTAAGGGCTAAACCCTGCTCCCGTCTGACTTACGCATGACACGAAGGTTAAACTAACTTCCAACCTCCATGTGACACGTAAGTCAGACAAGGGATTCTCGTTCCAGCCATCCTGAAAGTATCCGGACTTTCCAGAATGCGCCGAACTACTGCGGATTTCAGTTGTGATGTCTCCGTCTTTCTCGACCAACAGCCCGCACCGCAATAACCTGGAGGGTATCAAAAACACGAAAAGACTGTGAGTGGGCAAAAATAAATTATAATTCAAAATCAGTTCGATAAAACAAGAACGTTTATACCCTCCGTTTAAAAGCCAATGCATGCATATCAAGTCCAAGTCATGAAAGCATTCATATCAGAATCAAATCCGAATCAAATCCGCTTGTCAAATCCAGGCCTCAGCCTCAAATCACAAATCAATCTCAAATCCGAGAACTCAGTCCCAAAACTCGTCAAATCCATTTCATCCGGGCCACTGCCCAAAACATCAGAAAACCAGTGAAAAACCAGTGAAAATATCAATCATACAAGTTTACTGGATCTCAAGTGCACCCGAGTCTTTAAACTCAAAACTATGCGCAAATAACCAGTCCTTCCCGGGATATCAAAAATTCTTTACACTCAAAACACAATCACAGGCCTCGAGGGGGGTATCACAATCACCGAGTCTTTAAACTCAAAACATATACTGAGTCTTTAAACTCAAAACATATCAATCTATGGCCCTCCCTCTGTCAATCAATCCGAGTCTTTAAACTCAAAACCAGATCCAGTGGGTTTTTCTCTTTTTACGGGTCTTTAAACCCAAAAACATTTTCCATTCAATCAGTGAAAACCATAGAAAATCCTCATCCGAATTCGCAACAATGATTCCGTAAGCCGGCATCCGGAATCACTGTCCCGAACCCAAATCCAGACTTCCTTTCCAATTTTCCGAAATCCAATTTTAAGACCGAAAGCTCATAAATAGGGCCCCAAGCCCGAAATCACTTTTCCGAAATCCATTTCAAATCCTTGAAATCAACTCATATCTCAAATCCCAAAATCAAATCATTAAAACCACAGTCAAATCACAAGAGAAATCGAAACCTCGTAAAACGTGTAAATACGTAAAAATCTCAAAAAACGTACAAAACCATTAATCACCAAGATCATAAAGCAAATCATAGAATCACGTATGAAAACATATTAAAACATATATGCATGCATCATAGGTTAGAAACCAAAGTCCACTCACAGACCATTTCGCCGCCGCCTCGATGCTCGCACCTACGCCGTTCCCGATCAAACCACTATCACCGGCTATCCCGAACCTGTCCAAATCCCATAATACGGTCACTAACTACTTCACAATGATCATACTAAAGCCCCGTAATTTTTCCGAATTTTTAACTATTTTTAATCGAGGCCTAAAATCTTCGGACAACCCGAAACATATCGAGACGATGTCCGATCGACTCGAAACCAGTCTTAAAATGTTTATTACATCGAATACTTTAACAGTCGTGTTGGAACCTTCCTCAAACTCTGTACCACGCGCCCACACGCACCGCCCAAAGGGGCTACGTGTGGGCTTCACGCGCCTACTACAGGGTCGTCTTCAACCTCTGTCCAAACCGGTTCAGACCGACCGGTTCAACTGGACCGGCGCACCCGATTTTCCTTTGTTTCTGGTCCAAAATTGATCCTAGTTCTTTCCTTAGATTCGTCCAAGTCTCTATAATCAATCTAACTAATTAAAAACACAAAATTAGACTAGGTGATTACCTTCCCGATAGAGTTCATTCCTTCAAAAACAACCCCTGTCTGTTTCCATGGTTCCAGCCCGTGTTGTCCTTCATTCTTCATCCAACGATTTCCTTTTATCTTCCAAAACCTTACCTAAAGAACCAATTGAATCAATTGTCACTATATTTCACTTTACCATTTTCGAAATCCAAGGTACCAATTACCAGTTTTCCACTTACCGTCCATAAGAGAACTCGAAACTGGGCGGGATCGACTCCTAGTGACCTTTAGAACGTCATTTGATCAATCAATTGGGCATATTCGTCCTTTACTTGATGCCATTAATTTCGACTTCGAACAGGGGACTCACGGGAGAACATAGATTTTCTCACTCACTCCAAACACCCTAATACACTCACTACACCCTCAGCTTCTCTCTGATCACACACACTCGATCACCAAGACTCACACACTCTGAAACCGATTGATTGTTCTTTGTCTCACGGTCTCTCTGTTCTCTCATTTGAACGACAACAAACCCAAACAATTTAAAGAAAACCGTGAAAGTGGCTAGAAGCCACTAGATAGTGGCCAGGTGTCCAACAACCTGTGGTGCACACTCCCAAAATATCCAATTAACTCTATCCAGATGGCCTTATCTGATTGCACAAAACCCAAGGAGTAAAAAGACTGATTTGCCCCTAATTGTCAAAATTACCATTTTGCCCCTCACTTTCTAGACCTATATCTTAACTGTCTAATGTCCGATGAAGGCATGTCGATTGTCGTTGTACTCAGGACGTCGAGATCTATCTAAGGGTCCTCGGTTTGCATGAAGAAGACTTGTCATGTAAAAAGTCAACAAATTCCTCCTTTTTAACCAAATTACGAAAATGCCCTCAAACTTCCGAACAACATAACTTCCTCCTCGGATGTCGGAATCGGGCGTGCCACCTGTCTATGGACTCGTGACGTCCCAAACTACGTCACGGTCATCGGTCAATGTCCAAATGACCGCCCGAGTTAAAAGTCAACATTTTGCCCATTCCAAGTGCAAATTCGTCATTCTGCACTATCCGTCCAAAGGTATCCACCTAATCACCGCTTCTCTTCGCTAATCTGTCATTAACCACTAATATAATCCCGACTTGTGGGACGGGCCGTTACACCCATGGTTACACACACGAACTCAGATACGAATATGGTGGTGGGGTGGTGTGTTTGTGTGTTCGCGTTTGAAAAAGGAGAAATAGAGATGGGGTTTGGTGAGGTTGATCAGAGGAGGTAAATTGGATGGTGAGGATGAGAGTGAGGAAGATAAACGGTGGAGAAGAGAAGTGTGTGGTATTAATGTATATATATTTTGATACAAGTGGCCCAATCACAAACTAGATCCATATTTTAGGGTTGATGACCAATGGGATGAGTGACACTTGTCACTCATCCATGGGTCCCACATAAATATCTGCCCAATCGAATTTAGCCACACATCTTTCGCCTCGAAATGCGTGTATAGTTCAATTTAACTTCCCGTGATCATAACTTTTCCGTTCGACGTTCGATTTTGACATGCCGCCTGTCTACGGACTCGTGATGTCCCGATCTACGTCACGGTCATCCGTCATCGTACATTTGACTCCCCGAGTCAAAAGTCAACAGTTTGCCCAAACTAGGGGTAAAATGATCATTTTGCACCGTCCATCCTATTTTTCCCAACTAATCACTGATTAATCTCACTAATCATTGATTAGTCACTAATCTAATCCTGGAATTCGGGATGGGTCGTTACAACCTTCCACCCTTAATTAATTTCGTCCCCAAAATTCCAACTATACCGATTCCACAACCACCTCGGTATCACATCATGTGTACGCATGTACACCCACTAACCAGAACAACACTTGTCTACACCCAGACGTTCCATCACAAACTCATGTCGTACCGACTACACCCTAATATGTCGAGTGAAATTGATCACACGTTCCGAGCTGATGCCACCCGACATTTCTGCCATACGCCGACACTTCCTATACTGTCACCATAAGACAGTCGCTAGTTAAAACTGACATTACACTCGTTTGTGGTTACACTAACCACAGCTCACTCCACCGGAGTATACACACCAACACTCATTCGACCTATATGTAACTGGACCCATCAGAACGCATGCCCAGCGCACAATATTCGATGTCCAGACCATGTTCTCAACCAATGCAATGATATCGGAGCTAAGCCGATTACCCACACGCTCATCCATATACCACTAGTATATCCTATATACCGTCACCAGGCACTACAAGCCTGTCCAGTATTGACCCTCATGGAACGTACATGGTACGTACATTCATCCACCAACCTGCCTACCACATAGCTCGTAGCTAAACACGCGTCAATCCTGGAGTCCGTCTGTTCAGTCCTGTATTAGCCAGATCAAATACTCCAACTCAACATCCAACACGAGTCCCACGGTCACCCGACTAGTATCACAACGTCTACTCCTAATCACGTCATCCAATACGTACCAATCCGACTCACGCCCACCAAGGCGTATCCATTCATGCCAAATGAGAATCCAATCTCACCCACATCTACCGAGACGCACCAACTCCGAACCTATCGGTTACCTGTTCATTGGATTACCATATCATATTCGACTGACTTCAAAAGGAAGCCAATCCCATCATTCACACATCTAAGGCTGACCAAATCCGACCCCGTCGAACACCTACTTGTTCGTTTAATGATTCATATGGGATTAACCTCGAAAAGAAGTTCAGTCCCATCATCTTCATAGCCAAATATCCAAGGCAATCGTATACACCTCGATTTACTAAACTACCGTTTCATACCAGATTTACTTCGAAAGGAAGTCGTCCTAACATTCTCATACTCAAATATCCTAGTAAGAGTAATAAACTTTCCACCTACCCTGATCAACAAGATCACAGTCCAGATCCATCACCACTGCACCCGACCATTAATATCACGATTCTAGATCGTCACAATGCCCAATGTCCACAACATCACAATCTCGATCCACCTAGGATCCGCACATGCTTACTTAGTTAACAATCCTCTTGAAATCTAATCATAGGGTCTTACACCCTCTTTGAATCCTTCGTCAGTCACATCACTCCTCACCCATTTCCCACATCTAAACAGATTAGTCAACGACGAGACACTTCGAGACTGTGGGTTCTCTCCAATTACCTCGTATTGATCCTTGCCATTCAACCTAGGAAAATCAAGGATGATCCAAGATGATGACATCAACATTCATCCTACGTGAATGCAAACAAAAACTCATTGCATTCACCGCACCACGTAACCCAACATCGTCTACCACCAAGTAGAAAATGAGAAATCTCATTCACCTAACTTTGAAATACCCAACTCCTCATGATGTCCCAAAACAAATCACGAGTCCACCCACCAATACATGATTATCTGCCATGGAAGAACATAAGAAGTCACCTTAAATGACTTCGAAATACCCATTACCAACGCGGAATCAAGCACTCCCCTCGTCACCTCAAACACATCCTCTCTCGATTCCGAAGTTCCAACTATGTCGGAACCAACACACTCAGACATCAACCACTTGTCCGTAACCAGTCTAATTCACTACCAAGTTTGCCTATCGGCTTATATCGTTTATGCACATCCAAAAGAATGTGGTCCATTACTATTTGACTCAAACGTCTCAACTACTGCTGGATCCCATCCAGTTCATCACTATCTGAGATCCACTGTCAGTCCACAGATACCGAACACATGCCCATCTCAACGGAGTCACATCCCGACTCGTGACTCATCGTCATCACAATCACTGGCACTAGCACCAGCACACTAGCATCAGCATCTGCACCAACATCAGCATCAGCATCAACACGCACTATGCGAATCAAACAACCTTGGATCTTTGCTCATCCCGAGCAATGACCCCGTACCTTTTCTCAAAATTGGAGAAACTCTGCCCTCATCATACCCAACAACTCTGGGCACAGTCACCCTAACAACTCATACAAGGAAAAGAAACGTTCCTTGAACGTCCCCCGATTCTCAACAACCACAACTACAACCACTCTCGATAGTAGTGCCTGCCACAACTCGTGCAGACCCAACCACCAGACACCACTATCGACACTCCGTATCCAACGGAATCAACCGCCCGTACTAACTACTCCATATCCCCACTTTGGGATTCCATCGATAAGTACCAACCTTGGTAACCTGTCCAACCAATCTCTAAAAAATCTTAACTCGACTCAACCAATGTCGTTTACCAGGTCGTCCATGACCTTAGCTGCTACAACTATCCATCACAACTAAAGTAGTATGACAACCAACTAGGTCTAACCGATTAATACAACCTCGACTGTAGAGTGCAGTCCCATCACTAAAGCTGACATGACATGGCCGACAGACAGTCTTGGCTTCGAAAAGTCGCCAGAACCAAACCACTCCGCCACTCACATTTTCGAACCATACATCAAACTCTAGGGTTCACCTTTCTAGACCATCCATCATGTTTTAGGGTTCCACTATCACACCCTAGGGTTCGTCCGAACCCAATTGTCTTTTGCAGTAGAATCCAAAATCTGACCAAACCTGCGGTCCTAACACCATAGGGACGTTAATCCAATCCTACTATATCGTGAAAGACGATCCCGACATAACCTTCCCATGGTCAAAACTCCAAAGTACTGTTACATTCATCCCTCGGTAGGGTCCTTTACTGCTAAAACATGACAAAACTATGACATACTCAGGCATTAAATGCCAAACCAAAACTATTCACGATTTAATCTTACAAACTATCATACCGGCATCCCAACTATCAAGTTGATAACAAACTGCAGATCATAGAGGCATCACATCCTCGTTCTGCGCGCACTACAAGAGCAAGCTTGCTTTGATACCACTTGACATGACCCATCCCAATCCCCCCGAGATTAACAGGGGATGTTCCATGCTCCCGTCTGACACGAAGTGTCAAAAAAGGGATAAATTAAAACCTTCAGCCCGATTGGCTTCCAGATCGCGCCAGGATCCAACGAAGCAGCGTGATGTCTCGGTCTCTGCTATAGCCGCAACCATGATCAACCTAAAGGGCATTAAAACCACCAAAAGCTGTGAGTGGACGAAAGTAAATGAGTTCATAAAAACATATTTCATAAAGACATTTATGCCCTTCACTAAAAAGCATGCAAGCATACAAAAACCATTTATTCAAATAACCATTATTAGGGTTTCAGCCCCAAATTCCCTAAATCCAAATCATACGGGCCCCTACCCAAATCCATTTACACAAATCTATAATCATATCAAACATATGTGGGAACTCAGCCTAAAACCATAGGATTCGAAAATCTGTAAAACATGATCCACGTGGGTCACTGCCCAAATCCATAAAACATAGAAATACTATTTCTGACATCCATTAATCATGTTTACCATATATCATATAACCAATCTTTTCGCGGTTTCTAAAGCTACATGCGTGCTACCCGGGTCTCAAATCCCAGGTCTCCCCATGGTCCACCCGGTCAATGTGCGCAGATCAATGATCATCCGTGGGGGTTATAATCCATAATAGCCCTCCTGAGAGTAAGGTACCCAACGGGGGAGACTTCACTCAGTTAGTGCTGAAATCATTCTCAAAGCCTTTCAAAGGTTCATGTCCGGTCCCCATAAACCGTCATGAAACCAGAAATCCATCCTTTCCAAATCCAAATCCGCTTAGGGTCTCCGAACCCGAAATCACATTTATAAACCATAAATGGGACTCAAGCCTGATATCATAACCAATTGGGCCTCAAGCCCGATCATGTAAACTAACTGGGCCTCAAGTCCGATTACGTAAATTAGCTGGGCCTGGAGCCCGACTTCGTAAATTAACTGGGCCTCAAGCCCGATTAGCAAACCAACTGGGCCTCCGGCCCGAATCGTAAACCAACTTGGCCTCCAGCCCGATGCCTTATTAAATCAAATGGACTCCAAGTTTCACTGTTCGTAAATGAAATGGGTCTCATGCCCGATTCCATATTTCCATGTCCGAAATCAATTCAAGAACCAATTGGGCCCCTAGCATGATAACGTGACTAAAATGGACTTTGAGTCCTAGGGTTTCCAAAACAAATGGGTCTCATGCCCGAGTTTACCTTTTCAAATCCAAAACCATTTCATTAAACCATTTCCGAAACCAAAAGCATGTATAATCAGTGTAAAATCGTAAACCTCGATATTCGTGCAAATATGTAAATCGCCTCGAAGTACATGAAATCATGTAAATCACCAATATCCAAACCATCATCATAGAATCACATATGTAAAACATATAAAAAATTTATGCATACATCACAGTTTAGAAATCAAGGTCCACTCACAGACCGCCCTAAGCTGCCACCTCGATTTGCGCACTATAAGCCTTCCTGGACTAATCACCGTCACTCGGACTCCCAAACCTATCCAAATCATACTAGAGGGTTACTAACTTCCTTATTAACCTCTCATTGAAGCCCCGTAATTTTTCCAAATTTTCAACTATTTTTAAACCCAATCCTAAACCTTCGGACATCTCGAACTATATCGAAACGATGTCGGATCGACACGAAACCAGTCCCAAAATGTTTCTTACATTGAATAGGTTAAACGTCATGTTGAACATTTCCCCAGAATATGCTTCAGTACCCCAAAGGGGCTGCGCGTGAAAACCACGCACCTGCACTGTTCGTCACCCCTCACCTCCAGCAGACCGGGTTCACCTTGTTCCAATCGGTCCAGTGCTACATCTTTCTCATTTTTAGTCTTTTCCCTTCCTTTTTCATTCCTAAAGGTTCCCAACATCATTCCCTTTCGATCTATGACTTCAAAACAAGTGAAAAACCCTCAAAAAATTACCTCCCATGATCAAACAGTGAGCTTGACCTTCAAGCTGAATTTCCAGTCTTTCTAGTCATCCATTTCCTTCGAAAATGATCCCCACAGAGTCTTCCTTGTCCCTAGGACCATCATCACGTCGTCCTTGACCTTCAAGCTCAGTTTCCGTGGACCGTCGTCCATCATCACGTCGTCCTAGTCACTCTCAGTCCTTACACACTCTCAGTCACACCCATGGTTGCACAACGAACACATATACGAATATGGTGGTGGGGTGGTGTGTTTGTGTGTTCGGGTTTGAAAAAGAAGAAATAGAGATGAGGTTTGGTGAGGTTGATTAGAGGAGGTTAATTGGATGGTGAGGATGATAGTGAGGAAGATGAACGGTGGAGATGAGAAGTGGGTGGGTTTAATATGACCAATGGGATGAGTGACACTTGTCACTCATCCATGGGTCCCACATAAATATCTGCCCAATCAGATTTAGCCACACATTTTCTGCCACAAAATGCTTGTATAGTTCAATTTAACTACCCGTGACCATAACTTCTTCATTCGACGTACGATTTTGACATGTCGTCTATCTACGAACTCGTGACGTCCCGATCTACATCACGGTCATCGGTCCTCATACGTTTGACTCCCTGAGTCAAAAGTCCACATTTCGCCCAAATTAGCTGCAAAACGGTCATTTTTGCAACGTCCGTCCGATTTCGCCCAAATAATCACCGATAAATCTCACTAATCCTTCATTAGTCGCTAATCTAATCGGGGGAATTCAGGACGGGTCGTTACACTATGCCTAAAACCAAATATACGTCATGCCTCGTAAAACGTGCAATCGAAATAGCATTTTCCAGGAAAATCATTCAAAAATAACAATATAAAAATAAACATAGCAAAACCACTTTATTTTGTAATTCAAACCTTGTGCAACCCAAATCTATAATTAACACCAAAGTCAAGAAGCATATACTCATGAACATCGTAAAATGTGCCATTATAGCCTTTTCCGAAAAACCTTCCAAAGTTATAGGAAAACAATAACATTCCAACATTATCACCTTTAAGATCATATTTCATACCAAATTCCAAAAGCACATTCAAATCAAGAATAAAAACAGAATTTACATAAATCCTTTAAAACTACACAATAAAATATTAATGCAATATTCAAAAATTTTAAAAAAAAATCAGAAAAAATTCCCAATCACTCAATTATAATAAAAACACATATAATCACATTTAAATCTATAAGTATGAATTCATAATAGTTTAAGGAAAAATTCCACTCACACACGTCTGAATCGTCAAATTCACCTTTGCACACACTTCCGTAATTTTCGATAATCTCAAAACCCATAATCGTCCATCAACCGAATGAACTCACTAAATAATCACCTTCACTATTTGATCGATCCTAGTCTTAGAAATCGTGTCTCATAGGTTGATTAGGGTCGTAGAGGTTTGAGGAAGATGATAACAAGGCAAGTTCCAAGCTTTCTCGTCGATAAACTGGGTTGGACACTGCAAACCCAAAAATAACCCTCACAGGTTCTTGATAGGTTCTCAAACTAGCAACCTCCACCACTCTTCTTATCTTTCTGTTCTCTTCCTCCCACTCCCCTCTTCTCCTTTTCCTCTCTTCTGTTTCTCCTTCACTCCCCTGGTTTCTTCCATTTCTCTTTCATTTTTTTCTCTTGGTCGAAACACACACAACAACACACTCACATATACTCAGCACACACAAGGCGGTGGTACTCTCCCATATCAGATAAGGGACACTTGTCCTTGTCCAATAGAATCACAACAAAAATCTCACAAATGACTAAAATACCCTGCTTATAAAATTACCATTTTGCCCTTACGTAGTTTAGGCCCAGAAAGTAACGTCCGAACTTTGTTTTTGACATGCCTCCTGTCAACGTACTCGGGAAACCGAGACTTTCATAACGGTTCTCTCCAATCACCTAAATGAGGTCTCGAATCACATAAGGGAGTTAGGTCATGATAGTTTGGTATTAGAGCTGGACCCCGACCAGAAGTGTGTTAGCGATGATGGTGAACAATCCCACATTGCTCGGGGAGAGAAATGTGAAGTGCTTTATATGTGTGGGTACATATCTTCCTAGCGGGAGGCCTTTTGGGAGCTCATTAGCTTTGGGTTTGGTTTGAACTCCAATGTTAAGGGAGTTTGGATTGGAGCAATCCTAGGATGGGTGAACTACTAGGAAGTTACACGTGAGTTCCTAGAAACAAAACTGCGAGGACTGGGCCCAAAGCAAACAATATCCTATTGGAGGAGGTTGGGTCATGACATTTCACTTATCTCCATCTATCTTCCATCTTCTGGACTTGTAAGACCCGTGTCCTTGAGGGAACGGTGAATGATCCCACATTCTTACGAGGGGGGGGGAATGGTCTAGGAGTGGAATGGTGGTGTGCCTTAAAGGTATAGGCACACACCTATTTAGCGCGAGGTTTTCTGGGAGCTCGCTGGCCTTGGATTCCTGGGGAACTCCAAAGTTAAGTGAGTGGAGGCCGGAACAATCCCATGATGGGTGACCCACTGGGAAGTTGCACCGTGAGCTCCCGGGAACAAAACATTGCGGGCTGGGCTGGTTCGGCAAGTGAGTTTAGAGGGGACAATATTGTGCTAGATAGAATGGGTCCATGCACAACTCTGATCTATGCGAGGCCTTTTGGGAGCTCAGTGGATCGGTTGGAACTTGAAAGTTAAGCGAGTTGAGGCTGGTACAATTCCATGATAGGTGACCCCCTAGGAAGTTGCACTGTGAGCTCCTGAAAATAAAACCGTGAGGGCAAGGGCAAGGAGGCCCAAAGCGGACAATATCGTGCTAGATGAGTCAGGTCCTCACTGAGGAGGGTCGGGTTCTGACATAATGGTATCAGAGCCAGACCCCGAACGGTAAGTGTGCCAGCGAGGACGCTGGGCCTTAAGGAGGGTGGATTGTAAGACCCTTGTCCTTGAGGGAACGGTGAATGATTCCACATTCCTGCGAGGGGGAATGGTCTGGGAGGGGAATGGTGGTGTGCCTTAAAGGTATAGGAACATACCTATCTAGTACGACGCCTTCTGGGAGCTCACTGGCTTTGGATTCCTAGGGAACTCAAAAGTTAAGCGAGTGGAGGCTGGTGCAATCCCATGATGGGTGCCCCACTGGGAAGCTGCACCGTGAGCTCCAGGGAACAAAACACTACAGGCTGGGCTTGTTCGGCCAGTGAGTCTAGAGGGGACACTATCGTGCTAGATAGAGTGGGTCACTATGCAACTCTGATCTAAACGAGGCCTTTCGGGAGCTCAGTGGCTTTGGGTTCGATTGGAACTCGAAAGTTAAGCGAGTTGAGACTGGTACAATTCCATGATGGGCGACCCCCTGGGAAGTTGCACCGTGAGCTCCCGAAAACAAAACTGTGAGGGCAAGGGCAAGGAGGTCCAAAGTGGACAATATCGTGCTAGATGAGTCAGGTTCTGACCGAGGAGGGTCCAGTCCTGACAGGACTTGTCCCTTATTGATTCTCCTTCACTAAGCTTATTTTCCTCTGCTTTTCTTCCTTCGACGCAAGCCCACCGAAAACACAAAATAGCTCACACACATATCTAATATGTAGAGGACTGAGCTAGTGGAATGATATCAGAACCATCTAAGACATGACACGTGGCAGCCTCCAATTGGTCACTCTGTAAAATGACCAAAATGCCCTTGGTGGCAAAATTTCCAAAATACCCTTAAGGGTTTTTGGTTCCTAACAACCTTAAACTATCTCCGATTTTGGCGTGCCGCCTATCTATGAACTCAAGATCCTGAGACCTTTGCATTAGTATTCCCAAAATTCTCAAAAGAGGTTCGTAGCAAAAATTCAACATTTTTAATTTTCCAAGGGTAAAATCGTCTTTTGACTTAAATTTTTCCAATTTATGTTTTCTCAGGATCTGGGCCGTTATTCGTGTATTATCACCTTTAAATTTTCCCGTGTCAAATTCTATGCTTTCTCACCTTTATTTAGCCTGTCAGGGATGAAAGATCACAATTCTAACCTCAATTTCAGATTCCCAAGTTCAAAATTTGGATTTTGAATTATGGGTATATGGGTATGTCATTCAGATTTCTTGGGTGTCTCTAGTCTGGGTTCATCTTCATCCTTTCTTTTCTACTTTATTCTTCCTATCAATTTCTTTCCTTTCTCCTCTATTACCCATCTCCATTTCCTCTTGATTTACAGGTGATAATAGAAGTTTGATGGCCTTGATGGGTTCTTTTTTTTTTTGGGTTTTGGAACACGGCACACACAATGATTAAATTAAGTATCATTTTATACCCTTTATGCTTATCTTTTAATGTTTAAATCCCAAACAATTGGAGAAAATAATATATTTTGTGAGAAATATACAGAATTGGATAGAGCTCAGAATAATGAGAATTTAGGCGAAAGAATCACCTCAATCTGAGTTATATTGAAGAATTTATGATTGAAACAAAGGAGGCCACCAAAAAGAGCTAGGAATTTTGGTAGGGGGCTACCGAAGCCTTTAAAACAGCCCAGAAACCCATGCGGCAAGCATCTATTGATTAAGATGAGAGACGGTCGGCACGCGTGTACTGAAGTCTGCATCTTCTACTTGGCACACCCTTCTTGAATCCATAAAGTCCTCTCCGACACGTGCCTCCCGGAAGCAGTTTCGGAGCCCCTGTACCAAACTCGATTCCAGCCTACACTTGCACCTTTGACCGCCCTTTGACCACCGAATTATAGCCCAATTTCGATGGGCTTCCACCCATTCATTTACTGTTTAATTTCCAACAGCCCTTGTCCAATTCAAGTTAGGATTTGTTTTCTTTTTCCCAAAGGCAAATTTTTCCTTTAGGACTTCAATTTAATTAGTTTAATCCTTTTCCTTTGAGAATTTAAATTGTAAACTCCTATTTATTTGAGCATTAATCTTCTCTTATAAATAGAGAAGCTTAGGCTAATTGTAAAGGGTCGCTTATTCTTTGTACCGAAGCTCTACTTAACCAATTTTCCCTTTTCAAAAAATTCAAGATTTCTTGTGCAAGGTTAATTATACCATACTTCATCTTTTGCATCTTCATCTGTGACTTAGTTAGGGGGTCCCCACTTGTCACACCAAAGAGTGCTCATTCACTTTGTATCCATAGGGTGTCCCAAGGAAAAAAAGTGTAACACAACCTCTTTACCTTATAGTTATCTCTTGTGCTCATTCACTTCATATTCTCTTAAGTACGTACCCGGGACCCCCGATGACACTTTCAATGATCTAGATATAGAGGATCCCGAGTCTAGATCATTGAAAGTGTCATCGAGGGTCCCAGACACGTACTTAATGTAACGACTCGGACATTCGAAAAAGGAAAATTTGGAAAATTTGAAGAATATGACAATTTTGCACTTGGAATTGGGCGAACGGTTGACTTTTGGCTCGAACGGTCAAACGGACTTTGACTGATGGCTGTGACATAGTTCGGAACGTCAAGAGTTCATAGACAGGTGGCACGTCCGATTCCGACATTCGAGGAGGAAGTTATGATGTTCGGAAGTTTGAGGGCATTTTTGTAATTAGGTCGAAAAGGGGGAAATTGTTGACTTTTTGCTCGACCACTATTTTTCGTGCAATTCGAGGATCATTAGGTAGGTCTCGATGCCCTGAGTCCGTAGACAGTCGGCACGCCGAAAAGGACCTCGGACGGATAAGTTATGATTCTAGAACGAGGAAGGGCATTTTGGTAATTATGTGAAGGAGGGGCAAATTGGTAATTTTCAAGGCTGCAGTTTGAAATAGCCGTGAGTGGGACTTTGAGGGGAATTGTTTAACAATGTAAGTGACTTTGAGGGAATTTTTTAACGAAGCAAGTGACAATTGTCACTGAGGAAGGTTGGATTAGTGGCAGTGTGGACTGAGTGGGGTGTTAGGCGTGCTGGAGGAACAGAGCACGGGGGCAATTGTTTTTTATTTTGGGCCATTGCGGGAAACACCGTCACAGAGAGTCTGAGAGATTTCCACGGGTTACATTGAATATTGGATTGAACTAACTAAATCAATTACTGGGAAGGGATGAGAGAAATAGAGAGACTAAACTAGAGAGGAAAAATGAGGGACTTAGTGAAAATACACACAGAAACCCGAAACCTGTTTTTGATAAATTCAAATTCAAATATGAGTTGTAGACCAGAGCAAGTCAAATTAAGGTGAGATTATGTCTTCTAGACCTTTATTAGTCGATCCAAATCAAGAAATGTAAGGTTTTCAAAGCTCTTGGAGCCATGAACGGACATGGTGGAATGCCAGAAAATCACGAGCTGTGTTTTTCTAATTTGCGGTAAGTTTTTATGAAATTGATTACAAAATCATCTTTAGAGTAAGCCTACGATGCTCCCTAACAAATTAATTGTAGAAATGAGTGACTGTTTGATGAACTAGGACGATGAACTTTCATTAGAGCTTGGATTCCATTGAGGTAGTTTGAGGTAGTGACGACTGAACTTCACGTTACAGACCCATAATTAAGTTAATCCTATTTGAGGGTTCAATTGAAGAAAACAAGTTGATATTGGCAGGAATTGAATCGGGTCGAACACGCGGGTCGCAGACCCGTTTTACAAAGGAGTCGGGCGAGGAAGAAGCACTAGGCAGGGTACTGTAGCAGACGAGTGAGCCTCACGCGCAGCCGCTTATGGCGGCGCGTGAGGGCGCGTGGACCCGATTCTCGAGGTGAGTTCAACACGACTATTGTTCTATGTAATGTAACGAACATTTTAGCATTGGTTTGGAGTTAATCGGACACCGTTTCGATATTGTTTCGAGGGTCCGAAGGTTTATGTTATGTTTTTAATTAATATTTATTTCCCGGAAAATTATGGGAAATTAGTATGATATTATTTGAGTCCTTAGTGACCCTGAAGAATGATTTCAGACAGGATTCGAGATTTCTGGAAAATGTCGAAATTAAGAAAATGCGTGCAGCTCGAAAAGCGAGCGATATGGACGGTGTGTGAGTGGACTTTGTTTTCTAAACTTCAATGCATGCATAATTGTTTTCTACGCTTTATAATGATGATTCATATGCTTATGCTTATGGTAATTGTTTTTTATGCTTTATAATGAGGGTCAGATGTTATTTAGTGTACACTGTGAGCTACTATTTGTTAAACATAACATTGTGTGGGTCCCATGGACGAATGAACCCAAAGGCTAGAAAGGTTGCACAATCGAGCAAGTTGTACTCGTGATGAGATTATTCTCAGTGAATTCCTTAAGTGGAATGTGGATTTAAAGAGTCTAAAATGTGATGGGATGTCTCTTAGGCCTTATCGGTCGTATAAGATATGGTTGACCATCGGTATTTGCTCGGTGACTGGGTATGCCAATGATGGCATTGTTGATTGGTATGAGATTGGACTCGAGAGGAGTCAGGATATTGGTTAGAAACTTGAGATGAGTCATGGTAAGGTATCAAGGCTCGAGAAGAGCCAGAAAGGCTGATTGAGGAATGTTTGGCTTAGGATGCCAAGGACTGGTATATGGTCAGATACTTATGAGTTAGGAAATCATGGCTTGGTCTTGTTTTGGATTTATGGGACGCGTCAGTGTCCTTAGTGACTGAGGTTCGGGCGGAGACCCGAGGTAGGCAGAGAATTGGCCTTAGGAGATAGGCCAGTGGGAGGTGAAGTGATAAGGGTAATGATATAGTAATAGTTATGATTGTGAGTCGTCTTGTTACATCATGAAGAAATGGTTGTATAGATTGATTGATATAGTGAGATGGCACTGTTGGGGTGTGGTAGAGTGAGGATTGGCTCCTATTTTGGTTGTTGATGTGGCAAGAGTGGGAAGAGTTGGTGGGGCCCGTGATGGACCAAAGGGGCGTGGTCAGTTGGGACCACAAGCCCGAGGATTTGCAAATCCTTCGTAAGAAGGCTGAATAGCCCCAGAGTGATGACCTGGATACCTATTATTGGTGGTCATGAATTTGTATTTGGTATGTCCCGGGCCATCCAATCACCCATGTCTTGAGATTGGCTATTGGTCGGATATGGTGTTGTTTGTGATTGGTTATGGTATGGAAGTTGTTGAACTGACTAGAGTTACTGACGTGATACTTTGATAATAGTTATGTGGTAATCTTGGGAATTATATTTAGTAACATTGGTGAGACATAAGAGGGGTAAACCTCTTGATGTGAGGTTACCCAGGATGGCTGGTGTTATTCGCCTAGTGGCTGACTTAGATTTGGATGAATTGGATGCAATCCTTGGAATGGATTGGTTGATGACTCGTGAGACCTCTATCGAGTATGTTGATTAGGAAGTCATATGTGGAATCTAGGATTCCATAGGTTATGTTTCAGGGAGACCCGAGGGTGTTACTCTCTAAGAGGTTGGTATGAGGTATTCAAAGGTTGCTGGTCATGTGTGTGGTGTAAGTGCTTAGTGTATGAGATGCCTAGTGAGGGCTGAGGATGCCCAGATTTCTCGACATATTCCTGTGATTTTGTCAGGATGAGAAATTGAGTTTATGATGATCTGAGCTTACATGTTGATTATGGACAACTTGATAAGTAACGGTATGGGATAAGTATCCCGTATCACGAGTTAAGGATTTGTGGTTTCGTGGGAAGGTTGTGATTAGTGACCTTATTAAGAGAGGCCAACCTGGTGGCGATTGTCGATTTTGAGTAAAAGAGAGAAAAAGATAATGTACAGGTTTGATATGGCTAAGGTTAGTTGATGGTGATACCCTTGGATAACCAAATGGACTGGTTCTATATGTGAGCTGATGAGTCAGATATTCTGACGACATTGGGATGGCGTATGGTACCATGATTGATGATTGGTTGGTGTACTTACATGTACCGATGGGCGTGTAACATACTGAGCAGATGTAATGAATGCCCTCAGAGAGAGAGATAGTTGAATAAGTGTTAGGTCTGATAGACCAGAGTAGGTTTGGGGGACATGAGTTGGTCTGAGATTTGATGGAGACCACAGAGGATTGTAGGGGGGTTCTCTACCATGTTTTTTTTCCAGTTATGGTGAATGACTCGGAAGGAGGTCAGAGTTATTGGAAATAAGAACTGAGATAGAAGGGTTATAAGTGGAGAAACGGTGACTTATGTTCGATCACTCACTATGAGATTTGGGACAAGGTGAGTTATGTGTTGATGCTAGCTGAACCCTCAGAAGTTGACCTTCCCTGTATGAGATGAGATCGACCCACGGGGTTGAGTATGCAAAGGTCATATACCTTTAGGAAGGAATGTACGAGTACTGTATCGACCATCCGGATTAGTGATATTGGATAAAATGAAAGGCTTAATGTGTGATAAGGTGATGGTCGAAATATATTGAGATTACGACCACATTGGCGGATAAGGTATTATGTGGGGAGAGGATTGTCATGTTTGATAACTGAAGGATAGGTGAATCCTGTTAGTTATGGAACTCCATAGGATTGGAGTAATACATAATTTCTGATTATTCGGAGGATTCGAAGTTAAGAAAGGGATGTGATTTGCGATGTAGTATGAATGATTGTACTGAGTGCTTATTGGCAATAGGAAGGTATCAGGAGGAAAGGTTAAAATCATTATACATAGTGACCCTTGGAAAGGGATATGATGTAATTGACCTAGTGAGGGGAATGAGTTCCCGAGTTATTGAATCTTATGAGTTTATTGGCCTGGTGACATGTCAGGGCCCACCCCTAATCCCCCGGGATTAAGGGCTAAACCCCGCGTGTAACGACCCGTCCCGAATATCGGGATTTAATAATATTTAATGGTGATTTACTAATCTGGGATTAGTTGTGTGATTTCGGACGAATTGTGCAAAATGACCGTTTTGCCCCTGGGCGTGGGCAAAACATTGACTTTTAATTCGGATGGTCAAATGGACTTTGACCGATGACCGTGACGTAGTTCAGGACGTCACGAGTTCATAGACAGGTGGCACGTTCGATTCCGGCGTCCGTGGTGAAAGTTATGATGTACGGAAGTGTATGGGCGTTTTCGTAATTTAAACGTAATAAGGGGGAAATGTTGACTTTTTGATCGGGTGGTCCGATGGCCGAGGACCGAGGACCGTTAGGAAGGTCTCGATGCCCTGAGTTCGTAGACAGGCGACACGCATCAATCGGAGTTGGTATGACCGAGTTACGGGTCAGGATGCGTGAGGGGCATTTTGGTAATTTTCTGCACAAGGGCAGAATTGTAATTTCACACGGGGTACTGTTTCATTGAACAGCCGTGAAGGTGGAATGTTTGTGCGATCGATCCCGTGATTGTTTATCAATTTAATTGAGTTAATTGGGTCAGTTTGAGGTGGAATCGCACATGTGATGGTGCTGGCAATCAATCACATGAACATGGGCACTGTTTTATCATGTTTTCGGGTCAGTGCAGGGAATTTACACAGTGGACTGAGGGGCACTTTAGGATGCTTTTAATGGTTGATTTAGATCGATAGAATGGAGAGTGAGTCGAGAGGATGACTCTAAGATTAAGAATGAGAGGAATGGAGTGAGAATGGTGGAGGAATGCTCAAAAACCCGAAACTAGTTTCTGGGAAAATCAAATTCAAACTTCCAATTTTAGGCCAGCCCAAGCCTAATTGATGATGGATTGAGCTTTCTGGAACTTCAACGTGTCGAACCAGATCAAATGGAGCAAGCTTTGGGGCTCCTAGGGCCGTGAACGGACGAGGTGGACATCCGGAAAACTCAAGCTTGAGTTGTGGTGATTGAGGTAACGTTGTGTTCAATTAATCATGCTAATTGGTTCGTGTTAATCCTTATATGCTTCATATGAAGTTAATTTGACAATGGTTGAGGATTGATGGAGTTTTGGTGATTGACCCGTTTTGGGTGATCACGGGTTGATGGCTTGATTAAGGAATGGTTGATGTTGATCGATGTCACAGACCTGAAATTCACTGGTTAATGATTGTTGTAGGATCAAGAACGGAATGAATTGATGTCGAATTGAGTGTGATTGAACCGGATCCTATCGCGGGCTTTTCAACCCGTTTACCAGACAAACGGGTGAAGATGGTGACTGTAGCAGTCACTATAGCAGGCGCGTGGCTTTCATGCGCAGCCACTCACGGCGGCGCGTGACGGCGCGTGGGCACGAATCTCGAGGTGAGGTCAACATCACTTTTGTCCTATACAATGTAACGAACATTTTAGCGTTGGTTTCGTGTCGATCGGATCCCGTTTCAATATTGTTCGGGATGTCCGAAGGTTTTAAATCCAATTTAAAAATACTTAAAAATTCGAGAAAATTGCGGGACTTGAATAGGATGTTAATGAAGGGGTTAGTAATCCTCTAATGTGATTTGAACAGGATTGGGAGTCCCGGTGATAGTGGTGTGGCCCGGGAAGGCCTATGGCACGCGTATCGAGGCGCTCGGTTAAACGGTCTGTGAGTGGACATTGGTTTTATAAATTCGATGCATGCATAACTGTTTTATGATTGTTATAATTATGATTAAATGATTTACTTTGGATATCGGTGAATTTAAAATGATTTCACGTATTTCGAGGTGAATTACGTATTTGCACGTAAACCGAGGTTTTCTGAATTTGTACCGATTTCCATAAATGTGGTTGGATATGATTTCATGAAACGGTTACGAACTTGAATAATGTAAAATCGGGCCAGGGGCCCAGTTGAACTATGAAATCGGGCTAGGGGCCCAGTTAACATGTGGATCGGGCCAGGGGCCCAGTTAACTTGTGAAATCGAACCAGGGGCCCAGTTGATTTCTACATATGATTGCGGGTCGGGGACCCTAAAATGGAATTGAATAAATGTTTTCTGGTTTACACTTTATATATGTTCACATGTTGGAATCAATAAATGGTTTTGATGATATTTCGGTTATGGCACGTTTCACGGTATTTGGGCATGAGACCCGTTTGATGAACGTAACGATCGGTTCGGATTTTACCTATGTATACCTATATGTTTTGCATGTGGATATCAATAAAATGTATTTAGTACTGCACTGTATAAATCCTTCCATATTATATTGTCTCCTTCGGATGAGGTACCCCGGAGAGGTCACGGACGTCTAGTACGTCCAGCGTCTATGACGCTAAGCATCGGGGATGCTGTACTCGAACGGGGTTCGGGGATTGAACTCGGAAATTGAGACCCGAGTGGCACGCGTAGCCTTGTGATTGTGACCTTATTGACGTCAGGGACGTCAGACATCAGGGATGTCGGATTGGAGTGTATAGTGCAGTGGCTAAAATTATGGTTATGGTTTATATTATATGCCTTATGGTTCATATTACTGGATTTATGAAATAACTCTTGGATTGACTTTTGGAAATTGAAACTATGCTTTGGTTTCCGGGCTAAGGCCCTAATGGTTATTTCTAAATAAATGTGTGATCATTGGTTTTTGGCGCATGCATATGGTTTTACTGAGGGGCATAAATGTCTTATAAATGTTTTAAACAGACTTGTTTATTTTCGTCCACTCACAGCTTTTGTTTTCAATGCCCTTCAGGTTGATCCCGGATGCGACTGCAGTAGAGACTGGGACATCATACACCTCCTCTATCGATCCTTACGCACTCTGGAAGCCCGGTTGGGCAATGGCAACAGGTTATCCCTTGTCTGACACCTCTTGTCAGACGGGAGCATGACACATTTCGTGGTAATCCCGGGGGGATTGGGATGGGTCGTGTCACCGCGCCCGTCTGATTTACGCATGACACAAGGGCCAAACGGACGTCTAACCTCCGTGTGACACGTAAGTCGGACAAGGGAGTTCCGATCCGACCGTCTCAATAACTTCGTGACTTCCCAGAATGCGCAGCGTCTACTGTGGATTATATGTGTGATGTCTTCGTCTTTCTCAATCAACAGCCCGCGCCGCAACAACCTGGAGGGTATCGAAAACACGAAAAGACTGTGAGTGGACAAAAATAAAGTTTAAGTTCAAAACAGTTATCAAAAAACACATACATTTATACCCTCCGTTTCAAAACCAATGCATGCATATCAATTTCATATCATAAAACCATGTACGAAAAACCAAACACATTTTCCTTTTTTCTCAAATCCCGGGCCTCAGCCTAAAACCATCAAAAACTATTTCCTCCGGGCCACTGCCCAAAACATTGGAAAACCATTTTTATAAACCATCATCATCACATTTCAGTGAAATCCAAAACACATTTGAAACCACGTTCTCATCCATCGAACCTGCTGGATCTATCCGAGTCTTTAAACTCCCGAGTCTTTAAACTCAATAACCAGGCCTCAATAATCCGAGTCTTTAAACTCAACAGGCCTACGGGGAAATGTCAATATATCCGAGTCTTTAAACTCAATCCGGGTCTTTAAACCCAATCCGAGCCTGTCCCCCGTCCATCACAATATCCGGGTCTTTAAACCCAACAACCAGATCCAGCAAATCCAATCCAAATCCATTTGAAAACCATTTTTGAATCCATATCCAAACCCGAATCTGAAACCACTGGACCGAAGCCCTTCCGGCATCCAGAACCGTCATTCCGAATCCAAATCCATTTCCTTTCCAGATCCGAGTCCGCAACCAACATTCCGTAAGCTAGCATCCGGAATAATCATTCCGAACCCAAACCTGAAATTCCATTTCAAGTCCTGAATCGAATCCCGAATCGTCACTCGGAATTCCGATTCCAAAACCAGAAATCACGTTTCTCAAAACCACTTTTTGAACTGGGCTTCAAGCCCAAAAACACTTTCCAAAATCCTTTTACTTTCTTTGAAATCAAATCGTATTTCAAATCCCAGAATCAAATCATTAAAACCAGGTTTAAATCACCATATCCGTCAAACTTCGTAAAACGTGAAATACCGTAATTTCCTCGAAAAACGTGCAAAACCGTAAACCATCACAATCATAAATTAAATCATAGAATCATGTATGAAAACATATTAAAACATATATGCATGCATCAAGAGTTAGAAAGCAAAGTCCACTCACAGACCATTTCGACGTCGCCTCGATACGCTAGCACTTACGCCGTTCCTGGCCATTCCGCCATCCTCGGCTTTCCCGAACCTGTCCAAATCCCATACTATGGTCACTAACTATTTCAAAAAAGTCATACTAAAGCCCCATAATTTTCCCATATTTTTAACTATTTTTAACCGAGGCCGGAAACCTTCGGATATCCCGAAACATATCGAGACGGTGTCCGATTGACTCGAAACCAGCGCCAAAATGTTCGTTACATTAAATACTTTAAAACACATGTTGGACGTGCCTCGAAAAGAAAGCCCACGCCCTCACGCGCAGCCCAACCATCCTGCGCGTGAAACCACGCGTAGTTACTGTTCATCGTCACTGACCTTAGGTCGACCCGATTCAGACCGGGTTAGACCGGTCTTCTGCAACTCGACCGGCGTTGCCGGTTTTCAGTCAGTTTCAACCAATTTTTGAGTCTATTTTAATCCTTAGTTTCGTCCCTTCCAGACTAATTGACCTACCTAAAACAAAACACGATTTTAAAACCTGAATCTTACCTTCCCGATTCAACTTTCCACCAAGCTCTGCACCCAGGTCCCTCCACAGTTCCTAACTTCCTCTAACCTCCACTTTGATCTTAATCGACTTGTTTACCTTCAATTATCAGGTTCCAATCAATATCATTCATCGAAAAGGCCTATAAATCCATAATCAAGAGTTAAGCTCAAACTTACTGTGTCGGTTCACCGGCCACCAGTCCACGGCGGCTCAATCCAAGGCCACCAATAGACTTTTCTCAACTTCCTTTCACAAATCCTTCAGACAGGACAAGTACTTTGGGTCATATGGAAGCCGTTCAACTCTGGTTCCTCACGACTCCTCTGTTTTGTTTCCTTACGGTTTAGGGCCGCGGCCACCCATTCACGGCCACCACAACGGTGGCACCACCTTACCACCACCCTAACTCTCTGTTTTACTCAAACTCACCTACAAACTCAATTGAACTCGCGCTACACACACACACGATCGCTTTGTCTCTGTTTCGGGTATGGGAGAAAAAAAATGTGGGAAATGGTTTACTTAGTCTCATTAAAAACAAATGAACGATGGGGCTGGAACCAACCAGACCCCTCCCACGTGTCCACATCCCTCTGGTCTGGCTCAAAATATCCATTCCCACAAGGACATGTGTCCTCATCCCAAAGGTCAGCACCAAAAACAAATAAAAGACCAATTTGCCCTTGTCTTACAAAATTACCATTTTGCCCTTCGTACGTTTAGACCCATAATTTTATTTCTCGAACTCCAAATGATACATGCCGCCTGTCGTTGGAATCAGGGACTCAAGACCTTCCTAATGGTCCTCGGTTTGTGTGAAAATGACAAGTCTAGCAAAAAGTCATCGTTTCCCCCTATTTTACCCAATTTACGGTAATGCCCTCAACCTTCTGAACATCATAACTTCGTCATCGGATGTCGGAATTAGGCGTGCCACCTGTCTACGAACTCGTGACGTCCATAACTACGTCACGGCCATCGGTCAATGTCCAATTGACCGCCCGAACTCAAATTCAACAGTTTGCCCAAACTAGGGGCAAAATCGTCATTCTACACTAACAAACCAAAAGTACCCAACTAAACACCGATTAAGCTCACTAATCCCATCTTAATCACTCTGCTAATCCCAGCTCCCGGGACGGGTCATTACATGACATATGCATAAGGGTGTATCATGTCACAAGCGGATGGCGTTTGATTGAGAAGATATGACGAATTTTTCGTGTTTCCTGGATTGTGTGGACTCGAACGTGAGCTAGGCTACGTATTCCAAGTAAGTATATGGTATGACTGCCTATGGGGCAGGGGTTTACAGAAGGATTGAGACTGGTTGTATGATTTCTATAAGTTGGGTATGACTTATATTCGGTTGAGAGTGATTATGTTTCGGGATTATCGTAGACATGTATCCTCGAGAAAACTATTATGGCTCCCACTAATTGGAATTTCTAGGATGAAATTCTTTAGGGGGGGGGGGGGGGGGGGGGGGTAGGTTGTAACTACTCGGACATTCGAAAAAGGAAAATTTGGAAAATTTGAAGAAAATGACGATTTTGCCCCTGAAATTGGGCGAACGGTTGATTTTTGGCTCGAGTGGTCAAACGGACTTTAACCGATGGCTGTGAATTAGTTCAGGACGTCACGAGTTCATAGACAGGTGGCACGTCCGATTCCGACATTCGAGGAGGAAGTTATGATGTTCGGAAGTTCGAGGGCACTTTTGTAATTAGGTCGAAAATGGGGAAATTGCAGACTTTTTGCTCGACCACTATTTTTAGCGCAATTCAAGGACCGTTAAGTAGGTCTCGATGCCCTGAGTCCGTAGACAGGTGGCGTGACGAAAACGGACCTCGGACGGATAAGTTATGATTCTAGAACGAGGAAGGGCATTTTGGTAATTATGTGAAGGAGGGGCAAAATGGTAATTTTCAAGGCTGCAGTTTGAAACAGGCGTGAGTGGGACTTTGAAGGGAATTATTTAACAACGTAAGTGACTTTGAGGGAATTGTTTAACAAAGCACGTGACAATTGTCACTGAGGAAGACTGGATTAGTGGCATTGTGGACTGAGTGGGGTGTTAGGCGTGCTGGAGGGACAGAGCACGGGGGGAATTGTTTTTAATTTTGGGCCGTTGCGGGAAACACCGTCACAGAGAGTCTAAGAGATTCCCAAGAGTTACATTGAATATTGGATTGAAGTAACTAAATCAATTACTAGGAGGGAATGAGAGAAACAAAAAGACTAAACTGAAGAGGGAAAACGAGGGACCGAGTGAAAATACACACAGAAACCCGAAACCTGTTTTTGATAAATTCAAATTCGAATATGAGTTGTAGACCAGCCCAAGTCAAATTAAGGTGAGATTATATCTTCTGGAACTTTTATTAGTCGATCCAAATCAAGAAATGCAAGGTTCGAAGCTCTTGAAGCCATGAACGGACATGGTGGAATGCCTGAAAATCGCGAGCTGTGTTCGTCTAATTGGGGGTAAGTTTTATGAAATTGATTACAAAATCATCTTTAGAGTAAGCCTACGATGCTCCCTAACCAATTAATTGTAGAAATCAGTGACTGTTTGATGAACTGGGACGATGAACTTTCATTAGAGCTTGGATTCCATTGAGGTAGTTTGAGATAGTGACGACTGAACTTCACGTTACAGGCCCTTAATTAAGTTAATTGTGATGCTATTTGAGGGTTCAATTGAAGAAAACAAGTTGATATTAGCAGGAATTGAATTGGGTCGAACACGCGGGTCGCATACCAGTTTTACAGAGAAGTCGGGCGAGGAAGAAGCACTGGGCAGCGTACTGTAGTAGGCGCGTAAGGGCGCGTGAGCCCGATTCTTAAGGTGAGTTCAACACGACTATTGTTCTATCAATGTAATTAACATTTTAGCTGTTGTTTGGAGTTAATCGGAAACCATTTCGATATTGGTTCGAGGGTCCGAAGGTTTATGTACGTTTTTAATTAATATTTAATTCCTGAAAATTTATGGGAAATTAGTATGATATTATTTGAGTCCTTAGTGACCTTGAAGAATGATTTCGAACAACATTCAAGATTTATGGAAAATGTTGAAATTACGGAAACGCGTGCAGCTCGAAAAGCTAGCGATATGGACCGTGTGTGAGTGGACTTTGTTTTCTAAACTTAATGCATGCATAATTGTTTCTATGCTTTATAATGATGATTCATATGCTTATGCTTATGGTAATTTCAATTTCCGTATTTATACGTATTTTAATATGAAATACGCGATTGCACGTATTTCGAGGCTATGGCTTTTCCTAAGTTTTCATGATGGTTTAATGAATGATTTTATATGCGTATCATGTTTTGATGATATTTTGAATATGATTGTGAGTATGATTTACGGTTTTGGAACGTATTTCAAGAGTGTTACAGATTTGCACGTTTTACGAGAATTCGAGTATGTTGTGGTTTGACCGTGATTTCAGTGATTTGAATTTGGTATTTAAAATCCGATTTGATTTCAAAGATTTAAACGGATTTTGGAAAAGGTGATTTCGGGCTTGATGCCCAAGGTATAAAAGTAATTTCGATGAACGAGATTTCGGGTTTTGGAAACTTGAAGGTGGATTTCAAGATTTGGGTTCGGGATGATGATTCCGGATGCCGGCTTACGGAATCATTATTACGAATTCGGATTCGGGAATGGATGACAGATATGATTGGGGATTTGAATGTGAAATTCGGACATGAGTTCCATTTCGATTAAGTGTGATCTCGGATTTGACATGGGAAATTGGTTTATGATAGATTCTGGATTTTTGTGATTTACAAATGGTTTTGGGTTTAAAGACTCGGTACTATCGCTGGATGATGTTTTGGGTTTAAAGACCCGGTTGATTGATGACGGGGGAGGGCCCTTGATTGACATGTTGTGAGTTTAAAGACTCGGTTATTGTGATATCCCCCGAGGCCTATTGATTATACTTTGAGTTTAAAGACTCGTTGATATCCTGGGAAAGCCTGATTATGCGCATGGTTTTGAGTTTAAAGACTCGGGCGCACTTGAGATCCAGCAGATTGATTGACTTGTGAATTGCTGTTGATTTCTGATGTTTTTCGGATGTGTTGGGCAGTGGCCCGGTTTATATGACTTGACGGATTTTTGGGTTATGTCCTGTACTTGGATTTGATTTATGACTTTGGGCTGAGGTCCCGTGTTATGATTTTCGAGCTAAGGCCCGGGATTTGAGAAAAATAAAATGATTTTGATTATCATACGCGGTTTTTCTTATTTGGAAATGAAATGGATTGTGAAATGATTTTCAAATGCATGCATTGGTTTTACGTGGAGGGTGAAAATGTCTTTCTGTAACCTGTTTTATGAACTGATTCATTTTCGTCCACTCACACCTTTTGTGTTTTTATTAACCCTCCAGGTCGTGGCACGATGAGATGAGCGAGGCTATTCGAGAGGTGGAGGCATGAGTGGGCACACGTATGATTATACCTTGTTTGGCAAGTGCTGAGGGTAAATTGGGAACTTCAGTCGACTTGTCAGACGGGAGCAGGACCGGGCACGGTTATCAATGTCCCTTTGGGGACGGTCCTGTCACTTAAGAGAATATGCAAGTAATTCGTAAGGCTAGAATTAGAGGATTTCATAGGTTGAAGTTTATAGAATTCATGAATGAGTTAGGTTAAAGATGAGTTGACCATGTAAATAATAGATTATGTTAGTTTAGATTAGTTAATCACGTAGGACCTTAGTAAAAACCAACAACCCCCTAATTAATTAATCAAAAGATAATCATGCTTAGGTACCCTCATTCCCCAGTTAAGAACAATTTCTACTTATCCATGCTACAATCTACAAAAAAGAAAAGGGTTTTAATTTGCATATGTTTTCATTAAGTGTTGAGTGTGACTTTGTATCTACTTTAACGCTTAGTTTTAGCGTATCACACGGCACAAGGCTACTCATCCCATCAGGATCATGACACTTGTCACCATCCCATCTTGGCACACTTATTAATTAAGGACTCATCCTTTAAGTTAAAAGACCAAAAAACCCTTACATGCTAAATTTAAAAAATTACCTTAGGTAATTTAGACCCATAATAATTTCATCCGAACTCCGATTTGACATAGTTCCTGTCTATGAACTCAGAACTCCGAGACCTACACAATGGTTCTCACGAAAGTCCAAAAAGTATTCCGACTAAAAAGTCAACTTTTGACTATGTCCAAATGTAAAAACATTCATTTCCTTTTCAAATTCTCGAAATTACCTTTTTCAAATTATCGGGTTGTCATAATCTACCCCGTTTTAGAAATTTTGTCCGCAAAACGTGAGTGTATCTCTCCAATAACCATTGAGATTAAATCCACAACAGTAACACGGGTTCCCGCTTGAACTTTCGTCAACATTCGGAAGAACAACTGATACCTCATCACTTTGACTCATTCCAAGTCCTAGTCTCATATTCCGACTCTTTCTGAGTCCTAATCTATTATCAAGAATCCTCGTATCCGTCTATCACCTGACCGTGCACGGGGCTCGCGTCTCAAAGGCATGACACTTCAAACAAAAATTAGTACCCTAATTCTCTGATACCAAATTGATAAGACCCGTTCCAAAAATCCTTTGTTAACTATGTCTGGTCCTGCTCCTATCTGATAAGGCCATTGCAGTCCCAAAAAAAACCCTTAACACTTGTTAAATAAGGGATAGTTGTACTGATTCCCACTCATGCCTCTGTCTCTCAATTAGCCCCTATCTTCGTGCCACGACCAAGAGAGTCATCAAAAACAACAAAGATGTGAGTGGACAGAATAAACGTTTAAAATACGTTTCCATAAAAATAACCTTTTTTCCCTTTAATTTAAAACATGCATGCATAACATGAAACATAACCATATTTCAAATTGAATGACATGAAAACATCATGACACAATGACCAGTATCAACGATAACCAATCATCAATACTCAAGCCAATCACAATAATCAACCATTGACTCTCCCGAGCATCAGCCGTCTAGGAAAAATACTCCGAGCTTTGGCTGCTTGGGAACAACCAGCATGGCCATAGTAACAACAACCACGAGCATCAGCCGTCTAGGAAACACCCTTAGCTTCGGCATCCTTGGACACAATACACCGAGCTTCGGTCGTCTAGGAAACACTCCTTGTGTCGACTGTTTAGGAAAGAATCAGTATGAAAACCATCCAAGGATTAAACCCAAAACCTTCCTTACAATCCTTGACTCACAATTCAAGTCAAAATATGATTTGAAAACCAGGTCTACGCCCAAAACATCGTTTTCATGAAAATCCAGAAAATCGTGTATAGAAACCAATGATTATATCCATAAAATTGTTAGTTAATCATTCCAAATCATTACTTAAATCATTGGAATCGAATCATGCAATAAATCATATAAAACATTTAACTATGTAGGCATAACAGTTTTTAAAATAAACGTCCACTCACACATCATCCAGACAGTTCGATCCGAGCAGTACACTTCTCTGTAATTCCAGGAATCACCAATCCTATCACAAATCATCACCAAGGGTTACTAATGCCCCCAAATAACTTCACATTAAAATCCCCTAATTTTACGGGATAAAATACGCATTTAAAAACGTAACATAACACTTTGGACACCCAAAACTATATCGAAATAATATACGATCGACTCGAAACCTATACTAAAATATCCGAAATATCGATTACATTAAAAATCGTGTTGATCGTACCTCGAGAATCACCTACATGTGCCGCCACGTGCCAGCCAAGCCCCTTACACGTGGGACTCATGGGATGTGCAGGTCATCCCAAACCTCTGTCAGGTCGACCTGCGGGCCTACGTCCAGGGCCTGACCCGGCGAGCCAACCCAATTCAAACCAAACTTACTCAATCCAAGAAGCAAGAACTTGTAATAAAAACCTATAATTATTACCTCAATTTCAATACCCAATCCCAAGATTCCAGCCAAGCTAATTCTACAATCTAGGCTTGCCTGTGTCCAATTCTATGCTCTCACACCTCCATTCAGTTTTTCAGGTCCCAAAGATCACAATTCTAACCACAATTTCAGATTCCCTAGTTCAAAAATAGGAATTCGAATTATGGGTATACAGGTATGTCATTCGGATTTCTTGGGTGTCTCAGGTCTGGGTTCATCTTCATCCTTTCTTTTCTTCTCTATTCTTCCTCTCAATTTCCTTCCTTTCTCCTCTAATTCCCATCTCTGTTTCCTCTTGATTCTCAAGTGATGATCAAAGTTTCATGGCCTTGATGGGTTCTTTTTTTTTTGGGTTTTCGAAATGTCCAACATACCAACATACACCAACACCCACACACCTCGAAATCCAACACGACACATATGGCACAAGGCCAATAATCCAATTAGGATGGTGACACTTGTCACCATTCCATCTTGACACACTAATTAACTAATGACTCATCCTTTAAGTTAAAGGACCAAACTACCCTTACAAGCTAAATTACAAAAAACCCCTAGGCAATTTAAACCCATAACAATTTCATTTGAACTCCAATTTTGACGTGTCGCCTGTCTATGAACTCAAGACTCCAAGACTTACACAATGGTCATCATGGAAAGTCTAAAAATTATTCTGACCAAAAGGTCAACTTTTAACCATGTAATCCAAGGGTAAAAACATTCATTTCCTTTTCAAATTCTCGAAATTACATTTTTCAAATTTTCGGGTCGTCACATACAACTAAGTGAAAATAGGGTAGCTAATCCTAATAGCATCAATTGAATGCATTAGCATAGTAGTCAAAATTATTCAATTCATAAAGTAGTCATAATCAAGCCTGAAATCTAAGTATTAAAATGCATGGCTAGGGCTTCAGGTAGCCCTAATCCTTAATGAATTACTCACTCAAATTAGGCAACAACAAAGACATAATATAAGAGTGCATTGAATTAAAAGATGAACATCGAGATACAAAGTACAAAGACGAAGAAGGAAGAACTCCAATCACATGAACAGTTCACCCTTAAAGTTCCATATTTTGATCTCCAAATTTTAAGCTTTCAAAAGTAAACTTGCAAAGTATTCGTAGAAAAAAGGTAAAACAAAGAGAAAACCTAAAACAATGATCAGGGGCCCTTTTCATGGGACAAAGATGAGATTAAATAGGAAGCCTTCTTCTCTTCCTATCAGGAACCAAATTCCCAAAGACTCCGTCAAAAGCTCTAGAAATTAGGAAATCCGATAAGGAAGGATTCCCTACTTTCTTGGGTTTCAAAGAAACAGATAGGAACCTTCCTTTCTTAATCCTTAAGATGACATATCTCCCGGGATTCTCGGGTGGAATGTCCTGAAATAGCCCTCTTAATTCGTGCATGCAGAGCTGGTAAGAACTGGTCTTCTAAATCACATGCACTTCTTGAAGAACAAGGACTACCTCTCGGCCAAGAAAGGCAAGAACCCCTTTGTTGGTCAATCTTAGTTGTCCTAACACATGCCGTTACATGACTGGGACATCTGGAACTCCTCTGGATAGTAAAAGACAGCTCTAAACAATAAAACTTGGTTAAAACCCGAATTAGGCCCATGGGCCACTCAAGATGGGCCATTACGTGGGCCATTTGGCAAAGTCCTAGAAACATGTCCTTGACCATGCACTTTGATAGAGGAGTGATTAGGAATCCTAAGCACCTATAAGGCCCCTTCATATATGATTGCTAAGTCACCATCACGTGCAAATCCAACATAGGCCCAACGGGCTCCAGATAGGCTCCAAGATTGGCTCCAGGGCCAGCTCCAGGCGGGAACTTGGGACATCGATGAGTCTGGTTCTCGATACATGCGTGGAGATCTTCGGGGCTTGCAGAACCTATTTAGGGGAGCCCTGGGCATTGGTAACGATCTAGGGCTGTGGTTAGGAACCTAGGGCCTCTGTTAGGACCTAGAAATGGAACTTACTCTTTTCTTCATGTTAGCACAAAATTTGGTCCTTCCTTTTGTAAAGGCACTGAAATTGTCCCTACTATAATATTTTGCACATGGCTCACACGATAGGTTACTTTCTCCTATTTTATCATATAGTTAATAGCAAAAGATAGGTAAAGAGGTTAAGAAACTTATCAAACTGATGCATGATTAATAACCTATCACCCTCCTGAGAATCATTCTTGCTTTTCCATTGACATCCTCTACTCACTTTCTTAGCAAGTCTTTGAGGCCATAGAACTGACAAATCCAACCAAGGAGCCTTGGTTCCTTTGCTTGACCTTGAAGAAGCCAACAATGACCTACTCAACGAGACCGTTGCAGCACTTGGGCACGTCAATGAATTCCAAGGTAAGTACATCTCCTTTCAAGTTCCTTTATCCACTGATAAGCCTTTACCTTCTATTGTTAAGGCACCTACTGTAACACCCCGAAAATTCAAAGATTTTAATATTGTAATTTAATGTTTGAATTGACGTTTTTACCCTTGTGAATGGTATGGCCAAATTGTTGACTTTTTGATTGGTGGGTCAAATGGACTTTGACCAGTGACCGTGATGTAGTTCGGGACGTCACGAGTTCGTAGACCGGTGGCACGTCCAATTCGGACGATCGGGGAAAAAGTTATGACTATCGGAAGTTCAGGGGCATTATCGTAATTTGGACTTCAGGGGCGAAAATGTTGACTTTTCGTTTGGCAACTAATTTTCACATGACTCAAGGACGTTAGGTAGGTCTCGATACCCTGAGTCCGTAGACAGGCGACACGGCGAAATCGGACTTCGTATGACTGAGTTACGGGTCTAGAATGTGAAGGGCATTATGGTAATTATTGAACCAGGGGCATTTTCGTCATTTCGCCCCTGGTTACTATAGCAACCGTAGGGGGACATGGGCGGCACCACCATGTGCGGTGGTTCAAATGTGCAATTGTTTATGCAATTGTGTGCTGGAAAGATGGGAGTGTCTGATGCTTTAGAACGTGGTATGTTGCATCCACCTTGCACGACCCCATTGTTAATTCAAGTTCGAAGCTTTTCGGGGAACATTTTTCAGTGGACAAATTGGACTTCCACGAGCCTCTGGGACAGCTGAGGTTATTTAAAACTGATTAGAACATGTCTGAGCATCACTCTACCATTAAGAAAACTGAGAATTGATGAAGAAAACCAGAGAAACCATTTCGGGCAAAATTGGAGGGAAAATCGGGTTTTGATTTCTGGTGACTGTTGGACCAAACCAAGGCCTAGTTTAGTCTTCTGTGAGTGTTGGGAACTCAACCACATCGAAATCGAAGGCCATCAGCCACGGGTGAGCTGGGACGGTGACTGCTGTTTTCAGGGAAATCGCAGAGCTTGGGACGACAACCTTCAGGTACTCTCAGACCCAATTGATCGTTCATATTAGTTCGTTTTGATCCTATTGAGCTGCATGTGAAGTGAATTGAAGTTTGAATTAGAAACCAGGAAGCTCTGGTGATTGACCCGATTGGTTGATCACGGGTCGATGGGTCGTTTGGGGATGTGTCGAGGTTGATTTTTGTCACAGAACCTAAATTGGATAGTTATTTAACATGTTAGGATCAAATGGGATCAAAATTGAGTTAGAATTGTTGGGTATTCAATCGGGTCAAGCCACGGGTGGCAGGCCCGTATTGCAGACAAACGGGTGAAGGTTCTGACACTGTAGCTACAGTGTCAGCGCGCAGCCACTTTGGGCGGCGCGTGAGGGCGCGTTGGAACTTATCTCCGATCACGATCAACATGACTTTTGTTCCTCTCATCATTCTGAACATTTTTGGTGAATTAACCATGTTGATCTGGGATAGTTTTGATGGGTCAGTTTAGGGCCGGTTGTCTCGGGAAACGTGTTGGGCGGTTTCCCCGAGCCGGTTTCTGTTTCGAGTTATTTGGATAAATGTTTAAGACTTGTTGTGACCCTTACGTATGATTTGGACTGACAGGAACTGTACGATAATCCCGGTACAAGTTCGTACGCACAGTTTCACCACGGGATCGTACTGTGAGTGGGCCCGTTTTCATTAAACCCTTGCATGCTTAAATGTTTTCTGATTTACTTATATGTTCACATGCTGAAATCAATAAATGGTTTTGATGATATTGAAATTTCGGTTATGGCACGTTTCACGGTATTTGGGCATGTGACCCGTTTGATGAAACGTAACGATCAGTTCAGATTTTACCTATGTATACATATATGTTTTGCATGTGGATATCAATAAAATGTATTTGGTACTGCACTGTATAGATCCTTCCATATTATATTGTCTCCTCCGGATGAGGTACCCCGGAGAGGTCACGGACGTCTAGTACGTCCAGCGTCTATGACGCTAAGCATCGGGGATGCTGTAACCGAACAGGGTTCGGGGATTGAACTCGGAATTGAGACCCGAGTGGCACGCGTAGCCTTGTGATTGTGACCTTATTGGACGTCAGGGACGTCAGACATCAGGGATGTCGAGATTGGAGTGTATAGTGCAGTGGCTAAAATTATGTTTATGGTTTTATTACATGCCTTATGGTTCATATTATATGATTGATGATTGTAAATAATACTGCATGCATGTTTTGGAAAACGGAGGGGTAAATTATATGTTTTACTTACTAAACAATTTTATAAACTTGAGTTTCGGCCCACTCACCCTTAATGTTTTGGTAACCCCTCCAGGTCGTGCTAATGAGGTAGAGGAGGAACATGAGGCTGAGGCATAGATCCACTTCTGCGTACCTGAACCCCTGTTGGGTGGTGTAACCACAGGTTTATGTTAGAGTCATGCTCGCAACTTGTCGTTTGGATTTCATCCCTTGTCTGACATCTGTTTAATTCGGATTTGATGTATAACTTTAATTTGGTTATTTATGCATTTGATGTTTTTGAGGCGAAAATTGGTATGAATTATTGGGTGTCAGACGGGAGCAGGGCACGTCCGCTTGTGGTCCCTGTGGGATCGGGGTGGGTCCTGTCACCTACGCTCGAACTTAAGCCCTTACCTGAAGCGCTCAAGTACGTGTTCTTGGGTGAGCACAAGACCCTACCCGTTATCATCATCCTCCTTATTCTAGACATTAGAGTAGCAACTAATCGATGTCTTGAAGAAGCACACGACTGCTTTAGGTTGAACATTGGTGGACATCAAGGGTATAAGCCCTACGATGTGTGTCCATCAGATCTTGCTCGAGGAAGGAACCAAGCCTCCTTGAGAGGCCCATCGACGACTAAACCTGCCTATGATTAAGGTACTCAGGAAAGAGATCATCAAACTCCTAGATTGTGGATTCATATACCCAATCTTAGACTCCTAGTGGGTCTCCTTCATTCATATCGTACCTAAGAATTCTGGGGTGACCATGGCGAAAAATGCTAAAAACAAACATGTTCCTCAAAGAACCATCACAGGCCATCGCGTGTGCATAGATTACCGAAAACTAAATGCTACGACAAGTAAAGACCACTTCCCTCTACCCTTCATTGATCAAATACTCGAAAGGTTAGCTGGCCACTTATTCTTTTTCTTCATTGATGGATACTTAGGATACAACCAAATTTCCATAGCACAAGAAAACCAAGAGAAGACCACGTTCACTTGTCCATTTGGCACCTTTGCTTATCGACGAATGCCCTTTTGGCCTTTGCAATGCCCCTGGGACCTTCCAAAAGTGTATGGTAAGTATCTTCTTCGATTACATTGAGAAAATTATTGAAGTATTTATGGATGGCTTTAGTGTTTTTGGAACGAATTTTGATGAATGCTTAGCTAATCTAGCTTTACTAATTAAAAGATGTGTAGAAACCAACCTTGTTCTAAGTTGGAAAAAATGTCATTCCATGGTAAACTAAGGTATTGTATTAGACCACATCGTTACCTCTAGGGGCATTGAAATGGATAAAGCTAAGGTCGATTTGATTCAGTGCTTATCCCACCCCACATTCGTGAGGGAAGTTCAACCCTTTTTGGGCCATGCAAGTATCTATAGATGTTTTGTCTAGGATTTCTATTTCAGGTTCGGAGACCCAATATGGATTTGGATTTGGAAACATGGATTTCTAGTTTCATGACGGTTTATGGGGACCGGGTTTGGATCCTTTGAAAGGTTTGAAAGGTTTTGAGAATGATTACAAAATGGTTTTTACATATACAATCCTTTTATTTATGGATTGTCTCCTCTAGGGAGAGTCGTTGGCTTGGGTGGACCCCGGAGTAGTCACGGAGCACTAACTAAGTGGAGCCGGCCCGTGGGGTACCTTACTCTCAAGAAGGCATTTATGGATTATAACCCCCAGGAAGGGTCATTGATCTGTGGATATTGACCTGGGTGGACCTTGGGGAGACTTGGGATTTGAGACCCCGGGTAGCACGCGCGTAGCTATGGAAACCGTGACAGGATTGGTTATATGATATTTGGTAAACACGACTTCTTGGATTTACAAAATGGTGTTTTGTGAATAGTAAATGGATTTGGGCAATGACCCACATACTTAGATTTATGGTTTTGGGCTGAGTTCCCAAATATGGTTGATATGTTATGGATTTGTGTAAATGGATTTGGGCAGGGGCCCGTATGATTGGTTTGGGGCTTAGACCCCGTGTTCGATGATTTATATTTCACTGAGATTGGTTTTGGGCTGAGATCCTAATAATGGTTATTAAGGTAAATGGTTTTCGAATGCATGCATGCTTTTTAGTGAAAGGCATAAATCTCTTTTTGAGATAAATGAGTTTTTATCAAACTATTGATTTTCATCCACTCACAGTTTTTAATGGTTTTAATGCCCTTCAGGTTGATCACGGATGCGGGCTGTAGCAGAGACTCAGACATCACACTCCTCCACGGGATCCTGGGGCACTCTAGAAGCCCGGTCGGGCTGAAGGTTTTGAATTATCCCTTGTCTGACACTTTGTGTCAGATGGGAGCATGGTACATCCCGTGATAATCTCGGGGGGATTGGGATGGGTCGTGTTAGTATGGCTGTATCAATTGGCTAAGTACTTTAGGGTAGGATATCGTGGGTGATGTAAGAAAAGTTTTAAGTGTTTGGCTTCAAAAGTGGCTTAGGAAACATGCAATAGAGTAGGAAAAAGGCCTTTACAGTTTACACACACATGCCTACATCATATCTTATCTCGAACCACACGTCAAACCAAGACCATTCTTAAAGTTCATGAAAGAATCAATGCAAAAGTGATGATATGAGTTCAAATAATAAGAATGAAAGGATCACTCAGAATAAAGGCAATGAGGCCCGAAATCTCACAAGGTTTTTTCCACAAATTTCCTAAGGTTACTTATTAAAAATTGTTTTGCTCGCTTAATTCTTAAAGCATGGCAATCATGAAGTGCTTTTATATGTACTCAAGGCATGGTTTAACATTTAGGCAAACGGTCTTCAAAACTGATACATTTGTATTATCAAGTTAAGCATATATTACTAGCAACCTAAAGACAAAAAAAAAATGAAGAAATTGTAGGTTATGTACATCCACACCCATATTATACAATCATAAAGTATAGTTTTCACCCCCACACCTAAATCCTACATTGTCCTCAATTTAACATGTTTATAGCATGGACAAAAGGTAGAAGCAAAAGGGCACGGGTAGAAAGATAGAAAACATAGGTTGGGAAGGCATGTACCTTGGCTAGGTTACCTCCTAGTAATGCTCTATTTAACATCTAGGAAAGATGTAGTCCTTACCTAGTTGGCTAAATTTGGCACATCGTCGAGTGGAACTTCCTCCACCGTGCGCTCCTCAAAGGCTCGTAGTAGGGCTTTAATGGGTGCCCGTTTACCTTGAACTCACTCCCCAACTTAAGGCTTTTGATTTGAATGGCACCATGAGAAAACACGTTAGTCACAATAAATGGGCCTACCTAACAAGAACGTAACTTAACTGGAAAGAGGCGAAGTCGTGAATGATAGAGTAGGACTTTTTAGCCAATCAGGAAAGTCTTCCCTCGAATCATACAATCATGAAATCCCTTAGTCTTTTCCTTGTAGAATTGGGAACTCTCATTGGCATCATTCCTTATTTTCTTGAGTTTGTGAAGTTGGAGTATCCTATGGAGCCCTGCTTCCTCAAGGTTCATGTTGAAGCTCTTGATGGCCCAATGAGCTTTGTGATTTAACTCGACGGTAAGTGTCAAGGCTTGCAATAAACTATGTGGAAGGGCGACATACCAATCGGGGTTTTGTAGGCGGTACGGTATGCCCAAAGTGCTTCCTCAAGACATTGGCTCAAGTCCTTGTAGCTCGGATCGACGATTTTTTGTAGGATGTTTTTAATCTCTCAATTAGAGACATGTGTCTGTCTACTTGTTTGAGGGTGGTATGGTGTGGACACCTTGTGTGTGATGTTGTATTTATTCAACAAGGCAGCAATGGTCCAATTACAAAAGTTATCACCATAATCACTTATGATAGCTAAAGGCATGCCAAATCTAGAAAAGATATTAGACCTAATAAACTCTACAACAACTTGAGAATCATTAGTACGGGTAGCCTTAGCTTCCACCAATTTAGGAACATAATCAACAACTAGAAGAATGTAAAGGAACCCTTGAGAAGAAGGGAAGGGACCCATGAAGTCTATTCCCCAAACATCAAAGATTTCAATAATGTAAATGGGATGCATGGGCATTTGGTAGTGCCATTGTTTCCAGGCCTTTGGAATCGATCAAAAGTAGTGCAAAGTGTGTGCATCTTTAAAAAGTATTGGCCAATAGAAACCAGATTCAAGTACCTTTAGGGGGTTCTTCTTGTCCCAAAATGTCCACCACATTAATCTGTATGACAGAATCTTAAGATAGATAGGAATTCGGTTTCAGGCATGCACCTTCATATGAGGTTGTTGGCCCCATGCTTCCATAGGTAGGGATCATCCCAAACGTATTGTCGAGCCACACACTTTAGCTTATCTCTTTGTTTTTTTTTGAAATGATTTAGCTTATCTCTTTGTGCCAGAGATAAGCTTTCAGGTACTTGTTTAGAGGTAAGGTAGTTTATAATGTCAGCGTACCAAGGGGTACTTACCTAGACTCTAAAGAGTTGATCGTCTAGGAAGGTCTCTATGAATGGGAGTTGACCCTCGTCTTGTACCATACAGCTTATATGGTCTACCACAACATTTTTTTATCCCCTTCTTGTCCTTGATCTTCATGTCAAACTCTTGGAGTAGAAGGATTCATCGAATGAGTCGAGGCTTTGCCTTTTTCTTGGCCAACAAGTATTTCAACGTTGCGTGGTTAGTAAAGATAATGACTCTAGTTCCTAAAAAGTATGACCTAAACTTTTCCAATGCAAATACAACAACAAGAAGTTCTTTTTCAGTGGTGGAATAGTTTAGTTGTGCATCATTAAGTGTTTGTGAAGCATAATATATAGCATAGGGCTTCTTATCTATTCATTGGCAAAGCATGGCACCAATGGCGTAATCTAAAGCATCACACATTAATCTGAAAGGTTGTGACCAATTCGGGGGTTGTATGATGGATGCCTCGGTGAGCAAGGTCTTCAGCTTGGCAAATGCGCCTTTTCAGCCTTCATTGAACTCAAATGAGACATCCTTTTGTAGTAGCATGGTGAGAGGTCGTGTTTCAAATTTATAAACCATTAATGGGACTCATGCTTGATATCATAACCAACTGGGCCTCAAGCCCGATCATGTAAACCAGCTGGGCCTCAAGCCCGATCATATAAACTAACTGAGCCTTAAGCCCGATCATGTAAACCAACTGGGCCCCGACCCGATGCCTTATTAAATCAAATGGACTCGAAGCCTGATAGTTCATAAATCAAATGGGTCTCATGCCCGATTCCATATTTCCAAATCAGAATCATATCATCAACCTATGAACCAATTGGGCCCCTGGTGTCAGGACCCACCCCGGTTTCACCCCGAAACCCGAGGTAAATCCTGCTCCCATCTGACACCCCGACAGTACACAGTCAGACGCAGGAGAAAGTATTCAATAAAATATCCGAAGTCAAAGTTTACAGAGCATAGTACATAGTACAACAAATAAAAACCGATTATGTTTACACGCACGCGGAAGAAAATGTAAACACTCCGGGAACTCTCACGAAATGTCTATGCCTCAGACGCTGCCTCGACGTCAAGACCCCGCGCTATCTTCACAACCTGGAGGGCAATTTAAAATAGAAGATGTGAGTGGACCATCATAAAAGAAAAGTTCTAAAACCATTTATCAGAAAACCGAATTTAACCCTCCGTTTTGAAACCACATGCATAATCCAGTTATTAAAACAGTTAGAAATCGATCATCATAAAACATCATAAGAAACAGAAACACTATAAAACAGTTATAGAAATCATAGCATATGAATCATAAAACCGTACTAAAAACCATGAACATCCAACTACTATTTTTCCGATCAAACCTGCTGGACCTATCCGAGTCTTTAAACTCCCGAGTCTTTAAACTCAATCCAGGCCTTAATCATATCCGAGTCTTTAAACTCCCGAGTCTTTAAACTCAATAGGCCTACGGGGGAAATATCAATATATCCGAGTCTTTAAACTCCCGAGTCTTTAAACTCAATCCGGGCCCGTCCCCCGTCAATCAATATCCGGGTCTTTAAACCCAATAACCAGATCCAGCAAATCCAATCAAAACCATTTGTAAAACCCTTGTCCATTTCCATATCCAAACCCGAATTCGAAATCACTGGTTCGATGCCCTTCCGGCATCCAGAACCGTCATTCCGAACCCAAATCCGGAAATTCACTTTTCGACTTAAAAACCAAATCTCGTTTCCCGAAATCCGATTCTAAAATCGAGAACCTTGATTATCAACATTATGTTCCAAAATCCATTTATAATCATTAGAAATCATTTATCATTTGAAGTCCCAAAACTAAAACATTATAATCAGAAATTAACCTTTTTATCATAAAACGTGCCAAATACCGTATTTTCTCGAAAAACGTGCAATTATGTAAAATCACATCATAAATCCAACAGTCATGAAATCACATAGATAAAACAAGTATAGAAAACAGTTATGCATGTTCGATTTTAAGGAAAGGGTCCACTCACAGTACCGAGCCCTCAATCGCGTCCCGAACGTCCTGCACGTTCCTCGGCTTCCTCGGGAAATCCCGATCCTGTCAACAACCACCAAATTACGTCACTAACACGTCCACGAGTAACCACCTAAATTCCCTCAAAAATCCCCTGGTCCTAAACGTAACGAACCGGAACCCTAAACTTTCACCCTCACGGAACTACTTCGATGCGACGTCCGATTAACCCGAAACCAATTCCAATGGACTCGTTACAACTCCTAGACCAAAAACCATGTTGATACCTTCCCCAAGGACCGCCGCACGCGCCCCCACGCGCCGCCCAAAGTGGCTGCGCGTGGCCCTCACACGCCTGCTACAGTGCATCGGCTACCTCGAGCCAACCCGGTTCGCAACAGTAGGCTGCAACTCGGACCGGCGAGACCTGTTCTCCGCCGTCCGGCCACCATTCTTCTTCCTTCCTTCACCAGTCTCCTCGTCCTGGCCTACCCTATTGATTCCACAACTCCTCTAACCTCGACACAGTCCCATCATCGTCGATTCCGGCTCGAAAGAAAACTCATACACGACTCTGTTTTCCTTCCCGGCCACCCAGGTAACCTCCCTTCACGGTAGCCATCCTAAACCCTTCCTAGGACCTTACTGAACCTAACCCAACTCTCCTAGACCTTCGACTCTCTCCCAAACGTCACGACTCGCCGTTTGAAACTCACGGCAAACCAGAGCATACAGAGTCCCTCCGTCGTGCCATCCACCACCGTGCACCTCCCGTCACGGCAGCACAACCAATAGAATCCCAGACCTCCACTGAGTCCCCTAGACTTGCCTATGGACTTCGATTCGACCTCTAGACTCACGACTCTCGATTTGAAACTCGAAGGCTAAACATAGCAAATAGAAGAGGATGAGAAATTACCTGTCCTCCGATCGCCGTCGCGAGCTCAGCCGTGAGGCAGTAGCTCCTCCCGTCCACTTCTAGCCCTTGGACACCTCCTCTGGCCTTGCTGGATCGATCACAGCCACAACACCACCCACAAACACTCACGTCCTCCCTGTGCACTGTGATTTTTCCCGTGGCCCTCACTCCTCTCACACACACGGCCAACACTTCCAAACCTCCTCCCTGTAACCTTCCCACTTCTCTGATCACCCTCGCACACTCACACACTCACCAGCACCCATGAGCAACCCTCAATCCTCTCAATTCTCTCCCTCTGTTTCTCTCTGTGTCGAAGAACACTACACGGGCACTGCACGGTTGCACCCCAATTATTGGAACCGTGCACACACGCGAGAACTCCCCAGAACCCACTACACAATTGCCACATGTCACCATCCCCTATTCTCTCTCACACACATGGCCCCATCTCAGCCCTTCATCTGCTACTCTCTGTACAATCCCCAGGTGTAAAAAGACCAAAATACCCTCCTGTTTAACTCAAAATTACAACTTTACCACTACCTTCCTAGACCCGTATCTCACACCTCGCAAGTCCGATGAATACGTGCCGCCTGTCATCAAACTCAGGACAACGAGATCTACGTAACCATCCTAGGTCAACATCTCAAAACTCGATCGTCCAAAAAGTCAACGTTTCCCCTTCTTTTAACCAAATTACGGTTATGCCCTCAACCTTCCGAACATCATAACTTCCTCCTCGGATGTCGGAATCAGGCGTGCCACCTACCTACGGATTCGTGACGTCCTAAACTACGTCCTGGCCACTGGTCAACACCCATTTGACCACCCGAACTAAAGTCAACATTTTTTTGCCCAAGTTAGGGGCAAAATCGTCATTCTAAGCTTACGGACCTATCGGGACCACCTAACCACCAATAAACCTCACTAATCCCACCTTAATCACTATCTTAATCCGGGCTCTCAGGACGGGTTGTTACACCTGGCCCAGTAATATAACTCAAATGGACTTCAAGTCCAAGGGTTTCCAAAACAAATGGGTCTCATGCTCGAGTTTACCATTTCAAATTCAAAACCATTCCATTAAACCATTACCGAAACCACAAGCACATATAACCACAACGTAGAACCATAAACCTCGATATACATGCAAATACGTAAATCACCTCGAAATACGTGTAATAATGTAAATCACCAATACCATAATCATCATGATAGAAATCATATGTATAAGACATATTAAAACATTTATGCATGCATCACAGTTTAGAAATCAAAGTCCACTCACAAACCGTCCTAGCTGCCACCTCGTTATGTGTGCCATAAGCCTTCCCCAGCTAATCACTTTCGCCCGGACTCCCAAATCTGTCTAAATCATACTTCGGGCGTCCCGAACTATGTCAAAACAATGATTGATCGACATGAAACCAATCCCAAAATGTTCGTTACATCGAAAAGATGAAATTACATGTTGAACACATGTCCCAAAAATGCCCCACGCGCTACCGCAAGCGGCTGTGCATAAAGCCCACACACCACTACACTGTTCATCCCTAACCTCCAGCGAACCCAGTTCTCTAGTTCGATCTGGTTCAGCCGAACAGGCGAACCTTCAAGATCGGTTATCCCTCAATTCTCCACCATTTTTTATCCTATTTGTCCCTAAACCTTAGTCTAAACCTCCTCTACCGATCTACGGGTTCAAAAACGTAAAACCAGGCATAAAACTCACCTCCCCGATCGACGTTTGAACCGGCCAACCTGTAACTGCACTCCGCCTTAGTCTCTAGCCACCACAATCCTCGTAACCGGTCCCAATTGACTTGTCTGAGTTCTAGGAACACGACCCAATCATCAGAATCGATCGACAAACATAAAAAACCGATTTTCAAATTTCGAACTAAAACTCACTGCTTTTTAGTTCTTTAGCCACCGTCCAAGACGACTTGCGCCGTTGCCAGCGTTCGACGCGTCTTGACCTCCTTTCTCATTTTCGTTCAAGGCCCAACGTCAAAGGATCAAGATTGAGGGTTGTTTGTGGGATTGTGTATGTGTGTTTTCTAGAGAGAAATGAAGAAGATGAAGCTGATGCGCGGGGAGAAGAGAGAGAAACGAGTGTGAGTAATTAATTAATTAATTAATCAATTGGCCAATTAGATCTAAGATCCCCTTTTTAGGGAAAAAGTCATCAATAGGAAGCGTTACACTTGTCACTCATCCAAGGGCCCATCTACAAATATATGCCCAATTAGATTTAATTATTATTTTATTCAAATCCAGAGATGTTAAATTCCTGATTTTGATCCCGTGACCATAACTTTCCCGTTCGACATCCGATTTCGACGTGGCACCTGTTTACGGACTCGTGACGTCCTGATCTACTTCACAATCAACAGTCCTTGTATATTTGACTCCCCGAGTCAAAAGTTAACATTTTACCCAATTCCAAGGGTAAAACGGTCATTTTACACCATCCATCTGATTTCGCTCAACTAATCCCTGATTAGTCATTCTAAATCCATAATTAATTAATATTTAATCCCGATATTCGGGACGGGTCGTTACACATGGCCTATAGCCTGAGTTCGTGATAAGGTAGCATCAAATGAGGATCATGATGAGAGTGGAAAGCATGAAGAGTTTCTACCCTAAAACAAGAGCATTAGCGTGCAAAAGATTACAAGTGTGTTTTGGAAAATGGTATGTAATTATGAGGAGTTTATTTTCATGATCTTGGTTCTTTAGTGATACATCTCACACCGAATTTACAAATCAGAAACTAGAAATAATCGTTTTACCCTTTTATGATTATTTGAGACTCATTGAGTCACGTGTTGGGTTGGTCTAGCTTGGATAGAATGTGAAATACTTTTTTGGTTGAGCCTGAAATTCACTACACAAAATGGTGTTGAACCATGACCCCATATTAGCCCATACTTGGAAGCCTAGGGCCCAAGTGTCAACCCACTTGTGTTTATTAGGAAAGTTAGAATTGGTTAATTGGCCCATACTACACTAATGGCCCAAAGTAAGGTGTAGTCCCATCGTTTTAGTGAAAGCACAACACACCATTTTGGGGAGGAGATCACCCTCATAGTTTCGAAATTGACCTTCTCCTAAACCGTGAGACGTCTACCCCAACATGGTCTGAGAACCCCAAAACACACAACCAACACGAAACAGGGACCAAGCTCAAATCTCCACTATCTTCCTCTCTATGTTCTACTTCATTCTCCTTAAACCTCTGATTGAACCATCATGCCTCAAAAACCAGGCAAGACTAGAGGCCACAATTTTTCATTCTGAACAGCTACCCAAGGCCGTCGACCCAACCCTCACATTGCTCCTAGCTTTGCGAAGCTTGGAAAACGTCATAGGAATCCCAAAATTGCCTTGAATCGACTAAAGAGGCTCGACCTGTTTTGGACCCAAAGATGACGGATGCTAGTTGCTCAAGGTATATCTCCCTCTTCGAAAAATAATATGTTAGTTAAAAAGAATAATGAATAATCAAAGAATAAACTAATGAATGAATTAATGAATATATAAATAGATAATAAATTAATTAAAGAATAAATGAATAAAAGAATAAAGATGGGGGGTTTTTAGGGATTGCAATCATACAAATACAAGTAAAAACATAAATAAACTAATTCTATTTCTATTTTAACCTATATACAAGTGGACTTTTCTCAAACAAAAAATTTACCAACACACTAGCATTTGTAAATATTCGAATCAATCACGAAATCTTACCTTCACACATTCATATTTCTTCAAACATTTTTCATATTATAAATGCACCGAATAACGGATTTTTACTTATAATACGATTTACCTTAGGTTTGTGATTTAATGCGCCGAACATCGGTCATACATTAAATCTCTTCAACTCTACTCTAAATGCCTCGAACAGCGGATCAACATTTAATTTCGAAATGAAGATGAAGCTCTAAAATGTATGAAGTAAATGATTTTTAGAAAGTAAAACACAAGGAGATTATATTCAATTTTCACAAAAGATAGAAAGGAAAAACCAACACATATATTGCATTATAAATAGAACCAATAACAAATAAAAAAGTTTAAGAGGATGGAGAGCAAATATTACACTTTCAGAATGGATGAAAACAATGGATTGTTTTTCACAAGGAACACCGAACATCGGCTGGAACTTTGTGAAGATGGAAAAGATAAAATAAGGGAAATTCGGACTTGAACTCTTAGAATTTGTATTGGAAATATTTTTCCATAGTTTCTCCCAACGAAAGCTCACAATGTGTCTCAAAACCAAGTCCCCCCAAAACAAGTGAAATGAACCCCTATTTATAGGGAGAAAAAGCTACCAAAAGTAAAATAAAATAAATAAAAATTACAATAAAAATAAATACAATTGCAATGATGAAAAATGATGATTAATGATTATTTTGGGGCTGGTTTGGTGCTGGAAATTAAGAAAAGTAGCTGGAAAAGGGAGCAGTTGGGTGCAGGAAATGGGTTGCACAGACCTGCTGAAAATTAGCCATTGATTTCGGTGGCAGGTGGCTGACAGAAAGTGGGTGGAGTTGGTGGAGGCATGTTGGCAGGCATACTGACTTTCAGCGCACGCGCGCCAAGGCTGACTGCCTAGTTCAGTACACGCGCGCCAAAGCTGCTGAGAAGCAGTTCGGTAGCTGCTTACTTGTGCGAGTAGCAGGTTGGATGGTTGGGCAGTGACTCGAGCTGGGCCGCGAAGGATTAGGCTAGCGACTTGCGATGGTGGGCTACAGGCTTAGATCAATTGGATTGGTTTTCTAGGCTTGAGGGCTGCGTAGAAAATGGGCTGCAGCTGGGCTTCATTTTTTTAAAATATGTTTTGGGCCTGCAAATCAATTACAATTTAAATTATATAATTTCATCTAAACTCGTCCATAATTTATTCGTTATAATTCTGATCGAGACGATTCTTTCACCAAAATGTTCCAAATTTCAAACTTTATTTAATTCTACAAAATATCACAAAATATAATATTTTCTGTAATTATTTATTATTTTAATATTAAAAGTCAAGTATAAAGGGTATAAATAATATAAAATAATACTTATTTGAGGACCTATCAAATACCCCCGCACTTAAACATTGCTAGTCCTTAGCAAATACTAAAATTAAACTACGAATTCAAAACAAGTAATGTAACGACCCGTCCCGAATTAACGGGATTAATTAAGGATTAATGACGGATTAGCAAGGCTAATCGGAGATTAGACGAGGATTAACGGACGTTCAAGGCAAAATGACGATTTTGTCCCTAGAATGGGCAAAACGTTGACTTTTCGTTCGGACGGTCAAATGGACTTTGACCGATGACCGCGACGTAATTCGGGACGTCACGGGTTCATAGACAGGTGGCACGTTCGATTCCGACATCCGTGGAAGAAGTTATGATGGTCGGAATATCAGGGGCGTTTTGGTAATTTTGGCGAAACGGGGTCAACGGTTGACTTTTGACCCTGGAGGTCAGTTGGCTGAGGGCCGAATACCATTACGTAGATCACGATGATACGAATCCGTAGACAGGCGGCACGTTGAATTCGGACGTTCGACGGCGAAGTTAGGTTCACGGAAGTTCGAACGTACTATTGCACGATTTACGAGACGGGGACTGTTTGGCAGCAAGTGGGGCCCAGATATTATTGTACAGGCCAATGGATGAGTGACAAGTGTCACCCATCCATTGCCCATCCAAACCAAACCCATGCATATCCCTTCCCCTTTACATCGATCATTTTCTCATTTCTCCCAACCAAAACCGATCCACCATTTTCATACAAAACCCAAACCCTTGACCCTTGAACTTTTAGGAGAGGACAGAGAGGGAGCTGAGGACCAGATGAAGGTGGTGGCTGGCCCAGGGAGCGCCGCCGTGGTTGGCGGCGGTGGCTAACCCGTGCAAGTATCGGTTTTGCACAAATTTCATCCATTTTCAATTTCTGCTAATATGGGTCGATTTCGATGGTTTTAATGAATCCATTAGGTTGTTATGAGGTCATTAGGAAGGTTCTAGGAAGCCTTGGACGGCTGTGAAGCCGTGGGTGCAGTTTAGGAAAAATGGACCGTTTGGTTCATAATTAAACCATGGAATTTAGGTGTTTTTAGGTTGTTTTGATGATTGGAAATGATAGGGGATTAAGAAATAGGAATTACAGGATTAATTAGGGTTGAAATCAGACCAAAACAGAGGGAGGAAAGCACTGAACCGGTCACGCCGGTTCAGCACAGTAAAGCTAGAGGTTAGTGACGATGAATAGTGTTCTGAGCCTTCTTGGGGCGTGTGAACAGTAATTTGGGGATGTGTTCAACATACGAAATCATCTTTTCGATGTAACGAACATTTTGGGACTGGTTTCGAGTCGATCGGACATCGTCTCGATATAGTTCGGTCTGTCCGAAGGTTTCGGTGCGCATTTAAAAATAGTTAAAAATCGCGAAAATTTAGGGGGCTTTAGTGAGGGGTTAATTAAGTAGTTAGTAAACCTCTAAAGTGATTTGGACAGGTTTGGGAATCTCGGAGATGACGGTTGACCCGGAAAGGCATACGGCGCGCATATCGAGGTAGCAGTGCGGACGGTCTCTGAGTGGACTTTCTTTCTGAAATCGATGCATGCATAAATGTTTTATATATGTTTTAATATGTGTTTTGGGATGCCTTGAGTGTATTTTGGTGTGCGTTTAGGCATGGGCATGTACTTCGAGGTTTTCGGGTTTTATACGTGCTTATATGCGCTTACGCTTTTGGTTTTCATGAAATGGTTTTGAAAAGTAAAACGAACCATTTGGGCTTGATTAACCTGGCATGAGACCCAATTTGATTTGGTTTTGACTCGGGCATGAGGCCCTATTGATGACCCGTAGGTCTGAGTCGTAGTCGCGACGGGTGCTGTGTGCACAGCGACGGACGCCGTGACGCTCGCCTCCGGATTGGGATGCGTTCCTTCCGGAGAGGTCACGATGCACGTCCCGTTGTCGAGCTGTCACTAGAGGCTCGACTTCGGAGTTCTGACAGTTTAGAGGATAGATCGGTGATGTGTGCACCATGGTCCCGAGATGGTCGCGACAGTGATGTGTTCACGGCGACATACCAGGATTGAGAGCGGTCCTGGATTGATGGTTGCACGCATCGCTACGATCGGGATCATGACTGACCCTGAGATATCGGGCTCGATGCCCAGTTGATTTGAGTTTGGGCTCGAGGCCGAATTATTGTGAAATCGGGCGAGAGGCCCTGTTGAGTCGTATGTTCGGGCTGGAGGCCCAGTTGCTTTATGTTATCGGGCGTGAGTCCCGTTTTTATGGTTTTGTATACGAGTATGTATATACCCACCTTACGAGATTATTGATTAGTCTCCTCCAGCGTCGACCTAGAGAATCATGATGCACAGACCAAAGTGGGTATCCCCATAGGGATCCCGTTCTAGGAGTGGAGGTTACTTATGAGGTTGTGGTCCCAGACCGGATTCCGGAGAGATATGTGGACTAGAGCCACGCTAATCCCGAGGGATTTGGGACGGGATCCTGTCAAGTAAACCCTTAACCATTTGTCTCAAAGTTGCATTATTATCATGGCATCAAAGATTTTCACTTAAAGCATTTAAGCATATGGAATTCAAGAGTTAATACATTGTAACAAAATGTTTTAACAAGTAAGATAATGAGTAAATATGGTGAAATGGATCTCAACATGAATAAAACAAGTATGAATCAACTCACAAGGATATGCACTCATAAATTTACTCAACTTTTTAGGGGTTTGTGTTTGCACTCAAAATATGTGAGAAAAATGCTCACATAATAGAAATAAATTACTTTTGCAAAATCTCAAACAAACACCTCAAGATAAAAACAAAACATACTTTCACAAATGAACCAAAACCATAAGCTTACCCAAGTGATTGACTCAACTAATCAAAATTTACCATCTTATGGAGCATAAGGTCTTTACGAAGGTTGTAATAGGGCTAGGTTTAGAGGCAAGAAATGTATAGGACAAGTGGTGCTCAAAATCGTTTCAAGACTCAATAGACTCCCAAAACGTATCATAACTGCCCAACCTTAGTGTAATGATGTCAGTAATTCATCCCTTCAAACATAGGCCTAATTTCATCATGTTGGGCCTCGAATTTTTGTTTTTGTGTGTGTTGGATTTATGAATGTAAAGGACTTAACTCAAACATTACATAATCAAACCTTATTACCTTGATAGAGACTCAAAACATTATTTTTTTTCTTTTTTCATTATTTTTTCCATTTTCATTTTTTATGACTTTTTTTTTCATATATCAAGGTAATAACATGTGTTAATAATACAACAATATTTGAGTAAGTAAATCCACATAATACACATAAAAATCTTCAAAGAATCATCAGTTTTTCTTCACACTATCTTTATGTCTTCAACCGAGTCCTTGGAACAAGGGTAAATGATGTCTATACTAAGCTCAAGTGTTTAGATAATCATGGTGATGAAAGAAAGGCTTAAATGTGGGCTCAAATGGGTTAAAATTAAGGGGGTCGTAAATTGTGCGCACAAAATAGGGAACATGGATGTTTGAATTTATGGTGTTAACCCTAATGCCTTAATCATATCCAAAATTAGAGAGTTTATTGACTTAAAAGCTTTGAAAATCACATAGAATAAGTTCTAGTACTCTAGAGTTCATTAAAAGCTATGACAAGCAGTTATCAGGCATATGTACATCAATTTAAACAAAGAACTTATGAATCACTCATCAAAGATGTATATATAGTTCTAAATCTCACATAAGGTTCAAATGATTCATACTTATCTTAACATGCTCGTTTATGTACCAATTTACATCTATTATCTACAAGTTATAACACTTAATCACAAAGTATTAACAAACAAATTCAACTTGTAGTAATCATCTTTATAGCCATAACATATTTATTTACCTTCATTATTATCATTGACAGGTTAAGGGGCAACTTAAGACTCGTAAAAATACTAAATAAAAACGAAAAAAAAAACTCAAGGAAGCCAAAAACGAAATAATAATTTTTTTTTTCGGGAAACATAATAAAACAATTTAATTGCAAAATAAAAATTGTAAACCATTCCCTCATACTTAAATTCTACATTGTTCTCAATGTAAGCAATTAGAAAGTAATTTGAACATAGAATTAAAGTAAGGAAGATGATTTATGAAAACGAAATAAGAAAAACATGAAATAAACAAAGTAAAAGAGACTGAAGGGTTGAAAGAAAGCAAATCTGTGTTGATGACTCCTTCACAACTCGAGAACACATTGGGTTTCCTCTCAACAAGCGCTTGAAGTTTAACGTCCATCCAACCTAGACCAAGTGCTTCATTTTGTTCATCCGATGGGACGTCACATCACTCTTTCTGACTCCACATCGTGTTCTCCAATTGCCTCGATGTACGACTTCAATCTGTGGCCATTGACCTTGAACTCTTTTCTAGTTCCAACATGTTTGATTTGTATGGCTCCATGGGCAAACATATTAGTAACAAAAAAAGGACCTACCCGTCTAGAATATAACTTACTAGGAAAGAGTCTAAGCCGAGAAGTGAATAACAAAACTTTCTGGCCAATGTCAAACATTTTACTCCTGATCTGCTTGTCATGAAATGCCTTAGTCCACTCCTTATCATTCCTGATTTCCTCAAGCTCACTCAGATGGAGCTTTCGATGCAACCCGGCGTCATCTAGCTTGATGTTGAAAGTTTTGACAGCCCACCATGCTTTGTGCTCCAGTTCCACCGGAAGGTGGCATACTTTTCCATAGACCAACCTAAAGGGTGACATCCCTATAGAAGTTTTGTAGGCCGTCATGGATACCTAAAGTGCATCATCCAACCGTTGGCTCCAATCATTACAACTAGGGCCCACGGTTCTCTCTAAAATCTTCTTGATCTTGACAGGACCGCTCCCAAAAAGGGCATTGTTAATAGTGCCCGGCTCTGCTCCCGTCTGGCAAGACGACTGAAATCCCCAAGTTACCCTCAGTACGTCCTAAACCAGGGATAGCCACACATGCTTACTCATGCCTCCGCCTCACGATCAGCCTCGAACAATGCGCCACAACCTGGAGGGTCAATAAAAACCAAAAGGTGTGAGTGGACAAAAATAAATCAGTTTATAAAACAGTTATAGAAAGACGTTTTTTACCCTCCACGTAAAAACCAATGCATGCATACAAAAATCGTTTTACAATCCGTTACATTTCCAACATAAGAAAAACCGTGTATCAAATTTCACATAAGGAAAACTTGTATGAAACTCAAAATCATTTTTCCTTTCTCAACCATCGGGTCTAAGCCCGCAATCATAACCACCGGGCCTCAGCCCAAAACCAGGAATCAAAACCAAATACACAACAAGATCCAAACCATCAATCACATAAACCGGGCCACTGCCCAACTCAACCGAGACCAGAAATTAACAATAAATCACAAGTCAAACACTTTGCTAGATATCAAGTGCGCCCGAGTCTTTAAACTCAAAACCATGCGCATAATCAGGCCTTCCCGGGATATCAACGAGTCTTTAAACTCACGAGTCTTTAAACTCAACATAGGCCTCGAGGGTATCACAATATCCGAGTCTTTAAACTCACGAGTCTTTAAACTCATTAAGGGCCCACCCCGTCATCAATTAACCGAGTCTTTAAACTCAAAACGTGCTCCAGCAATAGCACCCGGGTCTTTAAACCCAAAACAGTTTTCAACGGGTCTTTAAACCCAAAACATTTTTCAATCACAACAATGCGGGATCCATCCCGAAATCACCCTTTTTCACAACAGGACCCATGGTCCGAATTTCCACATTAAATTCCCCAAATCATACTTCACAAAACATATTCAAATCATCATTAAAAACAGGGCATGTAAAAACATACCAAATCACTTTATTAAATCCTCTTTCATTCCCGAATCCGAATTCGCAATAATGATTCCGTAAGCTGGCATTCGGAAGCATCATCCCGAACCCAAACCAAGAATCCACTTTCAATTTCTGAAAACCGAAATCTCATTAATCAAAGTTACTTTTATGCCACGAGCATCAAGCCCGAAATCACCTTTTTTCAAAATCCATTTTAAAATCCTCAAACTCACAAATTTCATTTCAAATTCCAAATTCAAACATCAAACAGTGTACAAATCACAATAAACCCAAAATCTCGTAAAACGTGCAAAACCGCAGAAATCTCAAAAATCGTGTCACCACCGTGAATCACACTCACAATCATAAACAACATTCTTAAAACATCATACGCACATTTCTTGTAAATTCAGTCGTTAACCCATCATCCAAAATATATGAGAAACCAGTCTCGAAATACGTGAAATATCGCATAACATATAAAAAATACGTAAGAATACGGAAATCGAAATCAATCACAGTTCATAGTCATAATCATAGAAATCATAGAAATATTTATGCATACATTAAATTTTGGAAGCAACATCCACTCACACACCGTTCTTAAAGCTCGGTTCCGCGCCGCACGCATTCCCGTAATTCCCGGAATTTTCCAGAAAACCCGAATCCTGTCCGAAATCACATTCCAGGGTCACTAAGGTCCCAAATAACAACATACTAATTTCCCATAATTTTCCGGGAATTAATCGGTAATTAAAAACGTAACCTAGACCGTCGGACCCTCGAAACAACATCAAAATGATGTCCGATAATTTTGAAACCAACGCTAAAATATTCGTTACAATGTGTAGAACAAAAGTCATGTTGGACTTACCTCCAAAATCGGACCCACGCGCCGTCACGCACCGCCATGAGTGGCTGCGGGTGACAGCCACGCGCTTTCTACAGTGACTGCACTGTTCCTCGTCGTCCTTGCCTGATTCCTCTGAAAACGGGTCCTGAAACCGGCGTGATAACCCGATTAGATAGCTATCAATTCTCACTCTATTCCTTCCCTGATTCCACCTAAATCATTCCTTTACCTTTTAATTTAGGTTCTCATTCATTAATTACCCTCAACAAGCTCTAAATCAATCAATCCACCTGTGATCAAACAAACGGGTCCATCTCTGAAACTCACTCTAATCAGCGCAGTTTTCAAATTGACTTAAACAGGAGCTCCGTATGACCTAAATGAACACTAAACCACAGCCAATTTCAGGAACACTTACCCGTAGGTGATCGTCCAAACCTGAAATTTCTCTAAAATTGGAACCTCCGTTCTTGGCCAATCCGGTGTCGATTCCCTTCAATCCTTGTATGGTTGAGTTCAACAAGCTCCGAGAAGACTATCCTTAACCTCTGTTTGTCTCAACTCAGCTCGCAAATTAATTTTAGAATTTTCCCTCCATTTTTCGATTTTCTTCCCCGTCAGTTTCTCTCAACTCTCAGGCCTCACTCTAGGTCGAAATGAACCCTCACTCATCTCCCCTACTCGGTTAATCGATCAACATGGGCAGCAACTCAAGGGAATCATTCTGATTCCACTGGGAAATTGTTTCCCGCAAACAGACCCAAAGCCATAGAAATATGAATGCCCGTGCACTGGTTTGTTTCAGCCCATGCCACAATGTTGTCCAATACCTTAAAACACTTAAACAATTCCCTATTCAGTCCACTAAGAAGTTTAAACAATAGCTTGATCAGAGCACCACCAAGCACGACATTCAGGCTCTGTTTTCCCAGTTGTTTGAATAGTAACATATAAACAACCCCTGTGAAATTACTATTCTGCCCCTGGGGAAGAAAATTATCAAAATGCCCCTCACGCATCCAGGCCCGTAAGTCGGTCATCCGGACTCCGATTGATGTGTGTCTCCTGTCTACGAACTCAGGGCATCGAGACCTTCCTAACGGTCATTGGCCCTCGGCCATCGGACCTCCCGATCAAAAAGTCAACATTTCCCCTTTTTCGTCCAAATGACGGAAATACCCTTGGACTTCCGAACGTCATAACTTTCACCACAAACGTCGGAATCGAACGTGCCGCCTGTCTATGATCTTGTGACGTCCCAAAATACGTCACGGTCATTGGTCAAAGTTGATTTGACCGTCCGAATAAAAAGTCAACGTTTTGCCCACGACTAAGGGCAAAACGGTCATTTTGCATCGTTCGTCCGATTTCACCCAACTAATCACCGATTAACCCCGTTAATCATGATTAGTTACTAATCTAATCCCGAATTCCTGGACGGGTCATTACAGATCTCCCTATTACTGACTTCAGCCATTCCACTCGTTTGAGGATGGTAAGGTGTAGAGACTTTGTGAGTGACACCATACCGTTTCATTAAAGCTTCAATGGTCTTGTTGTAGAAATGACTTCCTCCATCACTTATTAGGACCCGTTGGATCCCAAACCTGGAAAGAATGTTAGTTCTGAGGAAATCTGCAATAGGTTTAGAGTCATTAGTCCTGGTGGCCTTAGCTTCCACCCATTTTGATACATAATCAACAAAAAGTAAGATATAGAGATAACCATTAGACTGAGGAAATGGACCCATAAAATCGATACCGCAAACATCAAAAGATTTCAACAGTTAAAACATAATGTTGTGGCATTTCATCCCTTCATCCTAAGTTTCCTGATCTTTAACATTTATCACAGACTAAACAGAATGAATGTGCATCTTTAAACAGTGTGGGCCAATATAATTCAGATTCTAGAATTTTAAGTGCAGGTTTCTAGATCCAAAGTGACCTCCACAAGCATGGTTATGACAAAATTCTAGAACTGACCTATGTTCAATATTAGAGACACATCTCCTAATTAGTAAATTTGGACAGTGTTTCCATAAATAAGGTTCATCCCAAACATCGTATGTAACAACCCGTTCCGAGAATTGGGATTAGTAGAGTGATTAAGGTGATTAGTAAAATCAGGGGTTAGGTGGTCCCGAGGGGTCCGGGAACCTAGAATGACGATTTTGCCCCTGGGTTGGGCAGAAATGTTGACTTTTATTTCGGGTGGTCAATTGGGGATTTACCAGTGACCAGGACGTAGTTTAGGACGTCATGAACCTGTAGACATGTGGTATGTTTGATTCCGACATCCGAGGAGGAAGTTGTGATGTTCGGAAGGTCGAGGGTATTCTCGTAATTTTGGTAAAATAGGGGGAAAAGTTGACTTTTTGGATAATCGGGTTTTTGTAGATTGACCTAGGATGGTTAGATAGTTCTTGTCGTCCTGAGTTCGATGACAGGCGGCACGTGTTCATCGGACTTACGAGGCGAGAGTTACGGGTCTAGGAAGTTTCGGTAAAACCGTAAAATGAGTAAAACAGGAGGGTATTTTGGTCATTATGGCACCTTGGGATTTGTGCACAGAGGAAAGGAATGGACGGCTGGGATTAGGCCAGGTGGGAGTGTGTGGAGTGGATGGTGACACATGGCATGTGTGTAGAGGATTCTGGTGGAATCCTGTGCATTCACGGCCCAATTAATTGGGGTGCACCCGTGTTATGCATTCTGGTCCTTCGATACACAGAGAAACAGAGTGAGAGCTTGAGGGGAAATCGACCGATCTGGGTGCAAGGGTGAGTGACTGGTGAGTTGTGAGAGTGACAGTGAAGCAAGGAGGAGCTGCTGGTCGTGTTTTGGCAGTGCAATTGTGCACGGCGACACGGCGGAGGTGAGGAGAAGAATTGGGGGAAACAGGGAGGCCGTGAACGTTTGGCGGTGGCTACGCCGTGAGGCGGTTCAAATCAAGACAAGGAGAGGCTGAGGAGGTTGCAGGGAGTTCAACGACCACCGTGGTAGGCGGCGGAGCTGCAATCGAAGGGTAAGTCTTCCTGCTCTGTTTTCCCGTGGAATTTCATTTGGGAAGTCGTGACTCTGGGCTGAGAGTCGAGAGGTTTGGAGGTTAGGGTAGTGATCAGGAGAGTCCTAGGCGTCGACTAGGATGGTCGCCGTGACGGGGAGGTACACGGCGGAGCTCAGACGACGGCAGACACTCTGGTGCTCTGTTTTGCTGTGATGTTTGAACCCAAAGTCGTGACATTTGGGGTTGAGTTGAAGGTCTAGGAGAATTGGTTTAGGTTCAGTGAGGTTCAGGGAAGTGTTTGGTGAAGCCACCGTGAAGGGTGGTGAGCTGGGTGGTCGGATCATGAAACAGAGTTTTGGGGAGGTTTGATTTCGAGCTTGAGACGACGGGTAGGAGGCTGTGTCGAGGTGATTGGAGGATGGGGATGCTTAGAGTAAGGTTGGACGGAGCTTTAGGTGAAGAAAGGGAAGGAAAGCGTGCAGGCACGGCGGAGAACCGTTGACGCCGGTTCAAGCTGTAGCCTACTGTGTTGAACCGGGTCGACGTGAGGTTGAAGGTGCACTGTAGCTGGCGCGTGGGGCCACGCGCAGCCACTTTGGGCGGCGCGTGGAGGAACGTGCGGCGGTTCTGGGAGAAACGGTCAACATAGTTTTTGGTCTAGGAGTTGTTGTGAGTTCAATGGAATTGGTTTCGAGTCAAACGGAAGTCGTTTGAGTGTAGTTCCGCGAGGGTGAATGTGTAGGGTCCCGGGGTTTTAAGTCTTTGGTCCGGGGATTTTTGAGGGCATTTAGGTGAGTGTTCGTAGTCGGAAGTCGTTTAAGTGTAGTTCCGCGAGGGTGAATGTGTAGGGTCCCGGGGTTTTAAGTCTTTGGTCCGGGGATTTTTGAGGGCATTTAGGTGAGTGTTCGTAGACGTACTAGTAACGTAATTTGACGGTGTTTGACAGGATCGGGATTTCCCGAGGAAGCCGAGGAACGGGCTGGACGTTCGGGACGCGAGTAGGGCTCAGTACTGTGAGTGGACCCTTTCTCTAAACTTGAACATGCATAACTGCTTTCTGTAATGGTTTTATGGTTTTAATCATGATGTTATGTTTATCGAATATGTTTGGTTGGTTATACATTATTACACGTTTTTCGAGGAAAGTGGTTTTTAGCACGTTTTACGAGGAATGATTGGTTTCTGGAATTTATGCTATGGTTGTGGGATTTCAAATGATAAGTGGTTTTCAATGATTATAAATGAATTTTGGAACATGATTTCGATGATAAAGGTTTTAGGTTTTAGAAATGGATTTCGGATTCGGGTTTGGATATGGATTAGTAAATGGTTTTCAAATGATTTTGGATTGGATTTGCTGGATCTGGATATTGGGTTTAAAGACCCGGATATATGTGACGGGGGACCGGCCGGATTGGGTTTAAAGACCCGGATTGAGTTTAAAGACTCGGGAGTTTAAAGACTCGGATATATATTGATTTCCCCCGTAGGCCTTGAGTTTAAAGACTCGGGAGTTTAAAGACTCGGATATTATTAAGGTCTGGATTGAGTTTAAAGACTCGGGAGTTTAAAGACTCGGATAGATCCAGCAGGTTTGATCGGGACATTTATGATTTGATGTTTATGGTTTTTGGATACGGTTTCTGATACTCATGCTGTGGTTTCTTAAGATATTTTATAGTGTTTCTGTTTCTTATGATGTTTATAATGATTATTTTATAAATGTATTTATAACTGTTGGTTATGCATGTGGTTTCAAAACGGAGGGTTTAACTTGGTTTTCTTATAAAATGGTTTTTGAACTTTTGTACCTTCTGGTCCACTCACATTTTCTGTTTTAATTGCCCTCCAGGTTGTGGAGCTAGCGCGGGGTCTTGACGTCGAGGCAGAGTCTGAGGCATAGAAGCGACGTGAGGGATCCTAGAAGAGTTTAAAGGCTTCTGTGTGCGTGTACTTTCTCGATTTTTATTTTTCTTGTAATGTAGTGCTATGCTCTGTAAACGATAAGGATTTTGGGATATTTTGTATTTACTCCTGCGTTTGACTGGGTTCGAGTAAGTGTTCCTTAGGTGTTGTGTCGGGGAGTCAGACGGGAGCGGGATTTACCTCGGGTTTCGGGGTGAAACCGGGGTGGGTCCTGACATCGTACCTAGCATGCTTCTTGAGTTTATCTTTCTTTGCACGAGTGAGAGTGGTAGGTAGCTGCTTGGTGACTAAGTAATTGACAATATCAGCATACCAAGTAGTACTTACCTCGATTCCAAAAAATTGTTCATCTGGAAACATCTCTTGAATTGCCACATGATCTCGTTCATGTACCATGCGTCTCAAGTGGTCAACTACCACGTTTTCTATACCTTTCTTGTACCTAATCCCGATGTCAAACTCTTGAAGAAAAAGAATCCATTGGATTAGCTTTGGTTTAGCTTCCTTCTTGGTCAGAAGATACTTCAGTGCTCCATGATCAGTGTATATAATTACTTTAGTTCGAAGTAAATAAGAACGAAACTTATCTAAAGAAAACACAACAGCAAGCAACTCCTTTTCTATAGTGGTGTAGTTCATTTGGGCATCATTCAATATTCTGGATGCATAGTATATGGCGCAGGGCTTCTTGTCTTGTCTTTGTCCGAGCACGGCACCAACTGCATAATCAGAGGCATCACACATTAGTTCAAAGGGGAGGGACCAATCCGAGGCACAAAGAATAGGAGTAGTGGTTAAAAGATTTTTAAGCTTATCAAAAGCTTCCTAACAATCATCGTCAAAGACGAAGGGTGTCTTTTTCTGAAGCAGTCGGCACAAAGGCCTTGCAATGTGAGAAAAGTCCTTGATAAATCTTCTATAGAAACCTACGTGACCAAGAAATGAACAAATCTCTCTCAGAGAAGTGGGAGAGGGTAAGTGGCGCACAACTTTAGATTTATCAACTTCGATTTCTTTCTCGGAGACAATATGGCCTCAGACTATCCCTTGTCTAACCATGAAATGACATTTTTCCCAGTTAAATACTAAATTAGTTTCAACACATCATTGTAAGATAAGTTCTAGGTGTTCTAAACATGCGTCAAAACTATCCCCAAAGACACTGAAATCGTCCATAAATACTTCAATTATTTTTTCAACATATTCAGAGAAAATAAAAAGCATGCATCTTTGGAACATACCTGGGGCGTTGCATAAACCGAAGGGCATTTTTCGATAGGAAAAAGTGCCAAAAGGACAAGTGAAAGTTGTTTTTTCTTGATCATTTTAAGCAATACAGATTTGATTGTACTGGGAATATCCATCAAGAAAACAGTAGTAAGAGTGACCAGCTAACCTTTCAAGCATTTGATCAATGAAGGGCAAAGGGAAGTGGTCCTTCCTGGTGGCTTTGTTAAGGCGCCGATAATCTATGCAGACTCTGTATATGGTCACTGTTCTCTGGGGTACGAGCTCACCTTCACTGTTCTCAACAACTGTGACTCCACTTTTCTTCGGAACTAGTTGGACTGGTGAGATCCATTTACTGTCTGAAATTGGGTAGATGACACCACAGTCCAAGAGTTTGATTACCTCTTTCTTGACGACATCCATCATCGGAAGATGGAGGTGACGTTGAGCTTCACGAAAGGGTTTTGCATCATCTTCCAACAGGATTTGATGCACACAGGTTATAGGGTTGAGCTTCACGAGGTGACGTTGAGCTTCACGAAAGGGTTGATTCCCCTTATGTCTGACAAAGTCCATCCAATGGCTGTCTTATACTTCGTCAAGACACGTATCAATGTTTCTTTCTGTGATATAGTCAGTGCAGAAGACACTATGACGGGCAAAGTGTTATTGGGACCGAGATAGGCGTACTTCAGGTGGTCAGGTACAACCTTAAGCTCGAGAATAGGGGCCTGAACTACTGAAGGAAACGTTTTATCAGTACTAACTGCAAATGACAAAGGTATATAAGGATTTACCATTCTGGGGGCCTCATTGAGGGCTATGATTTCTTTCCAAATCTAAGGCTCTAGTTCATAATTCGTGTCTTCAACCAAGGCGTCCACCAGTTGAGTCAGGCCAACTCCTTCCTAAATTACCATATTGAGTGTGTCTTCTCGAATTAACTCAAGATATTTCTCTGCAAAAGATGTACACACATCAATAGAAAAATTAGTTTGAGTAGTGGAACTAGGGTACCTCATGGCATCAAAGATGTTGAAGCCAATTTCCTCTCCATCGACTTCCATAGTTAGTGTGTCATTGAAGACATCAATCTTCGTTTTGGCAGTTCTCATGAATGGTCGTCCCATCAACAATAGCGGAGATTGATTTGTAGGGGAATCCTCCATGTCTAGGACATAAAAATCCACAGGGAAAATGAGCTGGTTAACTTGCATAAGAACATCTTCAACGTATACCTTAGGATACACGATAGAACGATCGGCTAAATGAATGATAACATCATCATGCTTCAATTTACCTAAACCTAGGGAAACGTATAATGAGTATGGCATAACATTAATGGATGCACCTAAGTCTAGCATGACTTTATCAAAAGATTTGTTACCAATCATGCAGGGAACAGAAAAACTCCCCGTATCCTTCAACTTTGGGGGTAGCCAACGTTGGATTACAGTAGAAACTGTTTCACTTACCATCACAACCTACTTCTCCCTCGTTTGGCACCTTGCAGTGCATAATTCTTTTAGAAATTTTGCGTATTTCGGTACTTGCTTGATCCACTCAATCAAGGGCATGTTGATTTGCACCCTTTTGAAGATTTCCAAGATTTCCTCATCGGATTTATCCTTTTTAGATTTGGCAAGCCTACTTGGAAATGGTGCATGCACAAATGGGGAATTAGTAACAACCGAACTTGAAGGGATTGGGTCATTACCTTGTGTGTGGGTAGGTTGAACTCACGGTTGTGCCGTGGTGGTCTTAGTTGCCACCTTGTGCTTTTCAACCTCAGAAATGGCTGGATCTGGCTCTATTTCACCAAGCACTTTACCACTTCGAGTGATAATCGCATTGGATTTAGGTCTTGCATTCGGGTTGGGTGTAGGTGGAGGTGGAATTACCCTGCTAGCTTGGATCTTACCAATGAAGTCCACGACCTTGCCTATTTGGTCCTTGAGATCAGCGATGTCTTTTTGCTGACCTGTGACAAGAGCCTGAGTCGAAGCCGTTAGTGTTTGCTACCCTTGGGAAAGAGCAGTCATCATTTTATCATAATAACGATTAGAAGATGAAGAGATTGATTATTTGCATGATTATGAGAAAAGTTAGAAAATGGAACCGAGGCCCTTGGTTGCCATGTGGGCCTTTGGAAATACTGAGGGTTCGGGGCACGATTTGGGCCTGTCGACATTTGCTGAGGGTTTAGGACATTTTTCGAATCTCTCCAACTATAACCTTGGGTCCTTGGCCCTCTTTGAAATCCTCCAATGGCATGTGCCATTTCAGTCCCGGGGTCTTCCTCCCTTGCAGTGTCGGGGCATTGGTCCTCAAGATGGCCTTAGGAGCATATGGAACAAACGGGGGCTACCTGCTTCTTTAGTTCCAACATATTCAAAAGCATAGAGGTGATCTTATCTAACTTAGAATCATTTATAACATGGGAACTCACCTCATGTACCTTTCTTGGAATAGGCTTGGCACCTTCGTATTGTGCATCATTGAGTGCACGGCTTTCAAGTAGTGCACGACCGTCTACTGAACTCTGAGCTAAGAAACTTCCGTTAGCTGCAACATCAAGTAGTCCTCTATCCCAACCTTTGAGTCCTACGTAGAAGTAGGTTAAGAGATAGCCTTCAGTGATTCCATGAGTCGGGCATGAAGCACAAAGTTCCTTAAATCGCTCATAGTACTGGCTGAAATTCTCATCATGCTCTTTTTGCTTGATTCCTATGATCTCTTTTCTTAAAACCATAATCTTTGAGGCAGGAAAGTACTTGGTAAGAAATTCCTGAACCAACTTCTCCCAAGAGTCAATATGATTGGGTGGTAGACCCAAAAGCCACACCCATGCCCTATCTTCCAAGGAAAATGGGAAAGCTTTCAGCTTCATGATTTCCAAGTCTGCATCATCGGGACACATACTACCAATAATGAATTGGAACTCCGTTAAGTCTTTGTGTGGATCTTTGTTTCTGATTCCGTGGAACTTGGCTAGCTGATGAAGGACTCCACTCTTAAGCTCAATATCTTTCTTGTTGGTTCTAGGCTCGGGATACTGGATGCAGAAGTTTGTAGCGCCACTTGTATTTGCACATGTCTGCTCCCGGATACTCAGATTTCTTTCCATGACTAATGGTGTTTTGAAAGTCTGTTCCTCGTCTGAATTACTCTTCTCACTGGTGACTTACCGAGTATTGGGGATAGAGGTCCGGATGAGCCAGTTTGCTTAAGTGCATCTCTGAATGTTGCGTTGCTTGGTGAGATGTCAAGTTGCTTTCTCAACTGATCAAGCTTAGATTGATGAGTGCGCATTCATAAGTACGTACCTATATTAAAAGAAAACACTAAGTTAGACAGAAAGTATACACAAGTAAGCTGCTAGTGACAGTTAATTAAAACAAGATAGTTGCTACAAAAGTTAGGGTTAGTGTTAGGAATATAAGTTAAGAAAATCACAATTAGCATGAAAATGTGAGGTATCATCAAGTATGACTGCATAAATTTAAGCCGGAATTAACATATACATAAGAAGAGATAATAAGAGTATGAGAGCATAGATTGCATAAACTGTCACATAAATAGAAGCTAGAATTAACAAAAAGTCACGGTAATAGCAAGAAAGTGCACAAGTTCCAAATGTATCTAAACTAATGCAACACAAAAGTATCTACATGAAGAATGGTGTGAATGCATAATAGAGAAATTATTAGAACCTTCACAAAACATAAGAGTTACGTGACAATTCATGAAAGAATGGCATGCACCTTCGATCTCACTTCCCTAGATTCACTTAGTCTAGGGGGCCCGGTGATGAAATCCGCGCATCATGAAATCTCAGGGAGGGTATGCAAACTAATAATGCAAAAAGTAGAACTTTAGAGTGTCAGGAATAAATTTCCTTTTCCGCTTCTCATAGTACTTTCCTAGGCGTACGACCTGTGTGTACTGATAACCACCCTTCCACCATTCAGCGTTAATCATGGCCAGTTGGGATAGATGTAACACGAGAATCAAGGATAATTTCGAGAGCACCCCGAGGCTAGCTCAGCATATACTCCATTGGTGTTCCCTTTCTTAATCCAAAACTTGTCACCAGTCATAACCCTCCTAGACACCATAACCAACCGATTGAAGATTTGGTGAATTACCAAACCCGAGTATTTACAAACTCCGCCCCAACCTCATGCCCATAGATTCGAGTCTATGGTGTGTGGTGATGAAATCCACACATCATGAAGGGTTAAGGAGAAAATAAACAAAAGGGGCGCTACCTGTTCCCGAATGTAAAATTTTGAAGAAAAAAGGGTCTTGAGATTCATGCAACTCTAAAACATTTAATAGGAAACAATATTTACACTTTAGGAAAGTCAATTACATATATAGTTCCTCACTTCTTCTTTTTTTCCATTTTTTTTACAATAACAAATAAATGAAAAATAGAAAATAATAAAATAAAGTGATCAAGCATAATATACAATTTATGAACTAATACAATATAGGCATTAAATACAATTTAGGAACTAGTATAATATGAACACTTATGAACAAGTATAACATAAATGTACAACCTTAAACAAGTATAAAATGAACAAGTATAAAAAGAATTTAAACTTACATAAAGTACATACAAAATTAGGCACATTTATGAACAAGTATAAAAATAGGAATTATGAACAAGTAAAGTATTAACAAGTAACATATATACAACATTTTTATGCTAACACAAAAGAAAAGGTATGAACATTGTAATTATAAACAAGTAGGAACATTTAATAAACATAGTATATATGAATATTTAATATATATATATATACTTACACATTATTAAATCAAATATGCACCATTATAAACAAATTAAATCAAGCCCAATATATATATACATATTTTTTTTCCGAATTTTATTATTTATTTATTATTATAATAATAATAAATATATATTTATATTTTTTTTCCAAATTTTTTTTTAGAGTTTAACAAAATAATAAATAAACAAAGAAATAAGAATAAAATAAAATAATTGTGAAAAAGTAATATACATGTAATACTATGAAAGTAAACAAATAAAATATGAACAAGTAGCATGGCATCAAGTGTACACGTAAATAAATAAATAAATAAAATTTAAGAATATGTATACTTAATTCACAAATATGAACATTTCAAATATAAACAATTTTATTCATAGTAACACATTAAGAATGATTTTTAATCCCCCCGGCAATGGCGCAAAAAATTTCTAATGCTCAAACTACGAATTAAATTAAATACTTAATTCGAGTATTATGCAATTTAAACCCTTTTTTGTATAGTTGTAGTATTGATAAATAGGGATCGTTCTTAACCGGGGAAATTAGGGAATATTTATAATATGTTAGTTAAAAAGAATAATGAATAATCAAAGAATAAACTAATGAATGAATTAATGAATATATAAATAGATAATAAATTAATTAAAGAATAAATGAATAAAAGACTAAAAGAATAAAAGAATAAAGATGGAGTTTTTTAGGGATTGTAATCATACAAATACAAGTAAAAACATAAATAAACTAATTCTATTTCTATTTTAACCTATATATAAGTGGACTTTTCTTAAACACAAAATTTACCAACACACTAGCATTTGTAATTATTCGAATCAATCACGAAATCTTACCTTCACAAACTCATATTTCTTCAAACATTTTTCATATTATAAATGCACCGAACAACGGATTTTTACTTATAATACGATTTACCTTAGGTTTGTGATTTAATGCGCCGAACAGCAGTCATACATTAAATCTCCCCAACTCTACTCTAAATGCCCCGAACAGCGGATCAACATTTAATTTCGAAATGAAGATTAAGCTCTAAAATGTAAGAAGTAAATGATTTTTAGAAAGTAAAACACATGGAGATTATATTCAATTTTGACAGGACCCACCCCGATTATCGCCTCGATAATCGGGAACCATCCTGCTCCCGTCTGACAATCGAATCCAAAAGACCGGAAAACCAAAATAATATTACATCACACCCATTGTCAGACCATGAAGATTAAACAAATACAACTGACTGGACCTCAAGTCCTTAGTTTCACAGAGCATAATATTACAAAACAAGTTAAAGATCAAATCCTACTCTGTGAAGTGACTACTCCGCAACGGAAACTTTATGCCTCTGCCTCTGCCTCGGCGCTAGCCCCCGAACTTGTACCACGACCTGGAGGGTAGTTAAAACAACAAAATGTGAGTGGACCAAAACAAAGGTTTGCAGAAAACAGTTTAAGGAATCTGGGGTTCGCCCTCCAGTTTTACAACACGCATGCATAACCAGTTAAAAAAACTCGTATTAAACATTCGAAATCCCTTTTTTTCCCAAAACACATGGAAAACATTTCAGAAAAACCATCATAACTCGTGTAATATAATATAATATTACCAAAATCCATAAGTCGTCAATTTGAAACATCAATTACGCAAATCAGGTAGAAAGTGAATCAACAATCACAATTAAACCGTTGGATCCATCCGAGTCTTTAAACTCAATATCAAGCCTTCCCGGGATATCAACGAGTCTTTAAACTCAAAGCATAATCAATAGGCCTCGGGGGTATCACAATAACCGAGTCTTTAAACACACGAGTTTTTAAACTCAATTTACCGGGCCCGCCCCCGTCATCAATTAACCGGGTCTTTAAACCCAAAACCAGATCCAACAATAAACCGGGTCTTTAAACCCAAAACCATTTATAAACACAATTCATCATGATCCATTTCCAAAAATTCATTCCAAAATCATAACTTATCAAAATAGGACTTATGTCCGAATTCACGTGAAAATTCCAAAACATGCAATTCCCGAAATCACTTCACAAATATTATCAAACGTCATAAATACGTAGCATGCATAATCATATCCAATGATTTCATCAAAACAACATTCATGCATAGGCGAAAACCGTAACCTCGAAATGCGTGAAATACGATATTTATCTCGAAAAGTGTGAAACCACGTAAAACCGAAATAGCATAGTTATCATCATATAATCAAGAGTGAAAACACAAGATAATTAAGTAAAATAATCATGCATGCACAATTTGGAAATCAAATGTCCACTCACGGTTTTAGGATGCGTCAATCGCGCCCCGTGCGCTCCTCAGTAACTTCGGAAATGTCCGGGCCTGTAAAAACGTACAAGGAGGGTTACAATCATCCTCAAATAACTCGTAAGATTTTCCCTAATTTTCCAGATTTTTCCGCGTAATTAAACTTAAAGGACCTAAACTTCCAAACCCTCGAACTTATCTCGTACGACTCCCGATCAACTCGAACCCTAAAGATAAAATGTTAAAAACATTAAAAGGAAGAAAACCTCAGTTGACCGTGATCGGAAAAGACCTCACACGCGCCGTCACGCGCCGCCCAAAGTGGCTGCGCGTGAAGGCCACGCGCCTGCTACAGTGTCTGTTCCCTCACCCGAATAGCCTGTTAAACGGGTCTGTTACCCGCGACTCAACCCGACCAGCTAACCCTCAATTCTCCATCAATTCCTCTCGTTTTTTATCCTAACTTCTTCTCTAATCCATTAATTTTAGGTCTGTATTGATGATTAACCTCGACTGTCCCTAGATCGATCAAACCCAGACTCGAACAGTCGAACAGGTCGACGTTTGGAACTCACCCAACCTAGCCCCATTTTCAAATTAACTTCATCAGTAGCTTAAGGGAACTTAGACGAACACAAATGCACAACCAATTCGACCAGAACTCACCTGGAAGTCGTCGTCCTCAACACTGGTTTTTATCTGAAACTGGAACTCAGTTTCCTGGGCAAACAGTGATCATTCCCCCTCAATTCTTGCACGGTCGTGTTAGCAAAGGTCCCAGAATACTAATTCCACCCTCAGTTTGGTTCAACTCACCTCAAAACCCAACCTTCGAATTTCTCTCCAAATTGGTTTTTTTCTTCTTCCTGTCTGTTTCTCTCCACACTCAGCTCTCAACTGATGCACAAATGGCCCCCAAATGAAACCTCTCTCCACTCCTATTCACGGTTAATCGATTCAAACGGCCAGCAACTCGTGGGAGACCAACTGAGGTCTGTGAAAATGGTTTCCCGCAAACACAGAAACCATGGCCATTTTTATTCCCAGCCCGTGCTCTGAGTTCTGTTCAGGTCACCCATGTGTGCTTCCCACTGCCTCAATTCACATAAACAAAACCCACTCACCAGTCCACTAAGGCCATAAACAATTGCACGCACAAAACACCACGGCATGGCCGTGCACTCTGTTTTTCACGGTGGTGCTACAGTAACCGCCGTGCAAAAAGACCAAAATACCCCCTCAGTGCAATAATTACCAAACTGCCCTCCAACTTCCCTGACCCGTAACTCGGTCGTCCGATGTCTATTTCACGCGTGCCGCCTGTCGTTGTACTCGGGGCTTCGAGACGAATCCAACGATCTTCGAGTCATGTGAAAACCAAATGTCAAACAAAAAGTCAACTTTTTCCCTTATAACGTCCGAATTACGATAATGCCCCTGAACTTCCGAACGTCATAACTTTCACCCTGTTCGTCCGAATCGGACGTGCCACCTATCTATGAACTCGTGACGTCCCGAACTACGTCACGGTCATCGTTCAACGTCCGTTCGACCCTCCAATCAAAAAGTCAACAAATTGACCAAATGAATCACTGGGGTAAAAACATCATTTTATTCAATACTTTACAATATTATATTTTCCGAATTTCCGGGGCGTTACAATCTCCCCCCCTTAAGAAATTTCGTCCCGAAATTTCAAGGAAACAAATAGGGGAACTGTTCTCTCATCTGCACCTCGGGTTCCCATGTGGCTTCCTCCACATTCTGGTTCCTCTAGAGAACCTTTACCAGAGGAACGGTCTTCCGTCGTAGTACCATATCCTTTCAGTCCAAAATCTGTACCGGCTGTTCTTCAAAACTCAAGTCCTCTCGGAGTTCAATAGGTTGTTCCTCCAGAACATGCGATGCATCAAACACATATTTCCGCAACATCGACACGTGGAAAACATCGTGGACCTTCGAAAGTTTTGGTGGTAGTGCTAACCTGTAGGAAACTTGGCCAATCCTCTCGGTAATCTCATACGGTCCGATAAAACGAGGACTCAACTTTCCTCGCCTGCCAAATCTCACTACACCCTTCCAAGGGGATAGTATCAGAAATACCCGATCTCCGACTGCAAACTCAAGATCTCGAGTCCGATGGTCCACATAGCTCTTTTGTCTGTCTTGGGCTGCCTTGAGCCGATCTCGGATGATTTTGACCTTCTCGGTTGTCAATTCCACCAATTCGGATTTCGTCAGTTTCCTTTCACCCACGTCCGTCCAACACAATGGGGTTCTGCACTACCATCCGTACAAGGCTTCGTAAGGAGCCATCCCAATGCTCGCCTGATAGCTATTGTTATAGGCAAATTCCATCAAGGCTAGGTGTGATTCCCAAGTGCCCTGAAATTGCAAAACGCAAGCTCGCATCATATCCTCCAATATCTGGATGGTCCGCTCAGACTGGCCATCAGTCTGAGGATGAAATGCAGTACTAAATCGAAGTTTAGTCCCAAAGGCTTCCTGTAGACTCTGCCAAAACAGAGAAGTAAACCTCGGGTCTCTGTCAAAAACTATGGATTCCGGAGTACCGTGCAACCGGATGATCTCATCGATAAACAACTGAGCCAACTGTGTCAACCTGGAGTTCTCTCGCACCGGCAAGAAATGAGCTGACTTCGTAAGCCTGTCCACGATCACCCAAACTCCATCGTGACCTCTAGGTTTCCTAGGAAGTCCAAACACAAAATCCATCGTTATGTGATCCCATTTCCATTCCGGGATAGGTAGTGATTGCAAGGCTCCATAAGGTCGTTGTCTCTCAGCCTTCACTTGCTGGCAAATCAAACACCTGCTGACAAACTCGGCAATCTCTCGTTTCATACCCGGCCACCAATAATGTTCTCGCAATGTGCGATACATCTTGGTCCCACCAGGATGCATCGCGTAGGCCGAACTGTGAGCCTCGTCCAATATTTCCTTCTTCAGTGCTTCAACGTCCGGCACACATAACCGTCCTTCTTTTAGCAAGGCTCCATCCTCCCTGACTGTGAAATCTAGCCGTTCACCGGTTTCCACTTCAATCCAAAGCACACACGAGACGAGATCTTCAGTGCCTCACATGAAAATTAGCCAACAAGACACCTTGGCTATCTAGTCCCAAATCAATGCTAGTCTTACGGAGTTCAACCAAAAGTGGCAAATGAACCGTCCGTAGGTGCGCTACAGAACGCGTTTCCGGCTTAGAGCATCAACCACTACATTGACTTTTCCTGGGCGGTACTCAATCATGCAATCATAATCCTTAATTAGCTCTAGCCACCGCCGTTGCCTCACATTTAAGTCCTTTTGGGTGAACAAGTACTTCAGGCTCTTGTGATCCGTGAACAGCCTGCAAGTCGCACCATACAAGTGATGTCTCCAAATCTTCAGCGCATGCACGACAACAGCTAACTCCAAGTCATGAGTCGGATAATTACGCTTATGCGGCTTCAACTGGCGCGAAGCATAGGCAATCACTTTCCCTTGCTGCATTAGTACACATCCTAAACCCTGTAAGGATGCATCACTGTACACCTCAAATTCTCCGCTGTCGTCTGGAAGGGTCAGTATAGGAGCAGATGTCAACCTTTCCTTTAGCTCCCGAAAACTACGCTCACAATCGTCATCCCAGACAAACTTGACTCCCTTCCGCGTTAGTCGTGTCAACGCGGCAGCAATGGTAGAGAAACCCTCTACAAACCTCCTGTAATAGCCAGCCAAACCCAAGAAACTTCTTACTCCAGTGACGGTCTTCGGTTGTTCCCACTTCGCCATTGCTTCAACTTTCTGAGAATCCACACTGATTCCATCATTTGAGATCACATGCCCCAAGAAACTCACGCTCGTAAACCAGAACTGACACTTGCTGAGCTTCGCATACAACTGGTTTTCCCTCAAGGTACCCAGCACCATCCTTAAGTGCTCCTCGTGCTCTCCCGCACTCTTCGAGTAAACTAGAATATCGTCGATGAACATGATGACGAAGTGATCCAAGTATGGCTGTAAAACTCGGTTCATCAAATCCATAAACGCTGCGGGTGCGTTGGTCAAACCAAAAGGCATCACAAGGAATTCATAATGACCATAACGGGTTCTAAAGGCTGTCTTGGGTACATCCTCATCCTTAACCCGCAACTGATGATACCCAGAACGAAGATCGATTTTGGAGAAGTACTGCGCTCCTCGCAGCTGATTGAACAAGTCATCGATTCGAGGCAACCGGTAATTGTTCCTAACTGTTACTTTATTCAGTTACCTGTAATCGATGCAGAGTCTCAAACTCCCATCCTTTTTCCTCACAAACGACACTGGGGCTCCCCAAGGGGATACACTCGGTCTGATAAACCCCATCTCAAGTAACTCATGCAAGTGCGCCTTCAGTTCTTTCAACTAGGCTGGCGCCATACGATACGGAGTCTGAGATATAGGCTGCGTACCTGGGACAAGATCAATAGTGAACTCGACATCTCGGTGAGGTGGCAATCCTGGTAGATCCTCCGGAAAGACATCCGGGAACTCCCGCACTATCAGTATATCCTCCACCCTCAATGGTGCAGCTCGTTCGTCCAACACTTGAGCTAAGTATCCCTGGCACCCTTTTCTCAACAACTTACTGGCCTTTAGAGCTAAAATCACTCCGACAGGAGTTGCTCGCTGTATTCCTTGAAAGATAGTTTCCGGTAACCCTGGGCTCCAAAAAGTAACCTTCTTATCGACACACTCGATAGAAGCATGATGGAGCGTCAACCAATCCATTCCCAAAATGACATCAAAGTCGTGCAAGTCCAAGAGTATCAAGTGGCTACGAACCCAACGTCACCTACCAACCCAACGTCACCTACCATTACTGGACACTACCGCAACACTTGATTTACCACAAATACATCTCCTGTGGGCGTACTCACCCCCATGTCACAGTCCAGTGCGGACACCTCTCTACCTGCCAACAACTTACAATCCCGTGATATAAACGAATGAGTAGCTCCGGGATCAATTAAAGCACAAACATCATGTCCAAAGATCGTTAGTGTACCTGTCACAACACCAGGTGCTGCCCTCGCCTCCTGCTGCGTAACAGCAAAAACTCGGGCCTGTGCTCCAGCTGCGCGCCCACGGCCCCGGCCCCTCTGTTCACTAGTCGCTCCAGTACCACCTCCTCTAGTACTCCCAGTCCCAGAAACTGCAGCTGTGTTCCGTCCCTGCTCTGCTCCACCCCGACCTGCGCCACCACCTTGTGGCAAGGATGGACACTCCCTCCGATAGTGGCCCCGCTCGCCACAGAAGAAACAGATAACACTGGAAGCATCGCGAGCAAAACCACCACTCTGCCGCCCTGTGGAAGCAACTGATGCCGCGCTCACCTGCGGAGCAGTCTGTGCCCTAGGCGCTCTGAATCCAGGACTCTGAAAGTTACCAGGCCTGCCATAAAGATCATTGCCTGCAGATGAGGCTCCACCATAACGTCCCTTCTTCGGGGCTCTCTGACCATACGATCCAGGATATGAACGCTCTCGACGTTGTCCACCACCAGAGTACTGTGGACGTGTCGGGAGACTAGCCTCAACCCGTACTGCGGCATCAGACAACTCCCTGAGAGTAGTAAAAGCTCCAGCCGTCACAATGGCCCGAATCTCACCCCGTAGGTCAAGCTCGAACCTACGACATTTCTCAGCCTCAGTAGACACAAAGGTAGGAGCAAAACGGGCTAGCATCTGAAATTTCTGCTCATACTCAGCTACCGACATGCTCCCCTGTTAGAGCTGCAGAAACTTGGTCTCCCTAGCATCACGGAATGAACGGGGATAATACTGATCCAGAAACCGTTCACGAAAGGTCTCCCAAGTCACTGTACGGGCATCCCAACCCGACAACTCCAGAGTATACCACCACTCATAAGCAGATCCATCAAGCAAAAATGTGGCCAATACAACTCGCTCCTCAGGAGGACAGTGCATCACAGCAAAAATCCGCTCAAACCGAGAAATCCAACGGTGCGCATCCTCGGGATCCGCTCCACCACTAAACACCATAGCCCCAAGACGCTGGGCCCGCTCGATCGAAGCACTCTCGGCGTCACCGTCAGGTCGTGGAGGGGGTTCACGTCGCGGAGGCATGGTCGTTCGTCCTTTTTCTAAAAGAGGCATAAGTTAGTACAATAATCGAGGCACACCCAAGTGCCAGCCACGAACCGTAAACCTATGCTCTGATACCAATTGACAGGACCCACCCCGGTTATCGCCTCGATAATCGGGAAGCATCCTGCTCCCGTCTGACAATCGAATCCAAAAGACCGGAAAACCAAAATAATATTACATCACATCCATTGTCAGACCAGGGAGATTAAACAAATACAACCGACTAGACCTCAAGTCCTTAGTTTCACAGAGCATAATATTACAAAACAAGTTAAAGATCAAATCCTACTCTGTGAACTGACTACTCCGCAACGGAAACTTTATGCCTCTGCCTCTGCCTCGGCGCTAGCCCCCGAACTTGTACCACGACCTGGAGGGTAGTTAAAACAACAAAATATGAGTGGACCGAAACAAAGGTTTGAAGAAAACAGTTTAAGGAATCTGGGGTTCGCCCTCCAGTTTTACAACACGCATGCATAACCAGTTAAAAAAACTCGTATTAAACATTCGAAATCCCTTTTTTCCCAAAACATGGAAAACATTTCAGAAAAACCATCATAACTCGTGTAATCTAATATAATATTACCAAAATCCATAAGCCGTCAATTTGAAACATCAATTACGCAAATCAGGTAGAAAGTGAATCAACAATCACAATTAAACCGTTGGATCCATCCGAGTCTTTAAACTCAATATCAGGCCTTCCCGGGATATCAACAAGTCTTTAAACTCAAAGCATAATCAATAGGCCTCGGGGGTATCACAATAACCGAGTCTTTAAACTCACGAGTCTTTAAACTCAATTTACCGGGCCTGGCCCCGTCATCAATTAACCGGGTCTTTAAACCCAAAACCAGATCCAACAATAAACCGGGTCTTTAAACCCAAAACCATTTATAAACACGATTCATCATGATCCATTTCCAAAAATTCATTCCGAAATCATAACTTATCAAAATAGGACTTATGTCCGAATTCACGTGCAAATTCCAAAACGTGCAATTCCCGAAATCACTTCACAAATATAATCAAACGTCATAAATACGTAGCATGCATAATCCTATCCAATGACTTCATCAAAACAGTATTCATGCATAGGCGAAAACTGTAACCTCGAAATGCGTGAAATACGATATTTATCTCAAAAAGCGTGAAACCACGTAAAACCGAAATAGCATAGTTATCATCATATAATCAACAGTGAAAACACAAGATAATTAAGTAGATTTGATGGATTAAAATATTAGTAAATTCCTGAAAAATTGGGGAAATTAGGGATAGTATCCTTGATGTGTTTGTGACCCTATTTGGTGCATATTGACAGGACGGGAGGCACCCGAGACGGTCGAGGAGCGCACGGAGCGCGATTGACTCGTTCTGATTTGTGAGTGGACTCTTTCTTTAAACTCGAGCATGCCTAACTGTTTTATTAATGTTTTATGATATTAACTATGTTTTTATGCTTCTTAATGATGAGTATATGTGGTTGATGTGTTTGCACGTGATTCGAGATATTTTCGTGATTTTGCACGTTTTTCGAGAAAAGCTGATTTTCCGATTTTAAAGCTATGTTTGGAGATTTTAATCGATAAGTGTTTTTCGAAGATGATAAATGGATTGAGAAACATAATTTGTGATTTAACCTGAGTTTTGGGTATAAAAGTAGATCTCCGGATTTGGGTTCGGAATGTCGGTTCTGGACGCCGGAAGGGCTTCGAACGGGGATTTCGAATTCGAGTTTGGTTATGGATTTGGAAATGGTTTTACATTGAATTTGGATTGGATTTGCTGGATCTGGATATGGGTTTAAAGACCCGGATATTGATTGATGGGGGACGGGCCCGGATTGAGTTTAAAGACTCGGGAGTTTAAAGACTCGGATATTCATGATATTACCCCCATAGGCCTATTGAGTTTAAAGATTCGGGAGTTTAAAGACTCGGATTACATTTAAGGCCTGGTTGAGTTTAAAGACTCGGATAGACCCAGCAGATTTGATCGGAAAATGGTGTTTTTATAGTGTATCTGTTTCTTATGATATTTTATAGTGTTTCTGTTTCTTATGATGTTTCTTGGTTTATAATTAGTTTACTCACTGAGTTAGGCATGTGATTTCAAAACGGAGGGTACAAGTGTTCTAGTTTCTACCTTTGATTTAATAATAAACGGTTTTCAAACTTTCATTTTCTTTTGGTCCACTCACATCTTTTGGTTTTAAATTTTCCCTCCAGGTCGTGGTGATAGCGCTAGGGTGAACGTTGAGGCAGATATCGAGGCATAGAGCTTCCGACGTTCTTCCGTTGCGAGACTAGCATTGTAGGATTTTTGTGCCCATTTTGTAGAACTATGCTCTGACTGACTGTTGTATATATGTACTCCTTCGTCTGATAGTTATGCTTGTAGTAGTAGTAAGGTTATTTTTGGTACTGTAAGTGTGATTGTCAGACGGGAGCAGGGTTCGTCCCGGGTATCGAGATGTTATTTGGGACGGGTCCTGACAATTGGTATCAGAGCATAGGTTTGTCGGTTTGTGTTGGGTCTAGGTTGTTTTACTAACTCTATGCCTCTTTCAGCGTACGATCGATCATGTCTCCGAGACGTGAACCCCCTCCACGACCTGAAGATGAAGCGGCAAGAGGGACGGAGAGTGCTTCGATTGAGAGAGCCCAGCAGCTTGGGGCTACTACGTTCAGCGGTGGGGCCGATCCAGAGGAAGCTCGTCGATGGATCACCCGGCTTGAGCGTATTTTCGGGGTGATGCACTGTCCTCCTGAGGACCGGGTTTTGTTGGCTACCTTTCTGTTAGATGGAGCTGCATATGAGTGGTGGTACACGCTGGAGTTGTCCGGTTGGGATGCACATACCGTGACATGGGAGACTTTCCAGGAGCGGTTTCTAGATCAGTACTATCCCCGTTCTTTCCAGGATGCCAAAGAGGCGGAATTCGTAATTCGTGCAATACTATCCCTGTTCTTTCCGGGTATCGAGGTGATATTTGGGACGGGTCCTGACATAGGCCCCACTAGAGTCCAAAAGTTAACTCGTTTCGTAATTCGTGCAATAGTACCCTTAAACTTCCTTGAACTGTAACTTCGTCGTCGAACGTCTGAATTCGACGTGCCGTCTGTCTATGGATTCGTATCGTCCTTATCTACGTAACGGTCTTCGGCCCTCGGCCATCGGACCTACTGGTCCAAAAGTCAACATTTTGACCCTTTTTAACCAAAATTACCAAAATGCCCCTAAACTTCCAAACGTCATAAATTCCTCCTCGAACGTCGGAATTGAACGTGCCACCTGTCTATGAAAAGTCAATTTGTCCGCTCGAATGAAAAGTCAATGTTTTACCCACGCTAGGGGCAAAACGGTCATTTTGCATCGTTCGTCCGATTTCGCTCAACTAATCACCAATTAACCTCACTAATCGTGATTAGTCACTAATATAATCTAGGAATTTGGGACGGGTCGTTACAATGTTTCATTTAGGTTTGGGGGTATTGCACTTAAGTTTAGGGGTACACAATTCAGTTTATGTTTTGTTTTCCTTGCTGTTTTTTATTTTCTGCTCTTAATTCCTTACTGTTTTTTGTTTTCTGTTTTGTTTTCTTTGCTATTTTTTGTTTTGTGATGCTAGTTTTTATGCCTAAACAAGTTAATATGAATGTATAGAACATGAGAATTTCTTGTACTTACTAAGAATCGTTGCCATTGCCATTGAATTCACACTTGCACTTCACAATACCATAATCAAGTGCCTTTTAATGCCTCCCGTCCCGTCCCCCGTGCACTCTTCAGTAGCTTCGGAAATGTCCGGGCATGTAAAAACGTACAAGGAGGGTTACAATCATCCTCAAATAACTCGTAAGATTTTCCCTAATTTTCCGGATTTTTCCGCGTAATTAAACTTAAAGGACCTAAACTTCCGAACCCTCGAACTTATCTCGTACGACTCCCGATTAACTTGAACCCTAAAGATAAAGTGTTAAAAACATTAAAAGGAAGAAAACCTCAGTTGACCGTGATCGGAAAAGAACTCACACGCGCCGTCACGCGCCGCCCAAAGTGGCTGCGCTTGAAGGCCACGCGCCTGCTACAGTGTCTTCTCCCTCACCCGAATAGCCTGTTAAACGGGTCTGTTACCCGCGACTCAACCCGACCAGCTAACCCTCAATTCTCCATCAATTCCTCTCGTTTTTATCCTAACTTCTTCTCTAATCCATTAATTTTAGGTCTGTATTGATGATTAACCTCGACTGTCCCTAGATCGATCAAACCCAGACTCGAACAGTTGAACAGGTCGACGTCTGGAACTCACCCAACCTAGCCCCATTTTCAAATTAACTTCACCAGTAGCTTAAGGGAACTTAGACGAACACAAATACACAACCAATTCGACCAGAACTCACCTGGAAGTCGTCGTCCTCAACACTGGTTTTTCTCTGAAACTGGAACTCAGGTTCCTAGGCAAACAGTGATCATTCCCCCTCAATTCTTGCACGGTCGTGTTAGCAAAGATCCCAGAATACTAATTCCACCCTCAGTTTGGTTCAACTCACCTCAAAACCCAACCTTCGAATTTCCCTCCAAACTGGTTTTTTTCTTCTTCCCGTTTGTTTCTCTCCGCATTCAGCTCTCAACTGATGCACGAATTGCCCCCAAATGAAACCTCTCTCCACTCCCATTCACGGTTAATCGATTCAAACGGCCAGCAACTCGTGGGAGACCAACTGAGGTCTCTGAAAATGGTTTCCCGCAAAAACAGAAACAAAGGCCATTTTTAATCCCAGCCCGTGCTCTGAGCTCTGTTCAGGTCACCCATGTGTGCTTCCCATTGCCTCAATTCACATAAACAAAACCCACTCACCAGTCCACTAAGGCCATAAACAATTGCACGCACAAAACACCACGGCGTGGTCATGCACTCTGTTTTTCACGGTGGTGCTACAGTAACCGCCGTGCAAAAAGACCAAAATACCCCTCAGTGCAATAATTACCAAAATGCCCTCCAACTTCCGTGACCCGTAACTCGGTCGTCCGATGTCCGTTTCACGCGTGCCGCTTGTCGTTGTACTCGGGGCTTCGAGACGAATCCAACGGTCTTCGAGTCATGTGAAAACCAAATGTCAAACAAAAAGTCAACTTTTTCCCTTATAACGTCCGAATTACGATAATGCCCCTGAACTTCCAAACGTCATAACTTTCACCCTGTTCGTCCGAATTGGACGTGCCACCTGTCTATGAACTCGTGACGTCCCGAACTACGTTACGGTCATCGTTCAACGTCCGTTCGACCCTCCAATCAAAAATTCAACAAATTAACCAAATGAATCACAGGGGTAAAAACGTCATTTTATTCAATACTTTACAATATTACATTTTCCGAATTTCTGGGGCGTTACAAATTTTCACAAAAGATAGAAAGGAAAAACCAACACATATATTGCATTATAAATAGGACCAATAACAAATAAAAGAGTTTAAGAGGATGGAGAGCAGATGTTACACTTTCGGAATGGATGAAAACAAGGGATTGTTTTTCACAAGAAACACCGAACATCGGCTGGAACCTTGTGAAGATGAAAAAGATAAAACAAGGGAAATTCGGATTTGAACTCTTAGAATTTGTATTTGAAATATTTTGCCATAGTTTCTCCTAAAGAAAGCTCACAATGTGTCTCAAAACCAAGTGCCCCCCAAAACAAGTGAAATGAACCCCAATTTATAGGGAGAAAAAGCTACCAAAAGTAAAATAAAATAAATAAAAATTACAATAAAAATAAATACAATTGAAATGATGAAAAATGATGATTAATGATGATTTTGGGGCTAGTTTGGTGCTGGAAATTCAGAAAAGTAGCTGGAAAAGGGAGCAGTTGGGTGCAAGAAATAGGTTGCACAGACCTGCTGAAAATCAGCCATTGATTTCGGTGGCAGGTGGCTGACAAAAAGTGGGTGGAGTTGGTGGAGGCGTGCTGTCAGGCGTACTGACTTTCGGCGCACACGCGCCAAGGCTGACTGCCTAGTTTGGTACACCCGCGCCGAAGCTGCTAAGAAGCAGTTCGGTAGCTGCTTACTTGTGCGAGTAGCAGGCTGGATTGCCGCGAAGGATTAGTCTGGCGACTTGCAATGGTGGGCTGCAGGCTTTGATCAATTGGACTGGTTTTTTGGGCTTGAGGGCTGCGCAGAAAATGGGCTGCTGGTAGGCTTGATTTTTTTTTTAAATATGTTTTGGGCCTGCAAATCAATTACAAATTAAATTATATAATTTCATCTAAACTCGTCCATAATTTATTCATTATAATTCCGATCGAGATGATTATTTCGCCAAAATGCTCCAAATTTCAAACCTTATTTAATTTTACAAAAATATCACAAAATATAATATTTTCTCTAATTATTTATTATTTTAATATTAAAAGTCAAGTATAAAGGGTATAAAATAATATAAAATAATGCTTATTTGAGGACCTATCAGGCATGCGAAAAGCTATGGTACATGTTCATGTTCTTAAGTTTCAATTCACTCTATGAGATCCTATTTTCTTGAATTGCCTTTCCTCAAAATCGTATGTGATATCTTGAACTTGGTGATATAAACTCATCACATATGCTCGTATGAGTGAGCCTAGGATTTATAAAGTAGAGTGGAAGCAACTTTTTCTAAAAGTGCTTTGATGAAGTTGTTTTTCAAGTTTGATGATTAAGGTAATGGCATGCACTTTGACACATATTATTCACGGTTATGGAATAAACTTGTGGTTTGGTTACAACGTGTTCTCTCAACTTTGGTTCTTCTTATCATGTTATTGCATTGTTGCTAGTTTTATTTAAGCAAAAGAAGATAAAACTCCTCCTACTATGTAACGACCCATCCCAAATTCCTACATTAGATTAGTGAGGTTAATCGGTGATTAGTTAGGCGAAATCAGACGAACGATGCAAAATGACCATTTTACCCCTAGTCGTGGCAAAATGTTGGCTTTTTGATCGGACGGTCAAATGGACTTTGACCGATGACCGTGACGTAGTTCGTGACGTCACGAGTTCATAGACAGGTGGCACGTTCAATTCCAAAGTTCGAGGTAGAAGTTATGACGTTCTGAAGTTAAGGGGCAATTTGGTAACTTTGATTAAAAGAGACAAATGTTGACTTTTTGACCAGGAGGTCTGATGGCTGAGGGCCAAGAACGGTTACGTAGATCGGGACGATACGAATTCATAGACAGGTGGCACATCGAATTCGGACGTTCGACGGCGAAGTTACGGTTCACGGAAGTTCAAGTGCACTATTGCACGAATTACGAGACAATTGACTTTTGGATTCTAGTGGGCCCCAGATATTTAGTTCCTGTCCAATGGATGAGCGACAAGTGTCACCCATCCAATGGACACCAATTCCCCTTCATGCATCTCCCTTCCCCGTGCATCTTCATTTCTTCATTTCAAACCCAAAACATTTCCCCGATCTCACCATTCTCCTATCCTCTATGCTACCCAAACCCTTGACCCTATGATCGTGTTTGAGAAGCAGAGAGTGAGATGAGGACCAGATGAGGGTGGTTGGACGGCCAGAACCACCGTTGATGGTGGCTTGGAGGAGAAGAACCCGAGAGGTATCGGTAAAGTCCATTTTGATCCATTTTCCATTTCTGTGATTATGGGCTGTTTGTATCAGTTTTAATGGGTTATTTAGGTTGCTAGGGGGTTTTTAATGAGGTTTTGGTGGTGGTTGACGGCTGAGAAGCGGTGGGAAGAAAAAGGAGAAGTTTGAACCGTGAGGGTTGTAGAGGCCTGGACCGGTCACGCCTGTCCAGTTGCAGATATTGGACGGAACCAGCCGGTCTGAACCGGCTAGGAGGTTGAAGACGATCACTGTTCACTGGCGCGTGAGCCCACGCGCAGGGCTCTTTGGGCGGTGCGTGGCAGCGCGTGGTGGGGAGTCTGGGGAAGTCTTCAACACGTGAAATCTTCTATTCGATGTAACGAACATTTTGGGACTGGTTTCATGTCGATCAGACACCGTTTCGATAATGTTCGGGGCATCATAAGGATTCAGATCAAGTTTTAAAATAGTTAAAAATATCAAAAAATTACGGGGCTTTAGTGGGAGGTTAATTAAGTAGTTAGTAACCTTCTATTATGATTTGGACAGGTTCGGGAGTCCCGGTGACCGTGATGGCTAGGGAGAGCCGTATAGCATGCAAATCGAGGCGGCAGCTCGGACGGTATGTGAGTGGACCTTGGTTTTCTAAATTGGTGCATGCATAAATGTTTATTATATGTTTTGTTACATGTTTGAAGATGCCATGGGTGCATTTGTATCTGGTTACGTATAGGCACGTATTTCTAGGTATCGGCCTTATACGGTGCCTATACGGGTCTGTATTTCTTTATTGGTTTAAATGAAAAGGTTTTGGATTTCAAAAGGATAAACTCGGGTATGAGACCCATTTGGTTTTGTCTCGGGTATATGACCCTATTGATGACCTTCGGGTCTAAATCGTGGTCACGACGGGTGCTATGTGTACGGCGATCGACGATACGACACTCACCTCCGAATTGGGATTTATTCCTTCCGGAGAGGTCACGATGCACAATTCATGGTAGGGCAGCCTGGGGAGGCTCGACTTCAGAGTGCTGACGGTTCAGGATAGCGATCAGTGATGAGTGCACCATGATCTTGTGGTGGTCGCTTCGGTTAATTCGTTCACAACGACATACCAGGATTGAGGCGGTCCTAGATGGATGGTTGCACGCATCACTACGATCGGAGTCCTGACTGACCCTTAGATATCGGGCAGGATGCCCAGCTGATGTCATATGTTCGGGCACGAGACCCAGTTTACTTGTATTGATGATTTCGGGTTAGGGACCCTAGATGGATTTCCTAGTTCATGACGGTTTATGGGAACCGGGCATGGAGGATATTACCTATATGTGTATATATATGGATCATGACGGTTCAGGGGAACCGGGCATGAATGTTTGTGTTATGTATATATATGTTCATATACCTTCCTTTACTTCTATTATCTCCTCCGGGGAGGGTCGTTGGCCTGGGTGGACCCCGGAGTAGTCACGGAGCACTGACTGAGTGGAGTCACCCCCCAGTTGGGTTCCTTACTCTCAGGAAGGCTATGGTTACTATAACCTTGGGTAGGGTCAGTGGTCTGCGGACATTGACCTTGACTTTGAGAAGACTCGGATTGAGACCCGGGTAGCACGCGCGTAGCTTTGGAAACCGTGACAGGATTGGTTGTGTGGCTTATATGTATATATGATATGTAATGTGTGGTTACACAGGATTTGAGCGGTGGCTCGTGTACTTGGTTTCATGATGGTTTTGGGCTGAGTCCCATTGGTTTTGGGCAATGGCCCGTATGGTTGAATCTTTATGATTCTTTCGATTATGGTTTTGGGCTTAGTTCCCATATAAGGTTTCCATTTGGTTAAATGGTTTTCGAATGCATGTATGCTTTTTAGTGAAGGGTACAAATGTCTTTATGGAAATGTTTTCATAAACTGGTTGTTTTGTCCACTCACAGCTTTTAATGTTTTGACTGCCCTTCAGGTTGACAGCAGATGTGGACTGTAGCAGAGACCGAGATATCACATACCTCCTCCGGATCCTGGCGTACTCTGATAGCCCGGGAGGGCAAAGGTAGGAAATATCCCTTGTCTGACACTTCGTGTCAGACGGGAGCAGGGTCATCCCGCGTTAATCCCGGGGGGTATTGGGATGGGTCCTGTCATACTAGGTGAACCTAGGGGTTTAAATGCTTATCGTAATTATATTGATTCTTTGATTTTAGTTTTTCTAAGGGACTAGAAAACGTTAGGTGTAGGGGGTATTTGATAAGCCTTTATTTGAGCATCATTTTTTGTAATTCCTTACCCTTTATGCTTATTTTTTGATGTAATTATTGCGAAAAATAGGAGAAATTGATGTTTCTTGCGAGAACTTGTGCAAAATGATAAAAATAGGGTTAAACCCAAGGAAATGTGTAAATAGGCCCTTGTCGGGTTCTAGACCTCCCAGCCAAGCCCTAGACCTCTTATCGGGTCCTAGTGCCTGCCCGTAGCCTTAGTTCACACTTACAGCCCCTACAGAGTCTGAGGACCAGCTCTAGAATACTCCAAAGAGACCCCGTCGAGTACTGAGTTCCTGACCTGCGCCTGAAGCTTGGCTCCATGTACCAAGACCTTGCATCCAACGAGCACAGAGCACGTGCTCCCACGCATTTCTGAGAGCCAGCCCTTGGATAAACCTCGGTACACCCCATTTTGTGGCCTATGTTCTATGCCTTCCTTTACATATATTTAGGCCCTCTTAGTGTGCTTGTGAATTACTTGGAATACACTTTCCAAGCACACTAATAAGGCTTGGTTTGACACACTTCGAAATGGTGATATTTTTTAGCCCTCTATATGCGCTTGGGACACAATTTGTGCCCTCTATCTAGGTGCACCATAGGACCAAGTCCGGAGATACTTTCGAATTCGACCTAGGCTTAGCCCTGGTTTTAGTTCTTTTGGGGTCTCAACTTGTTTCGACCATTTTCCAGTGCCTTAAACATGATTAGGTCACCCAGATCATCTACAGGTGTACTTGCCACATCATTGACACTGTTAAAACATTCAAGATCGACCAAGAAGGTTCCTCCCTCTTTCTTGGCCGAATTACACTTGTGTTCACACTTGGCACCAATCATAATCAAGCTAGCTCGTGGCTAGCTGTTCAACTCCAAGATTTGGGGGTTTGATCTATTTACCAGGACTTATTTTCAACCTTTGGATTCGCATGATAAGGCCCCTACCTTATCACTTAACCTTGCAAAATAAGAAAATCCTTTACTTTGTCGTTTTAGGAGTTCAAGTCCTTTCCAAGATGGTTCTAGATCCTATATGATTAGGACATGTGTCCTTGTCCTTTTTCTACAAGGAAGACTTGCTGAAAGTTCTAGACTATTTCTTCTCCTATAAATAGTCCTTTGATTTCATTGTAATAGAGACAATTAGACCTAGAGATCTTTAGACATACTTTTTTCCTTGAAATTAAATAAATTTCATATTTCATTCAAACTTTACTCTTTACATACTTTGTTCTACGGATTGGACTTGAAGCATGGAAGACTTTGTTATGGTTCCACCTTCTTCTTCATTGATTCATTGTGTATCTGACCCCTTTACTTTTATTCTATATTTTCTTTAGTCATGTGTAGCTAAACTCCCTTTAGTTAGAGGCTGTTTTGAAGCCCTAAGTTATGTGTTTACAATAATTTCTTTTATTCTCTTTTCCAATATTATGCTTATGAATGATTGATTTGGTTTGCTTTATCCAAATTCTATTATGGTTGTCACATATGGATGCATACATACTTTGATAGACGTAAGAATATTGCTAGGATGTAAAGATTAATGCATTGCATGTGTGGTTGTAACACCCCGGTCATTCTATAAAATGGGAAATACCCATTATACCCCTAAAAGTCAAAATGTTGACTTTTGGCTAAAGTTAAAGGGTTGACTTTTTTGTCGAGGGTCTCTTTTAGATGATTCGAGAGGACTATTATGAAGGTCTCGGCCTCTTGAGTGCATAGACAGGTGACATGCTAAAAACAGAGTTAATAAAAGAACGTTATGGTTCAAAAATTATTTGGGGTATTATGGTAATTTTGTCGATAGGGGTACTTTTGTAATTTTGCAAGGATCTAGGATGTTCTAGAACCCTCCTCATTATTCTTCATTTTTCCTCCACCGACCTATTCAAATATGTATATGTGTGTGTGTGTGTGTGTGTGTGTGTGTGTGTGTGTGTGTGTGTGTGTGTGTGTGTGTGTGTGTGTGTGTGTGTGTGTGTGTGTGTGTGTGTGTGTGTGTGTGTGTGTGTGTGTGTGTGTGTGTGTGCTGGCATAGGAGGAGTTCAGCGAGAGTTGGCCAAACAATGGGCAACCATCCAAAACGGTAACCCGTGAGGTATGGTTGAATCAAGGTGCCAACTAGAGGAAGGAAATGGAAGAATGGAGATAAAGGGATCAGAAAAATAGTGGGAAGGAAGGGGTGGAAGCCTGGAGCAAACCCAAAACCCAAAACCCGTAAGCTCACGGTAGGCCACGGGTTGTCACAGTGTTTTGCAAGTTTGTAGCAACCGTTCGAGGGTCCTGGGGTGGTTAACAAGTTCCTAGGATCATTCTGGAATGAGAACAGGACAAGCAGGTGCAGTAGATAACCCTACACAAAATTGGGAAAAACAGCGGAGCTATCCAGGTACGTTTTCTTAGTTTTCATCTTGTATTACATAATCTCAAAATTCCTCTCTGGGCTAAGTTACGAATAGATTGAACGTAAAATGGAGGAAAATTGATGAGTTTTGAAGGATATACGGTCGGGTCTGGTCACCGGGTCAGGCAGCCCGAGTAGTAGACCCGACTAGAGGTTGAAGGAGATTGCACAAGTGCATGACCACCACGCGCAGAGAGCGGTGGTGGCACGTGCAGGCGCATGTAATGGAGGTTTTCCATCCGCCCAACATAAAAGTTCTTCTTTATGATCTCAAGAGTTCAATGGTGTAGTTTTTAGGTTATTTGGATATTAGATGAGCATAGTTTTATACATTTGAAGTTCTATATGCATTTTCTAAATAAGGGTTATTTTGTAGGTAATATTTGCTACTTGGTGATGAGTTTATAGGACTCTAATAACTTCAATTTGAGATTTGAGTTAATGAGAAGATGGTTTCCATACTTCGAAACTCAATCCTTAATCAACCTTAAAGAACTTAATGAACTTCTCGTGTGAGTCGGAATTTATGTGACTTTCACATGTCTTGAGATGACATGCCTGAAGAATTCCTTAACCTTAGTGCATTGCTGGGATAGGGTAGGTTAGTAAGGTGTTAGGATAGAAAAAGGTGTTGATCATGGTCTATTCTAGGTTGAAGTCTTCACGACGTAGTAAAGAAAATAAGAATGAACAATTTGACTAAACATGTACTTAGTGGTTGATGGACGTGCCCTTAAATAGTTCCCTCTTATACTTTTTAATGCACTTAAGTTCTTCTAGTTTCTTTAATAATCAACTCAACAAACAAACAACTTGTTTCCCTCCTTTTACATTTACTTTGAAGTTTCTTTTGTTTTCAAAGTGTACCCTCAATTCTTGTCGTTGAATGAGTATTTTTTTTCCTTATACTACAACTATATTCGCAAGGGTTTAAGTTATAGGTCATTTTGGGCGTTCGTTTGGGCTTATGATCTATCTCTTGTCGTGTCCTGTTTCGTGTCGTTCGACCCGCGACTTTGACTTGGTTCAAACTTGACTATTTCTCAACTATTTCTTGTGATTTAAACGTCTATGTTCTTCTATTAGACTCAAGGAGAGGATCTAGAGTTTAAAAATGAAGGAACTTACCTCAAACTCCCTGTGCAAGATTTCAATTCTCGGCCATACCATGAACTCCCTGTTCAAGCATTTCCCACATCCAAATCTCTCCCTTTTAGTTCCATAACAGCCATAGGGTCTCTTACATCGTTCCCAGACTCTTAGTTTGAAGCTAGGAATACTACACCAAAAAAGGCATATCACAGAGGTGAGAAAATGTTGTGGTAGCCTTTTACAACATTAAAGAAACTGATGTAATAGCCGACGCTATAGTATGGGTGCCACCTACCATAGCGTTTTCAAAACGGTGTAGAAAGTTTGTCATTCATAGTGTTTTCGAAGTTCTATGAATGCATTTCAGCAAAATGCTATCACTATTTTGAGTTTTTCATAGCATTTCTTGAAAATGTCATGGAAAAACTTTCCATAGCATTTCTGAAATGCTATGGTAGCTTTTACATAGCATTTTCAAGAAATTCTATGCAAGAACTTTCCATAGCATTTCAGGAATGCTATGGAAGCTTTTTCATTGCATTTTAGGAATGCTATGGAGAGTTTTCTAGAATCTTGTTTAGTAGTTGTGGCCTAATACTAAAATACCAAGCACAAATAACTGAACAAAATCATATATTTAAAGCATAATTTTCTACCATCAAACACAAAATATATTCATAAACTCATTGCATAATATTAATGAAACTTCGTATTCAATCCAGAAATCAAATACATAAAATTTCATATCCATTGTACATGAAATTTTAACATAACGTTCGATAACCATAAAAGTGTGTCATCAATCTTACATACATAGACTATCATATATAACTTAATTTCCTGGTAATGTCCCTCTAATTCAATCCTCCAAAATTCATGATACATATGCATTGTAACTGCAAAACAATTCAACAACATCAATTGCAAAAAATGGAAATACAACATCATACAACCATAAATGGTCATGTGATTAATACTAACTAGCAATATATACAAACCCAGATTTACGTTTGATGAGTTGTCCTCTAATATGCACTGTTGGTGGCCTTGCGTTGTTCATTGATTGGCATTCCATCCTACAATGTGTAAAGAAAGAAATGAGACAACTAGATTTGTGTAACGATTGGAGGAGAATACTTCTCAAGGTAAAAAAATCAATAGAAAATTGTAACAACTACAAGAATCCAGCATCTTCAAAAGGAATTTAAGGAACAAAACATGTATTTGCACATATAACAACGCTAAGATTCAAACATTAATTACAAGATTAACTCATGTAATGTTCATTAACTCATGTAATGTTCAGATTGTAATTTTAGAAAAATACTCACTTGAGTTAAATTGTTTACTTGGGTTTAAACCTGTGGATAATTTCACATTCCTTTGTACCAAGGAAACATCCATGTAGCGAATGTCTGCATTAACCAAGCACTTAGTATCTCATTCAATATGCAGCTATGAAATAGAATTGTGAATTTGGGAAGGGGAAAATAAATAGCATATGCAATTTCTCTCATGTTTTTTGCATTGACTGGCATAGGCCTAAAAGGTCCCATACTCTTATATGCAAACTTCATTCTCATGGACAATGAAATAAAATAAAACTCATCAACTATATGAATAAGTAGAAAATATATAAAACTTTCAAACCAAAATCACCCAAAACACACATACATCTAGATCCACCGCAAGGCTCGGCAACGGAGGAGTTGCCATGAGGAAAGAGGTTAACTGAAGAAGACTGCAACTCTCATATTCCACCATCATTAATCCCAAATGCTTGAGTTTTGATAAAATAGGATATACACGATCCTTCTTATAGAGCTAAAAACAAAGCAACGAGTCATAAGAATGGCACGAACATGATCAAACAAGAAAGAAAATCTAGACGATATTTAATCATACATGCAAGCATAAAGAGAAACACGCAAAACAGGGGCTGAGTAATTTCAAGAACCTCTAAATGAGAAAAAGAGGCTGAGAAAATGGTGTAGACACTATCAAAGACATCATCGGAGCAAAGCAATCACTGGTAAATACCTCTATAAGAAACAGAAAATTATTAACAGATTTCAATGAACGAACTTTGAGGGACTTAAAGGTATTGTAATTGTATCTATACACACGTACAAATTTGCGAAAACGGAGCACAAGGATTCAAAGAAGACCTTGTTTTGATACCTAAAAGTTGGTGGGAAAAGGTATAGAGCCCATTTACCATAAGAACTCGTATAACAACAAGTGGCACAAAAGAAACACCAAATTTTCCAATGCATGAGCTCTGATGTTGTTTGTCAGGACCCGTCCCCCAATCCCCCCGGGATTAACGAGGACCGCTTCTGATCCCTTTTGACACGGAGTGTCAGACCAGGAAAAATTAAAACATTTAGCCTTCCGGCTTCCAGAGTACGCCAGGATCCGGAGGAGGTATGTGATGTCTCAGTCTTTGCTACAGTCTGCACCGTATTCAACCTGAAGGGCATTGAAAACAGAAAGACTGTGAATGGACAAAAAGCAATAGTTCGTAAATACATTTTATAAAAGACCTTTATACCCTTCACTAAAAACATGCATGCATAGTAAAACCATTTATCCAATCACATATGTTTAAACAACCACATCCATACGGGCTCTTGCCCAAAACCATTTACAGAAAACTAGAACATAATAAACATATGTGGGATCTCAGCCCAAATCCATTTATCATCATAAAACAAAATTTTGCAAACCAATTGAAATCATGTTTATCATAATTCATATAACCAATCCTGTCACGGTATCTAGAGTTACGCACATGCTACCCGGGGTCTCAAACCCAAGTCTCTACAGGGTCCACCCAGGTCAATGTCCGTAGATCAATGACCCTCCCTGGAGGTTATAATCCATAGCCTTTCTGAGAGAAAGGAACCCAACGGAGGCGACTCCACTGAGTCAGTGCTCTGTGACTACTCCGGGGTCCACCCAGGCCAAAGACCCTCCTTGGAGGAGACAATTCAAATATAAAGGATGGTATACGAAAAACCTTTTAAGGATTCATGTCCAGCCCCCAAAAACCGTCATGAATCATAAAAATCTTTCAAGGGTTCATGCTGGTCCCCATAAACCGTCATGAACCAGAAATCCATTTATGGGCCCTTGACCCGAAATCACATTCTTAAAACATAACTGGGTCCTAAGCCCGAATCCACATACAAACTGGACCTCAGGCCTGAATCGTAAACCAACTGGGCCTCGTGCCCGATTTCGTAAACTAAATGGGCCTCGTGCCCGATATCGTAAACTAAATCGTCCTCGTGCCCGATACGTAAGTCAAATAGGCCTTATGCCCGATATGTAAGTCAACTGGGCCTCAAGCCCAATAAGCGAACCAATTGGGCCTCAAGCCCGATACGTAAACCAACTGGGCCTCCAGGCCGATGCCTTGTTAAATCAAATGGACATCAAGTTCGAGAGTTCGTAAATCAAATGGGTCTCACGCCCGAATCCATATTTCCAAATCCGAAATCGATTTAAGAACCAATTGGGCCTCTGGCCGAGAACGTAACTAAAAGGACATCGAGTCCGAGGGTTTCCAAAACAAATGGGTCTTGAACCCGAGTTTACCTTTTCAAATCCAAAAACATTTCATGAAATCATTTCCAAAACTATAAGCCCAGAAAATCAGTGTACAACCGAAAACCTCAATTTACGTGCAAGCACGTAAATCGCCTCGAAATGCGTAAAACCATATAAATCACAACCATCCAATTCATAATCATAGAATCATATCTATAAACCATATAAAACATTTATGCATGCATTACAGTTTATAAATTAAGGTCCACTCACAGACCGTCCTAAGCTGCCTCATCGGTTTGCATGTCGTAAGCCTCACCAGGCTAATCTGACCTCTTCGGGTCATCCTGACCAGTCCGAATCATACCCAAAGGTTACTACTAACCTAAAAAAGTCCATATTAAGAACCTTAAACTTTCCCGAAAAAGTCAACATGTCCCAAACTTGATTCCCAAGGTGAAAAGCCTCGATTTGACCAACTTAACAATATCTGATCGACCCGAAACCACCGCCATTGGATCTGGATCGTCGAACCCTTTAAAATGACATTGGGCCCACGCAAAGTACTGTTCACACGTGCCCACACGCGCTGGTCAACGCGTTGAAAAGTCAATGCTGACGTCATGTTGACATCAGCACTGACACCTCTGACAGTGCCACGTGTCACGTTCGGGTTGGCCCTCTGTTTGACATGTCAGCTAATGTCAGGACCGGTCCCAAATCCTCCCGAATTAACGTGGGACCCACCTGATCCCGTCTGATATGAAGTGTCAGACCAGGGAAAATTCCGTCTCTAGCCCTCGCTGGGGCTATCAAAGTGCGTCAGGATCGTAGGAGGAGGAGAGTGATGTCTCGTCTCTGCTACAGCCCGTATCCGCGATCAACCTGAAGGGCATTAAAACACGAAAACTGTGAGTGGACAAAAATAAACATTTCATTTAAAAACATTTTTGCGTAAAGACATTTATGCCCTTCAATAAAAGCATATGCATGCATTCAAAAACCGTTTATCAAACTTTCGTAAAACCTTTGTCAAACATTTAGAAAACCTTTGAAGGGTTCATGCCTGGCCCCATAACCCGTCATGGCCCATAAATCCATTTGGGTCCCTGACCTGAAATCACAATTTGAAACCCGTAGGTCAAATCAATAGGGACTCAGCCCAAAACCATTCTCAAAATATCACAAACGGGGTCTCCGCCCCAAATCACTTTTCTGTAAATCACATATGTACTCGTACGTATAACCCATCCTAGGCACTTCCGGAGAAGATGCCAACTCGGGGCACACAGCCCCTAGGGATCACATCCCCGATATAGTCACGATGACATCAATCTATCTAGTGTGCACACTGATCGAGGTCTCACATCTGGGAGGCTCAATCTCTGGATCTAGTTCGAGCTCTCTCTCTGGATCTAGTCCACAATCTCTTCGGAATCTGGTCCGGGACCACATCATAATAAGTAACCACCACTCCTGGAACGGGATCCCTATGGGGATACCCACTCTGGTCTGTGGATCATGACTCTCCAGGTCGACGCTGGAGGAGACCATATAATCAATATGGAGGGTTCATTCACATTTTCAATTCTTTTCTTTCTTTCTCAAATCACTTTTCAACTAGGTCTCATACCTGATTCATCTCAATAGGATTCCTCGAATCCGATTCAAATCACTTTCACAGGCCTCGACCTAAATCCACAGTTCAATAGGGTCTCATGCCCGAATTCTCATTTCACAAACTGAACTGGGACTCAAGCCCGATATTACAACCAACTGGGCCCTAAGTGTAACGACCCGAACCGAGAATAATAATATTTTAATGTAAAAAGACTATTTTACCCCTGAAGGGGGGAAACTTTGACTTTTGGCCCGGGCAACAATTTGGACTTTGACCCATGACTATGACGTAGGTCGGGACGTCACGAATCCGTAGACAGGCGGCACGCCGAAATCGGAGTTCGTATGAAGAAGTTATGGTCAAGGAAGCGTTTTAGCGGAATTTACGAACCGAGAACAACGGAATAAAATATTAATTTATTACGGGAATCCGTGCCAACCTAATATTTAAATCAAACCGATGGATTGGTGACAAGTGTCACCCATCCAAGCCTTACTATTCCAATAAAGCAATTTACACTATTTAACTCATTTTTATATTAATTATTTACCCTCCAATTGTTTCTAGCCCTTGGATTTCTGGCCAGATTGAATCCTGGCCCTTCATTTCTTCTGATTTCCCTTGTTCATGCACGATCTCTGTCTGCCTTTGCTTACAAACACACACAAACACACACATTCATCCCCTCACAAACCCGTGCATTTCTTCCATTTTCTCTCCATCCAAACACACGAACCAGCCATCCTCTTCGCACCAAACGACCACCCACAGCACCACCATCATCTGGTCTTCACAACCCGTGCAACCACCAGCCACCACCAGCCCATTTTCCCGTCCGAAATCCCGTTCAAAAACTCAGACCCGAAACACGACGGAAACGGGTCCAAGAAGCAAACCGTGACAACCACACCACCTCGACGCAGGGGAAGCTCCAGTCTACACCGTGGGGACCCCAGGAGCTTAACTGGACGACGGCACGGCCTGCGGCGGCGTCACGGCGGCGGTAAGGTCGAAAACCCGAAACCCCGTTTTACTCCCCTGTTTCGGACCAACCTGTTTTAGTGCTAGGAACTCAGTTGTTTGGTGTTAGACATGTTCTAGGGCGAGAGACGAGTCGATCAGGACCGGTTTGGACGACGGAGATGGCGTGGATCACCGGAGAAGGCGATCGGACTTTGGCCGTGAGTTTCAGAGGAGAACTGGTGAGTTTTCTCCCATTTTCTTTCCATTTTGAGGTTGTAGAACCATAGAACAGACCTAGACGACCCTATAGGGATGAACCCCGTCGAAAATGGTGGCCGGAATCGTACGGTTGAATTGGGTCAAGCCGTGGGTCGACGGCGACCCGGTTCCAGTCAAACGGGTCTGACCCGATACTGTAGCATGATGACGTCATCATGCTGACGTCACTTCTGACGTCATGATGACGTCATCCTATCAGATATTGTCAGACCAGGGACCAATCAGAACATGCCACGTGTCACCTGACAAGTGTCAGTGATGACGTCATGCTGACGTCACTGCTGACGTCAGCGGTACTGTAGCAGCGTTGACCCACGCGTTGACCAGGCGCGTGTGAACAGTGATTTTGGTGGGGCCGGTACCATTTTCAAGGTTTCGACGATACGGATCCAATGAAGGTGGTTTCGTGTCGATCGGAGATCGTTATGTTGGTTAAAATGGGGTATGAAGCACCGGGAATAGTGCCCGGGATGCGTTTTTGAGGCGGATCTGTTCTAGGGTCTTGGTATTGATATTATAGGGTCCTTAAGTAACCCTCAGGAATAATAATACAGGTTTATAGAGATCGTTGAGCAGCAAGGACCGAGTGTGAGTGGGCTGTTTGATTTATAAAAGGCTTGCATGCATAAATTGTTTTACTATTTCCACTGATGAGTTTTATAAACTGCTTATATATGTTATTACAGTGTTTTGGGCATGAGACCCGTCTGGATTATATGTGGATTTTGTTTGGGATGTCCGGGGGACATAGGGTAAACTATACTGTTATTGTACTGTACTTTCCTACCTGTGTATATTGTCTCCTCCAGGGAGGGTCGTTGGCCTGGGTGGACCCTGGAGTAGTCACGGGGCTCTGACTGAGTGGAGTTGACCCCCCGTTGGGCTGCTTACTCTCAGGAAGGCATGTTCATATACCTCGGGCAGTGACCGGGATACCGGGAGCTGATGTACCTAGAGAGTCTCGGGTGTGAGACCCTGAGTGGCAACGCGTAGCCTTAGAACCGTGACATCATTTGGGTTGGGTTTTACAGTGCACTGATATGTTAGTTTCACCTTACGATTATTGTGGTTCATTTGTTATGATTTCATTATAATATTATATGTTCACTGCATGCAAGATTTGGAAAACGGAGGGGTAAAACCTTATGATTATTTTCTTATTAAATTGATTTCTAAACTGTTATTTTTGGCCCACTCACCCTTGTTTTACTGACCCCTCCAGACCCTGACACGGCAATAGAGGAGGAGGATCCGGAGGAGGAGGCAGAGGTTTAGTTTGCCTAGCTGTGCACCTGTACACCCACTTGTGGGTAGGTTGAGCACCGAATAAATGTACTCTGACTAGTGTGCTCACATGTTGTATTTTACTTTCCCTTGTCTGACAGTATCACTTTAAACACTGTGTACGTACGTTATCTATCTATTTAAGTCTTCGGTTTTTATTTAAGGGTAATTTTGGTATGTTTAGAGTCATTGTCAGACGGGAGCGGGTCACGTCCCCGGGTGGTCCCAGTGGGATTGGGACGGGTCCTGTCACTAAGCCCGAAATCATAAAGCAACAGGACCTTACATCCGATTTCACAACTAACGGGGCATTAAACCCGATATCTCAACCAAATAGGTCTCAAGCCCGATAGTACCACTAACTGGGCCTCAAACCCGAATCGTAAACCAACTGGACCCTCGGTCCGATCGTATGGCTCAAATGGACCCTAGGTTCGATTCCTTGTCAAATCAAATGGACTCCAAGTCCGAGAGTCTGTAAATCAATTGGGTCTCATGGCCGAGTTCATGTTTCTAAATCCGAAATCCATTTACTAAACCCTTGTTAAAAACCTAGAACGTATATGCATCGTATAAAATCAAAAATCTCGAAATACGTGCAAATATGTAAATCCTAGGCTACCACAAACAATTGCACTCATGGCAACACAAAACATATATTAAAATACTTATAAAACATTTATGCATGCATCAATTTCGAAAGAAGGGTCCACTCATAGACCGTCCGAAGCCGCGCCTCGATACGCGTGACATAAGCGTCTCCCGAGTCAAACATCACCTCCGGGATTCTCGAACCTGTCCAAATTCATTTAGAGGGTTACTAAATACTTATATAACCCCTCACTAAAGCCCCGTAATTTTTCTGGATTTTCTAACTATTTTTAAAACCGAACCTAAACCTTCGGACAACCCGAACTATGTCGAAACGATGTCCGATTGACATGAAACCAGTCCCAAAATGTTCGTTACATCGAATAGATGAAATTACATGTTGGAACCTCCCCCAAAGGAAAGCTCACGCGCCCTCACGCGCCCCAAGAGTGCACTATGCGTGGGCCTCACGCGCCCAGTGCACTGTTTATCTTCTTCATGCAGTTGGACCGGTCCGGCCGGTTCACCTAGTTTGGCCGGTCCAATTGGACCGGCGTGACCGGTTCGGCCACCCTCCTCTCTTATTTTTAGTCCTTTTTCTTCTTAATTAATCCTAAACTTCCTAATATGATCCTAGGAACTTGTTTGGATGATCAAACTGAAGAAAAAACAAAGGAATCCACGGTTTTGATTTTCTTCCTCACTGTCTAGTTTTTCAAACACCTCCCCACGGCTTCCCCAGCCGTGAACCACCTTCAAAATCATCTTAAAACTATCCTAGCATCCTAATCAACTCATCCTAATCATCCACAAGCAACCATAATGTAAAAAACGAATTAAAATGGAAAATTGGTTAAACCGAGTACCTCTCGGTTTGTGCTTCCTCCATGCCGCCGTCCACGGCGGTTCCAGCCTCCTGCAGCCTTCATCAGCCCCTCTCTCACTCTCTAGGTCCTCAGGCATAATCAAATGGGGTTGGGATTGGATTGGTTTGGGTGGAAGTGAGATCGGGTGGGTTGTTTGGGAACAAAGAAAATGATCGATGAAGGGGAGTGTGATGCAGGAAGGGAAAATGATGGCCTGTGGATGGGTGACACTTGTCACCCATCCATTGGGCAGGAACTAAATATCTAGGGCCCACTAGAATCCAAATGACATCCGTCTTGTAATTCGTGCAATAGTTCCCTCGAACTTCCGTGAACCGTAACTTCGTCGTCGAACGTCCGAATTCGACGTGCCACCTGTCTACGGATTCGTATCGTCCCAATCTACGTAACGGTCTTTGGCCCTCGGCCATCGGATCTCTCGGGTCAAAAGTCAACTTTTGGCCCAAATTACCAAATTGCCCTCGAACTTCCGAACGTCATAACTTCCTCCTCGAACGTCGGAATCAAGCGTGCCACCTATCTATGAACTCGTGACGTCACGAACTACGTCACGGTCATCGGCCAAAGTCCATTTGACTGCCTGAATGAAAGTCAATGATTCACCCATTTTAGCCGTAAAATCGTCATTTCGTCCGAATGTCTGCTAATCCTCGTCTAATCTTCGATTAGTCTCGCTAATTCGTCATTAATTCTTAATTAATCCCGCTATTTCGGGACAGGTCCTCACAGATGACATTGTCAGATCTGAAATGCTGACGTCATCCCTGACATGATGACGTCAGCAGGATGACGTCATCAGTCATCTCAGACTTTGGTCAGGTTCTGAGATCAGGTCGTCGTGACCCGCGGCTTGACTCGGTCGGTTCTCCGCCGTCCGACCGCCCAAACACTTCTAGTTTGTTCCATTCTCACCGTCTAATCCTAACCTACTGATCTATGGACTCGAAAACTAGAAAAAGGTTGGAGATGGTTACCTGTGAAGCCAAACCCGAAGCCTAGGATTCCGGCTAGTCTCCCCTTCGACTAAGGCCACTCAAGCCTTCGAAACCAATGTCCACGAGGTCGTCCTAGTCCAGAGAATCATACACGATCGACCAAAGTGGTCGTTAGACGTTAAATATGGAAAGTCAGGAAAATGGGTTCGAACGGGTTGTCGGGTTGGTTGTTCTCACCTCCGCCGTGTCGCAGCCGTGCTCAGCCCATCCCGTCACGTCATCCTAGTCCATCAGGTGCCTCTCTCTCTCTCTCAGTCGCCCACAAAGGCAAATGCAGATGAGGGTTGCGGTGGTGTTTGTGTTCTTCACGGTTTGGGTGAGGTCGAGAAAAAGAGATGGAGATATTTGAGTTTAATGATGATGATGGATCAGATGAGAGGAAAGGAACGATGAGGATGAGAGGGGGAGGGTAGAGATGGATGGTTAGGATGAAAGGTGGGTGGGAATATTATAAAATAATCAAAAGCTTAATATTATAATAATAAAGTCACCAATCATAATTAAGATCTACTTTTTGGGGTTAATGACTAATAGGATGAGTGACACTTGTCACTCATCCAAGGGTCCCACAATGAAAAGTCAACCAATCAGATTTCGCCACATCATCCCCATCTCGTAATGCGTGCATAGTATAATCGAACTTCCGTGAACCATAACTCTCTCGTTTGAAATTTGATTTTGGCGTGCCACCTGTCGATGGATTCGTATCGACCCAATTTACATAACAATCCTTGGCCCTTGGCCATCAAACCACCCGGGTCAAAAGTTAACTATTTTGCCTCTTTTAACCAAATTACCAAAATGCCCATGAACTTTCGAACGTCATAACTTCTTCCTCGAATGTCGGAATCGGACGTTCCACCTGTCTATGAACTCGTGACGTCCCGAACCACGTCACAGTCATCGGCCAAAGTCCATTTATCCGCCAGAACGGAAGGTCAACGTTTCGCCCTTTCCAAGGGCAAAATGGTCATTTTGCATCGTTCGTCCGAAAGTACTCCACTAATCATCGATTAACCTCACTAATCCTTGATTAGTCACTAATCTAATCCTGAAATTTGGGACGGGTCGTTACAACCTTCCCTCCTTAATTAATTTCATCCGCGAAATTCCAACTATCTTGATTCCACAACCACCTCGTGGAAAGCAATTTCGATCTTACCTCATGTGTACACTCGTACACCAAATAACCAGAACAATACTTGTCTGCTACCAGACGTTCCACCAATATTCACGTCGCATCGACTACATTCGACCACGTCGAATGACAGAAATCGCACGTTCCAAATTAATACCACTTGTCAAATCTACCAATTCGCTGATACTAACCGCTCGACGGTTCCTTCTTTAATCACCACTCTATACTGACACCTGCTCCCACTGGGAGTCACCAGATCTCACTCATCAATCCACGCTGACACATCCTACAAACTGTCACCACTTGACAGTCGCCAGTCGAAAACTGACACTCTACTCACTTGTGGTTACACTAACCACCAACTCACTCAACCTGTGTGTGACTGGACCCATCAGAATCACCAGGACAGTGCACGGTATCCAATGTCCAGTTAAAGTCGTCGACTAATCCAATGGTATTGGTACTAAACCGACTACCAACACACTCACCAACGTACTACTGGTATATCCTATATACCGTCACCAGGCACCACAAGCATGCCCAGTATCATTCCTCAAACAACGTACAGCCTACAACAACAACGATGACAACCTAGGTCGTAGCCAAACACGTTTCAATTCTGGAATCCATCTGTCTAATCTAGAACTAGACAGATCGAAAACTTCAACCCATCATTCATTTCGAGTCCCATGGTCACCTGACCAGTATCACAACATCTACTTCTAATCACGAATTCCAATACGTACCAATCTGACTCACGCCCACCAAGGCGTACCCACTCATGCCAACTGGCATCCAATCTTACTCACGTCTACCGAGACACACCAACTCCAAACCTATCGGTTACCTACTCAATCGATTAACACATTACATACGATTGACTTCATAGGGAAGCCAATCCCAACATTCACACATCAAAGGCTGACCAAATCTGACCCCGTCGGAAACCTACTCGCTCGAGCAATATACCATACGGGATTTACCTCGAAAAGAAGTTTAGTTCCATCATCCTCAACTCAAATATCTAAGTAAGAGCAATAAACTCTCCACCTATCTGGATCATCAAGATCAAGATCCAGATCCATCACTGCGTCACCCGACCATAAACATCACGATCCTTGATCGTCACGACGCCCAAAGTCCTCAACATCACAATCCCGATCCACCTAGGATCCACACAAGCTTACTCAGCTATCAACCCACCTGAAATCTGATCATAGGGTCTTACACCCTCTTGAATCCTTCATCAGTGACATCACTCCTCAACTAATTCCCACATCCGAATAGATCAGTCAACGACGAGACATGCCGAGACTGTGGGTTGTCTCCAATTACCTCGTATCGATCCTTGGCATTCCAACTAGGAAAATCAGGGATGATCCAAGGCGATGACATCCAAATTCATCCTACGTGAATGCAAACAAAACCCGCTGCACTCACCATGCCATGTAACCTAACATTGTCTGCCATCAAGCAGAAAATGAGAAATCTCGTTCACCTAACTCCAAAATACTCAACTCCTCCTGATGACCCAAGACAAATCCCAGGTCCACCAACCAATACACGATCAATGTACTGGTGACAACAACCATCATCTGCCATGGCAGAATGTGAGAAGTTGCCCTAAATGACTTCAAAGATACCCATTACCAATGCAAAAAACTCGTACTCCTCTCGTCACCTCAATCACAACCTCTCTCGATTTCGAAGTTCCAACCAGATTGGAACCAACTCATTCGGACATCAACCACATGTCCGTAACCAGTCTAACTCTTTACCAAGTTCGCCTATCGGCTTATACCGTTTATGTACATCCAAAAGGATGTGGACCATCACTACTCGGTCCTCACGTCTAAACTATTGCTGGGTCCCATTCAGTCCAACTCTATCCATGATGCACTCCAGGACTACAGATACCGAACACATGCCCAGCTCGACGGAGTCACATCCCGACTCGTGACTCATCGTCATCACAAACACCTGCACCAGCACCAGCACTAATACTAGCACACACTACGCGAAGTAGACAAACCTGGATCTCCGCTCATACCGAGCGACGACCCCGTACCTCTGCTCAAATTGGAGAAACTCTGCCTCCCTCGTACCCAACAACTCTGGGTACAGTCACCCTGACGTCTCACACAAGAAAAGGAAACGTTCCCCGAACGTCCCCGATTCCCAACAACCATAACTACAACCAATCTTGGTAGTCATGCCTGCCACAGACTCGTGCAGACCTAAATACCAGACATCGATATCGAGACTCCGCATCCAACGAAATCAACCGCCCATATTAACTACTTTGTATCCCCACTCAGGGATTCCATTGACAAGTACCAACCCTGGTAACCTGTCCCACCAACTCTAACCAATCATAACTCGACTCAACCATTGTCGTCTACCAGGTTGCCCATGACCTTAGCTGCACCAACAATCCATCACAACTGACTGCAGAGTTCAATCCCATCACTAAAGCTCACATGATAAGACGGACGGACGGTCTAGACTCCGAAAAGTCGTCAAAGTCAATCTACTCGCCAACTCACCTTTCCGAACCATACCTCATACCTTAGGATTCCACGATCACTACCTAGGGTTCCCTTGAACCCAATTGCAGAAGGCAGTATAATTCTCAATCTGAACGACCCCGCGGTCCTAACATCATATGGATGTCAACCCAATCCTACCATCAGTTCAACTAGGGTTCCTCGAACCCAGCTGCTCCCAGCAGCGTAGCCACCTAACTCAACAAAATCCGACCATCTAATGGCCGCAACACCGAACTATCATCAAAAATCATTCCTACGACATCGTGGAAGACGATCCCAACTAACCGTCTCACGATCAAAACCCTAAAGTACTGTTACGTTCATCCTTTCGTAGGGTCCCACACTGTCATCCACGACAGATCTGTGACAACTCAGGCATCAAATGCATAACCAAGACGTTCCACGATTCAAACCTACTAACTATCGTATAGGTATCCTAACTATCAGGTTGATAACAAACAGCAGTTCACTGAGACATAACATCCTCGACCTGCGTGATCCTCCAAGAGCAAACCTTGCTCTGATAGAGACAACCTCGCTCTGATACCACTTGTCAGGACTCGTCCCCCAATCCCCCTGGGATTAACGAGGAACGCTTCTGATCCCGTCTGACACGGAGTGTCAGACCAGGGAAAATTAAAACCTTTAGCCTTCTGGCTTCCAGAGTACGCCAGGATCCGGAGGAGGTATGTGATGTCTGGGTCTCTGCTACAGTCTGCACTGTATTCAACCTGAAGGGCATTAAAAACAGAAAGACTGTGAGTGGACAAAAAACAATAGTTCATAAATAAATTTTATAAAAAACCTTTATACCCTTCACTAAAAAGCATGCATGCATAGTAAAACCATTTATCCAATCACATATGTTTAAACAACCACATCCATACGGGCTCCTGCCCAAAACCATTTACAAAAACCTAGAACATAATAAACATATGTGGGATCTCAGCCCAAATCCATTTATCATCATAAAACACAATTTCGCAAACCAATTGAAATCATGTTTATCATAATTCATATAACCAATCCTGTCACGGTATCTAGAGCTACGCGCGTGCTACTTGGGGTCTCAAACCCAAGTCTCTCCAGGGACTAACCAGGTCAATGTCCGTAGATCAATGACCCTCCCTGGAGGTTATAATCCATAGCCTTTCCGAGAGTAAGGAACACAACGGGGGCGACTCCACTCAGTCAGTGCTCCGTAACTACTCCGGGGTCCACCCAGGCCAACGACCTTCCCCGGATGAGATAATTCATATATAAAGGATGGTATACGAAAAACCTATTAAGGATTCATGTCCGACCCCCATAAACCCTCATGAATCATAAAAATCTTTCAAGGGTTCATGCCGGTCCCCATAAACCGTCATGAACCAGAAATCCATTTATGGGTCCCTGACCCGAAATCACATTCTTAAAAAATAACTGGGCCCTAAGCCCGAATCCACATACAAACTGGACCTCAGGCCCAAATCGTAAACCAACTGGGCCTCGTGCTCAATTTCGTAAACTAAATGGGCCTCGTGCCCGATATCGTAAACCAAATGGGCCTCGTTCCCGATATGCAAGTCAAATAGGCCTCGTGCCCGATATGTAAGTCAACTAGGTCTCGAGCCCGGTACGCGAACCAATTGGGCCTCGAGCCCGATACGTAAACCAACTGGGCCTCCGGCCTGATGCCATGTTAAATCAAATGGACATCAAGTCCGAGAGTTCATAAATCAAATGGGTCTCGCGCCCAAATCCATATTTCCAAATCTGAAATCGATTTAAGAACCAATTGGGCCTCTGGCCCGAGAACGTAACTAAAAGGACTTCGAGTCCGAGGGTTTCCAAAAAAAATGGTCTCGAACCAGAGTTTAACTTTTCAAATCCAAAAACATTTCATGAAATCATTTCCAAAACTATAAGCCCAGAAAATCAGTGTACAACCGAAAACCTCAATTTACGTGCAAGCACGTAAATCGCCTCGAAATGCGTGAAACCATATAAATCACAACCATCCAATTCATAATCATAGAATCATATCTATAAACCATACAAAACATTTATGCATGCATAACAGTTTAGAAATCAAAGTGCACTCACAGATTGTCCTAAGCTACCACCTCAGTTTACGTGTCGTAAGCCTCACCGGGCTAATCCAACCTCTCCGTGTTATCCGGACCTTTCCAAATCATTCCCAAAGGTTACTACTAACCTAAACAAGTCCATATTAAGAACCCTAAGCTTTCCCGGAAAAGTCATCGTGTCCCGGACACGATTTCTGAAGTGAAAAACCTCGATTTGGCCAACTTACCGATCTCCGATCGACCCGAAATCACCGCCATTGGATCCGGATCGTCGAAACCTTTAAAATGACATTGAGCCCACCCAAATTACTGTTCACACGCACCCACACACGCTGGTCAACGCAAAAGTCAACGCTGGCGTCATGCTGACATCAGCACTGACACCCCTGACAGTACCACGTGTCACGTCTGGATTGGCCTTATATCTGACATGTCAGCTGACATTGTCAGATCTGGTATGCTGATGTCGTCCCTAATATGTTGACGTCAGCAGGATGACGTCATCAGTCATCCCTGACCTCGGTCGGGTTCTGAGATCGGGTCTCCGTGACCCGCGGCTTGACCCGGTCGGTTCTCCGTCGTCCGACCACCAAAACATTTCCCGTTTGTTCCATTCTCACTGTCGAATCCTAACCTAATGATCTATGGACTCGAAAACTAGAAAAAGGTTCGAGATGGTTACCTATGAAGCCAAACCCGAAGCCCAGGATTCCGGCTAGTCTCCCCGCCGACTCAGGCCACTCAAGCCTTCGAAACTAATGTCCACGAGATCGTCCTGGTCCAGAGAATCATACACGATCGACCAAAACGGTCGTTAGACATTAAATATGGAAGGTCCAGAAAATGGGTTCGAACGGGTTGTCGAGTTGGTTTTTCTCACCTCCGTCATGTCGCAGCCATGCTCAACCCATCCCGTCACGTCGTCCTAGTCCATCAGGTCCTTCTCTCTCTCTCTCTCAGTCGCCCACAAAGGCAGATGCAGATGAGGGTTGGGGTGGTGTTTGTGTTCTTCACGGTTTGTGTGAGGTCGAGAAAAAGACAGGGAGATATTTGAGTTTAATGATGATGATGGATCAGATGGGAGGAAAGGAACGGTGAGGATGAGAAGGGGAGGGTAGAGATGGATGGTTAGGATGAAAGGTGGGTGGGAATATTATAAAATAATCAAAAGCTTAATATTATAATAATAAAGTCACCAATCATAATTAAGATCTACTTTTTGGGGTTAATGACCAATAGGATGAGTGACACTTGTCACTCATCCAAGGGTCCCACAATGAAAAATCAACCAAACAGATTTCCCCACATCATCCCCGTCTCGTACTGCGTGAATAGTATAATCGAACTTACGTGAACCATAACTCTCTCGTTCGAAGTCCGATTTTGACGTGTCATCTGTCTATGAATTCGTATCGACCCGATCTAAGTAACGGCCCTCGACCCTCGGCCATCGGAACTCTCGGGTCAAAAGTCAACTATTTGCCCCTTTTAACCAAATTACCAAAATGCCCATGAACTTCCGAACGTCATAACTTCTTTCTCGAACGTCGGAATCGGACGTGCCACCTGTCTATGAACTCGTGATGTCCTGAACCACGTCACAGTCATCGACCAAAGTCCATTTGATCGCCAGAACGGAAAGTCAACATTTCGCCCATTCTAAGGACCAAATTGTCATTTTGCATCGTCCGTCTGAAAGTACCCCACTAATCACCGATTAACCTCACTAATGCTTGATTAGTCACTAATCTAATACCGAAATTCGGGTGGGATCGTTACATTGTTATTCATATAAATGTTTTTTAAAAAAAACCTAACTTCACACGAATTATAGACCTATGAAAGGAAAAAAGTGTGAAGTGTGATTTTGGATTATAGAATTCATACATTGCATTGAATAGGCAGAGGAGTTGGTGGACAACCCCTATTAACTCTTACTGTTGCTGAATGGTTAATTACTTGGAAAACTCAAAATAAATACTACCTTCGAATTTACAACAAAGCTTAGTGAAGCCAATAACCAATCTGATACATGTGGTGAAATGAAACCAAGCAAACAATACCACTCTTTTTAAATGCATAAATCTACACCCCAGTCCTTAAAAATTATTTGTTAGCCCAATGTAAATTATCCTTGCATTGATCAAAGATAACATGATAATTAAGAGTTTGAGCGTTGAGTGATGCGAAGCACTTACTTCATTCTTGGGCACCCTTCTTGACTTCTCCTCCTATCAAAATAGTCATGTACACATTTAAAGTATGCTTCCTGCTAATATTCATCATCCAAAATGTGTGTGGAAAATTACTAACAGTTTAGTGAACTAAACAATAGTGCATAAAAAAAACATAAAAACTTAGAATCTTATTCTAGCTCTATTCTTTCTTCAATTTTTGCACACAAGTCAACCTTTTCCTCCAGTTAAGCTATTGTACACAGATATGCACATACTATTTTTCCCCAGCACCTGAGTCCTCGGCATTGGCGTTTGCAAAGGCATCTGCCCACACAATCCACAATGATAAATCAACAAAGAGGTGCCAAAGCAGGTGAATTAGGTCAATGGAATAAAACCATACCAAAAGAAGATGAGACCTGGGTGACAAATTCGGACATGAAACTTGACTTTTGGACGTAGAAGATCAAGTAACCAACAATGGGTATAGAATAAAGTGAACAAAGAGCACCTAGAGCCAATTTGGGCGGCACGTGAATGCATTTTCTTGGGCGGCACGTGAGGGTGGTGAAGCATTTTTTTTGGGAAAACGGTTAACATAAAAATTGATCCTCTTTGTCTTCTGAATGCAATGGTCCAAGAATGGAGTCAATTAGACATATTATGAATAAGTTATGCCTGTTTGAAGATTATATTCTTTATGTAATTAATTTTAGTTAATTTTACAATTATGGATTTATCAAGGGATTAATTATGGTAAGTCTTAGTCTAAGAAACGTAATAATAATAATTATTAAAGGATAAAGAGGATTAAACCTCAAGGGTTTGGAATTATGCAATTCTTGGCATTTTTGTACTATTCCATATAAAAGTTATACATGGAAGTAGGTTAATAATAGATCATAATGATTGATTATTAGTGTAAACTATGATTACCAGAAGATAAGGAATTGAAATGATAATTAACTCAAAAGTTTTTAGGAATATATTCACAATCATTTAAATGTTTGTGACACCTTGTTCAGTCATATGGAATGGGACAATAAAGAAGAAAATAAGGAAATATGTACTCGTTTTGGAACCTGGTGAACAGTAAAATGAGTACAAAGTAGATTTCATCAGAGTTATATTAGTATGTTCTGTCCTGGTCGGGATTAGTGGGTTGAACGTTAGACGGAAATCCCGTAAGGACAAATTTATGTTGGTTAATTTAATAAAATGTGAAGTACGAATAAAACTTGATATGATACTTTCTCTAATAAGAGATTGTCATACGGGAGTAGAATCAATCCATTTTGGGATGGGTCTTATCAGTTGTGGCTGTGAGCAAGTGAGACAACAAAGGCTTGGAGTCTTCGATGCCTTGTGAGATATATATATATATATATATATATATATATATATATATATATATGCGGCAGCTGTGAAAGAGGAGGCTAAGCGAGAACCTAGAAAAGCTAAAAATGGGCTGATTTTGCTTTTCTCTATAAGAACACTTGACCTCATAAAAAGAGATGGACAGAGGCGGAGAATGAAATTTTAGGTTTTCCTCTAGGCAACTGTTTTGAATTTCCCTTAACATTATAGATTCCCCGTTTTGATTTCTCTTAACATTTTAGATTCCGCATTTTGCAGTTTTCAGTTTCTGTAACGCACGTTTTTTGCCTTTGCTTTCACATCATTTTATTTTGTTTTTGTTTTTGTTTTTTTTCACTTTTTATAGCATTTGTGTAGAAGTTCTATCTTTCAATGCTATAAAAACATAATTTCTTGTAGTGGAAGCCTGGAAACACACTAATGAGTTGTGGTCATAATTGAGCTTCTCGCCTATGGTGGTATGTCTCATTCTCCAATCTCTGTTCTGATTCCTCACCCTTGAAACTCCATTTTCTCTTTGATTCTTCCCCCTTGACCTTCTATTTTTCTTTCTGTTTCATCTTCCTCTCATTCCTTTCTTCATTTCTTGTTTTCTTTCTTTTTGGCCCACCTCTACCGAGTTTCCTTAATCACACACACACACACACACACACACACACACACACACACACTTATAGTTAGTTAAGTCGGTGGGAGAGAATGAGAGGGAAAATGGAGGGTATTCTAGAATATTCTAGGTTTCTCATTCAAAATGACAAAAATACTCTTATGCTCAAAATCACTAAAATGCCCTTATACTATTGTGACCCATATTTAACATATTTGATCTCCAAATTTGGAATATTTCCTGTCTATGGACTCAAAAATCTAAGACCTTACTAACGGTCCTTTTGAATTGTCTAGAACATGTCTCGATCAAAATGTCAATCTTTGAATGTCAGGGGCAAAATCGTCATGTTTACTTTTCTCAAATTTCTGGGTCATTACAACCCTCAGGTCTTGAGTTTACATCATGTACTTTGAGGAGTTCATGGTTGCAACTCTAACATTCACACTGGTTGTTTAGGGTGGCGCAATAGAAATTAGGATAACTTTAGCTGTAGGATCATCATATTTAATATACTATGCTCTATACTTCCAATGTCGCAGTGAAATTTTAATTGACTTTTACTAATTACAATTCACATGACCTCCTAAAACACTTTGTTTTAACTATTTGGCTTTCATCATCTGGATATCATCGTCTAGATGTCAGTCAATATGTCTCAATTTTGGCATCCTAGTGGACTTTTTAGATTGGCGTATGTCACACAATACCACCACAGTTGGCCTCATCTCGTTGAGGCGATTAAGAGCGTGATGGTGGCAAGGGTCGAGTTTCCATGAATCGAGAGTAGTGATGGCGATGAAATACTCTATTTTCACACCTAATGGGCTTTCATATAGGCCTGATAAGGTACTCGGTCTCAAGCAAACATTTTTTATGGGCTTAAATCCAAAGTCTAAAACAGCCCAACTAATAAGCTAAAAAAATTTTCAAGGTCAGAGGTGTAACAATGTAACAATTTTACACTGAAATAATCGTTAGGTTCGCTCTATTTGATAGGACCCGTCCCAATCCCCTTGGGATTAACACGGAACGACCCTGCTCCCGTCTGACACGAAGTGTTAGATAAGGGATATTTCCGGCCTTTGCCCTCTCGGGCTATCAGAGTACGCCAAGATCCGGAGGAGGTATGTGATATCTCGGTCTCTGCTACAGTCCATATCCGCTGTCAACCTGAAGGGCAGTCAAAACGTTAAAAACTGTGAGTGGACAAAACAACCAGATTATAAAAACATTTCATAATAAAGAAATTTGTACCCTTCACTAAAAGCCTGCATGCATTTGAAAACCATTTAACGAAATAAACCACATGTGGGAACTAAGCCCAAAACCATAATGAAATAATCATAAAGAATCAACTGTATGGGCCACTGCCCAAATCCATGTGGGACTCAGCCCAAAACCATAATGAAACCACGTACACAGGCCACTGCCCAAAACCTGTGCATATCACATATCGTATCTCATAACCATATATCATATGCATCATATATACATATAATTCACACAACCAATCCTGTCACGGTTTCCAAAGCTAAGCGCGTGTTACCCGGGGTCTCAAACCCAAGTCTCTCAGAGTCCAAGGTCAATGTCCGTAGACCAATGACCCGTCCTGAGGTTACGATCCATGCCTTCCTGAGAGTAAGGAACCCAACTGGGGGGCGACTTCACTCAGTCGGTGCTCCGTGACTACTTAGGGGTCCACCCAGGCCAACGACCCTCCCCGGAGGAGATAATAGAAGTAAAGAAAGGTATATGAATACATATATATACATATAACATACACATTCATGCCCGGTCCCCCTGAACCGTCATTATCCATAATATCCATGCCATTCATATATATATATATATATATATATATATATATATATAGAAAACATCGTCCATGCCCGGTTCCCATAAACCGTCATGAACCACAATAACCTTTCCAGGGTTCATGCCGGTTCTCATAAACCACCATGAACTTGGAAATCCATTTAGGGTCCCTGACCCAAAATCATCAATGTAAAGTAACTGGGTCTCGTGCCCGAACATATGACATCAGTTGGGCATCGTGCCTGATATCTAAGGGTCAGTCACGACTACAATCCTAGTGATGCGTGCAACCATCCATCCAGGACCGCTCTCAATCCTAGTATGTCACCGTGAACGAATCAACCGACGCGACCACCACAAGATCATGGTGCACTCATCACCGATCGATATCCTGAACCGTCAGCACTCCGAAGTCGAGCCTCCATCGGCTGCCTGGCCACAGATCATGCATCGTGACCTCTCTGGAAGGAACATATCCTAGTCTGGAGGCGAGCGTCGTATCGTCGATCGCCTTGCACATAGCACCTGCCGCGACCACGATTCAGACCCGAATGTAACGACCCGTCCCAAATTCTTAGATTAGATTAGTGACTAATTACGATTAGTGAGGCTAATCGGCGATTAGTTGGGCGAAATCGGACGAATGATGCGAAATGACCGGTTTGCCACTGGTCGTGGCAAAATGTTGACTTTTCAATCGGGCGGTCAAATGGACTTTGACCGAGGACCGTGACGTAGTTTAGCACGTCACGAGTTCATAGACAAGTGACACGTTCAATTCTGACGTTCGAGGAAGAAGTTATGACGTTCGAAAGTTTAGGGGCATTTTGGTAATTTTGGTTAAAAAGGGGCAAATGTTGAATTTTTGACCAGGATGTCCGATGGCCGAGGGCCAAAGACCGCTACGTAGATAAGGACGATACGAATCCATAGACAGGCGGCGTGTCGAATTCGGACGTTCGACGGCGAAGTTACGGTTCATGGAAGTTCGAGTGCACTATTGAACGAATTACTAGACGAGTTCACTTTTGGACTCTAGTGGGCCCAGATATTTGTCCTGATGCCCAATGGATGAGTGACAAGTGTCACCCATCCAATAGAAACCCAAATTGATTCATGCACCGTGCAAACCATTCCATTTTCATTTCAAACCCAAACACCCACCCGATATCACCATTTCTCTCCATCTTTGTGCAACCCAAACCCAGCCAACCCAACCCCATTTCGACCAAGACTGAGACCAGAGAGTGAAGGAGGATGTAGGATGTGGTGGCTGGCCCAGGAAGGCGCCGCCCTGGGCGGTGGAGCCACGAACCCGTGCGGGTGCACGGTAAGGCCATTTTTCCCTTTTAATTTGATTTTGATGTTATGGTTGCTTATGGACGATTAGGATGAGTTCAAGGGGTTAATAGGAAGCTATTATGATGGTATTTGTGGGTGGTAGACGGCTGTGACGCTGTGGGACGGTTTTGGAAACTTTGAACCGTATGGTTCAAAATGGAACCATGGGTTTCAATCGGTTTTAGGGGGTTCAATTGATTGGGTTAGATAGGAAATGAAGAAATAGGAATTTAGGGATTAAAATGGAAGCAAATGGATCGAAAATGAGAAGGGAGGAGCACTGAACCGGTCACGCCGGTTCAGCACAGTGACCGGTCCAAGAAACTAGGAAAAAACCGGTTTTCCTGAGGTTGATGATGATAAATAGTGATATGGCCCTTCTAGGAGCGCGTGAGGGTGCGTGGGCCATAATTTGGGGAAGTGTTCAACATGTGAAATCTTCTATTCGATGTAACGAACATTATGGAACTGGTTTCGTGTCTATCGGACAACGTCTCGATATGTTTCGGGGCATCGGAAGGTTTAGGGTCGGTTTAAAAATAGTTAAAAGTTCGGAAAAATTACGGAGCTTTGGTAGGAGGTTAATTAAGTAGTTATTAACCTTCTATTAAAATTTGGACAGGTTTGAGAGTCCCGGTGACGGTGATCGGCTCGGGGAGCCGTATGGTACCCAAATCGAGGCGGCAGCTCGGACGGTCTGTGAGTGGACCTTATTTTCTAAATTGGTGCATGCATAAATGTTTATTATATGTTTTAAATACTTGTTTGTGATGCCATGAGTGCATTTGGATGTGTGGTTACGTATAGGCACGTATTTCGAGGTTTCGGCCCTATACGGTGCCTATACGGGTTTGTATGTCTTTATTGGTCTAAATGAAATGGTTTTGGATTTCAAATGGATAAACTCAGGTATGAGGCCCATTTGGTTTTTTCTCGGGCATATGACGCTATTTACGACTTTCGGGTCTAAATCGTGGTCGCGACGGGTGCTTTGTGCACGGCGATCGACGATACGACGCTCTCCTTCGGTTTGCGATGTGTTCCTTTCGGAGAGGTCACGATGCACGATTCGTGGTCGGGCAGCCTGGGGGAGGCTCGACTTTGGAGTGCTGAAGGTTTAGGATATCGATCGGTGATGAGTGCACCATGATCTTGTGGTGGTCGCGTCAGTTGATACGTTCACGGCAACATACCAGGCTTGAGGGCGGTCCTGAATGGATGGTTGCACGCATCACTATGATCGGAGTCGTGACTGACCTTTAGATATCAGACACGGTACCCAGTTGAGTCATATGTTCGGGCACGAGACCTAGTTGTTTTACACTGATGCTTTCGGGTCAGGGACCCTAGATGGATTTCCAAGTTCATGACGGTTTATGGGAACCGGCATGAACTCTGGAAAGGTCATTGTAGTTCATGACGGTTTATGGGAACTGGCATAACCTTTGTCAGGTCACTCTGGTTCATGACGGTTTATGGGAACCGGCATGAACCCTGGTTAATGGATGTTATGAATCATGACGGTTCAGGGGAACCGGGCATGAATGTTTATGTTATGTATATATATGTTCATATACCTTCCTTTACTTCTATTATCTCCTCCGGGGAGGGTCATTGGCTTGGGTGGACCCTGGAGTAGTCACGGAGCACTGATTGAGTGGGAGTCGCCCCCGTTGGGTGCCCTACTCTCAGAAAGGCTTGTACTATAACCTCAGGGCGGGTCATTGGTCTTCGGACATTGACTTGGTACCTGAAAGACTTGGGTTTGAGACCCCAGGTAGCACGCGCGTAGCTTTGGAAACCGTGACAGGATTGGTTGTGTGAATTATATGTGTATATGATATAAATATGATATATGATATGTGATGTGTGGTTCCACAGGATTTGAGCGGTGGCTCGTGTACTTGGTTTATTTCTGGTTTGGGCTGAGTCCCTTATGGATTTGGGCAGTGCCCCGTATGGTCGTTTTCATGATGATTCTTTCAACCTTGGTTTTGGGCTTAGTTCCCACATATGGTTTATTTCGGATAAATGGTTTTCGAATGCATGCATGCTTTTTAGTGAAGGGTACAAATGTCTTCTCGTTAAAATGTTTTTATAAACTCTTGTTTTGTCCACTCACAGCTTTTAATGTTTTGACTGCCCTTCAGGTTGACATCGGATGTGGACTATAGCAGAGACCGAGATATCACATACCTCCTCCGGATCCTGGCGTACTCTGATAGCTCGGGAGGGCAAAGGTCGGAAATATCCCTTGTCTGACACTTCGTGTCAGACGGGAGCAGGGTCATCCCGCACTAATCCCGGGGGGATTGGATGGGTCCTGTCACCGAAGGCCATCAATAAGGTCATATGCCCGAGATAAAACCAAATGGGTCTCATACCCGAGTTTATCCTTTTGGAAACCCAAATCCATTTCATTTAGACCATCAAAGAAATACATACCCGTATAGGCACCGTATAAGGCTGAAACCTCGAAATACGTGCATATACGTAACCACAACCAAATGCACTCATGGCATCACCAAACATGTATTAAAACATATAATAAACATTTATGCATGCACCAATTTAGAAAACAAGGTCCACTCACAGGCCGTCCGAGCTGCTACCTAGATTTGTGTGCCATATGGTTCTCCCGAGCCAATCACTATCACCGGGACTCCCAAACCTGTCCAAATCATAATATAAGGTTACTAACTACTTAAATAATCCCTCACTAAAGTTCCGTAATTTTTTGGAATTTTTAACTATTTTTAATCCTGATCCGAAACCTTCTGATGCCCCGAACATTATCGAAACGGTGTCCGATCGACACGAAACCAGTCCCAAAATGTTCGTTACATCGAATAGAAGATTTCACATGTTGAACACATTCCCAAATTGTGGACCACGAGCCCTCACGCACCCCGAGAAGCCACTGCACGTGGGTTCACGCGCGGTACTGTTCCTGCACCATCAACCTTCCGCTGGCCGGATCACCTAGTTTGGCTGGTCCAATTGGACCGGCGTGACCGGTTCGGTACTCCCCACTCCTCATTTTTCGTCCAATCTTCTCCTTTTCAATCCTAAACTTCCTATTTCCTCATTTCCTATCATTTCCAATCAAGAAAACTAACTAAAACACCCTAAAACTCATGGTTTGATTTTGAACCACACGACCCAAACTTTCCACTTTCTTCCCACGGCTCCCTCATCTGTGAACCACCCTCCAAACTGTCTTAAAACCTTCCTAGCAACCCATTAATCCTTATCCAAACGTCTAAAACGATCCATAATGTCAAAATCGAAATAAAGGGGAAAATGGTCCTTACCGAGCAATCAGTTTTCTCTTGGCCTTCACCGCCGTGTACGGCGGTCCAAATAACTCCCAGCCACCATCCTCAGCTCCCTCAGCCTCTCTCTCACTCTCTGGGTCTCACAGATAATCATATGGGGTGCAGGTTTGGATGTGGGAAAAAGTGAGATCGGGTTTGGATGGTGAAATGCATGAAGGAAAAGGGATGGCCAGTGGATGGGTGACACTTGTCACTCATCCATTGGGCAGGAACTAAATATCTGGGGCCCACTAGAATCCAAAAGTTAAGTCGTTTCGTAAAACGTGCAATAGTTCCCCGAAATTTTCTTGAACCGTAACTTCGTCGTCGAACGTCCGAATTCGACGTGCCACCTGTCTATGGATTTGTATCGTCTCAATCTACGTAACGGTCCTTGGCCCTCAGCCATCGGACCTCCCGGTCAAAAATTCAACTATTTTCCCTTTTAGCCAAATTTACCAAAATGCCCTTAAACTTCAGAACGTCATAACTTCTTCCTCGAATGTCGGAATTAAACGTGCCACCTGTCTATGAACTCGTGACGTCACGAACTATGTCACGGTCATCAATCAAAATTCATTTGACAGCCAGAACAAAAAGTCAACGTTTTACCTAGGATTAGGGGTAAAACGGTCATTTTGTATCGTTCGTCCGATTTTGCCCAACTAATCACCGATTAACCTCACTAATCGTGATTAGTCACTACTCTAATCCTGAAATTCGGGACGGGTCGTTACACTATTAGTAACAGTTTGGATTTGGATTTTTTTTTTGGAAATCCGTTAAATTCAAAAGGAACTGTTAAGGAATATATTAATTTTTAAATCTATTTATTAACAAAGTAAAAATAAAAAGGATACTTATATACATCCATAAAAATACATGTATACTCATATAAGAGTATAATAAAATATTATTAAATAGTAATGTTTATTTGATAAACCTTAATATAGTGATAATATTTACAATCCAATCTTTAGCTAGCTTGATATATAAAATTTTAAGTATTGATTATTTTGTTCTTTTTTTTGTCTCCTTATTTTTTTTTATTCCTAAACGCTTTTATTTATAATTTTAGAAAATTCAAACCGTATCGAACTGTTAAGATTTTAACGGTTTGGATTTGGATATTGTTAATATCTGCATCGAACCGTATCGTGCCCACCCCTACTTAGTGTGCTCGAGACTATCTACTAAAAGGACAACAATAGCTGCGGTTCAGACAACTCATTTTCATGTACCGCTATTCTGAATTCTATCCTATTTTGGTTAACATATTACTCACATTGGTTTCCTTCCTTTAATCTAAACTATTATTTTCTCACTTTGATTTATACACTTTCATCTTAACTTCTCCTAGATGAATTGCTTTTATCTGGCTTTCGTCACATGGGTCTCATATTCACGTATCGGTCAGCACTTCTCGACCACATAATTCTTATGGATATCCGAGTTGGAGTGTATCAATAAAGAAGCCAATAAAAAAGAATTTTGTTAGCAAATTATCAAAAAGCTCCATATATTGTTTAATTAAGCCTATACGGAAAGCCGGAAGAGATATATAATGAGAAAGTAAGGTTTATGGAGAGAGAAAAAAGTCCAAATATTTTTCATAAACAAAAAAATAAATTGAAATATATCAAATTTATAAAAATAGCATATAAATGTAACTAATAATTTGTAGTGACAAAATTAGCTTCTATTTTTTTTCCTCCACTCTTATACGAATGAAAATATTTGTTTTAAAAAAAAAAATGAAATGTCGTTGGATGGATCCTTTTGAAGGAGTACCGTCCAACCACACAACAAATACAACTCCCGTAGAGGAAAAAAAAAAGGAAAAAAAAAAAAGGCAACTATAAATGTCGTCTTCTTGGTGAGACTTCCTCATTCTCAAAGTTGGATCGCAGGGGCAGTGGGACGAGCAGAACTCTGAAACCCAGGCGCATAATCAAGGGGAATTAGAGAGGAAACAAAGGTAATGGCAATTACTAATTAGACAAGTACTTAGATTTAGAGGGTAACATAACATGTTAGAGTTTTAGGGCTCAAGATGGAAGCTTTAATGGAGGATTTCAGGGGTTGGGGTGATCAATTGACCCCTTTCCCCTTAATAGATCCGCCAATTGTAATGTTAAATTATATTTGCTTTTAGGGTTTTCCTAATCTGAGACATGGATAGTAAAAAGAAGTGGAACGTATTTTATCCGGTTTATATCAATTCAAAGAAAACTGTGGCGGAAGGGAGACGAATCAGTGTGGAGAAAGCATGTGAAAATCCAACGTGCGCTGAGATTGGTGATTGCTGCAGCCATTTGAAAGTCCCGTTTGAAATTGAGGTTTGTTGTATCACATTTTCACCATGTGTATCACAATCTTTATCCCAGAGAGTTTCAGTCGAGGCTAATTTGTTTGGTTGTTATAGGTAGATAAGGCTTATCCACGCGATTTCATGCAAGTAGGGAGAGTGAGGGTCTTGCTGAAAAGGGATGATGGAACTCCATGTAATCCAGCCATTTCTTCCAGTAAGGACTGCTTTATTACTATTGATATCCTCGTTTAATCTAATTGAATCTGTAGATTGTTTAGCATCCTTCACATAACTCTTGCCATGGTAGGAAAGTAGACAATTATAGTTTCCAGAGACGTATACATGTGTAATAAGGAAGGAATTAGTGAATAGAACCCTCCATTTATGAGATTATTGTGATCTCAAGAGTCAAGAGCGTCATTGAAAATGTATATTTTGTCTTAGTTGGCTATTAGTTTGAATTCTGATGACCTCGATATTATACCACTTCCCCACCCCAAACAAAATGGAAAATAAAAAATAGGATGCCCCCCCCATCTCTTTTGCTCCTGTTTTGCAGCTATTTCTTCCTGTAAATATTGGAATTAAACCCCATGATCAGATCTTTTTGGCTTGTTGTAGTGAAAGCATTAGCATTGACATATGATTATTTCACATTTATTAAGTGATGATCAGATCTGTTCAGTTGTTAGTTGAAGCAATAGTTGAATCTGTTTGTATGCCAAGGTTAGGAGAATCAGTTGGTAATGGTTTTCGGATAGAGCCATGATTTCTGGAGGATGGTGAAGTAAATGTCTCATCTGTCTTTCAGCATACTAAAAATCAAGACAGAATATTGTAAAGAAAAATATCTCAATTATTTGTTCTTTTTCATTCTTGGCATTGACACCATGTTTTCCGGGAAATCTAAATTATTCTGTAAACCAAAACTGTGCTATTCCTTTATGCAACGTTTGAGTTCCTCGTGCTTTGTCACACTTTGGGTGTGACTGGATAAATAGGGAAGGAATGAGGTATATGGAAATGAATATTCTTGTCTCTGAGAGTGTGCATGAGAAGCCCATGCCTCTGAACTGAACAACTTATCTTTAGCATTCTCAACATCAAAAGAAAGTTCCAAGTCAGAATAACTTGGTTTAGAACTTGTTTCAGGACAAGTTTAAGTGAGTAGCTTTTGCTGTCAGTCTCATCAATCCTGGGAACGATGTCATTACCACATTCTTGACCTCATAGTTAAAATAGAAAAGGATGACCATCTCTATTTTATTTATTTTTTATTTATTTTTTATTTATTTTTTTTGTGGTGCCGTTCGATGTAAAGATGGACATTTTTATATTCGGTTTTCTTGTGAATACTGCAGAGAAACAGCTGATGCTGAAAATTGCTGAGTTGGTTCCTAGACATCCTGGCAGGACTAAGAAGCAAGAGGCTGCTGCATCGACATCAACTGCTGGACCTTCTAAATCTGGGAAACACGGGAAGAAAAAGAGATAGCTTCAGTGTGACAGATCAGTTATAACTTTCCCTTTGACATGGAACTTTATCGGAATTTGTAGGCGGCCATCCGGTACAATCATCATTTTCAATCAGTTGAAGCTCATTGGCCTAAACATTTCATATTCTATACCTTACTCATGGTTGAAATTATGTACCCAACGTACCATCATATTTGTTTGTTGAGGATGATGTTGGAGATAATTTTTTGTTGCTATTGTGTTGATGGAAACAAAATTCGCACGAGTTACTTGATTGCCAATGCTCATCGCTCATCCTTGTTTGAATGACATCGTTGGTCTTGCAAAAGATACAGTGCCTTAAGTCTCGTTTAATTTGGTAACCCTGAATCGTCTCATTTTGTCTCACGTCGCACGAATTTACATTTCATGCACTGAGCTATCTCACATTTTGCCCCGATTCAGTAGAACACCGTTGAAGTTGATGGATTTGGAGTAAAATGAGAAATTCAGTAGTGAGTCGATTCACGATTTTTGAGATTGAGTGAGACTTAATCGTCGGATCCTCGGGTTAAGTGAGACCTATCGAACCCTTCCAAGAGCATTTGGACTAACTAAAACATTTATCATTTATAAAAATTATAGGGAATTACACAAAGATCGGTCACAATAACTGCTCTGCTGGTTAAATTAGAAACGTAATCACTAACTAGTTCCTCTTCTCCATGTAAAGAGATTCCAAGTGCGAATTCTTCTCGTGAGCTGCCTTGTGAGACCAGAAGGAACTCTAGCTACCACCTTCAATCTAGCTTCTTCAAGTTCAAACAGTGATCTGCTGATTCTCCAAACAACTCTCTGACCTCTTGCAATTCTCTTTCTGCCACCGCCATTAAAACCACTTTAACAGTAAGCTATAGCTATAGCACCAATATGACACAATCAAACGAAAGTAACAAATTAGGAATAATTAACCTGCAGTTTCCAGTTGCTTCTCAAGTTGCTGCCCCAGAGCATCATTCTCAGCCTGAAGCTCAGCAATCCTCTTCAGCTGAGCCTCCTCGCCTCCCTCCGACAACGGCAGCGCCGTCACCAATGCATCAAACTGCACTACCCAAAATCAGGTAAAAAATAGATAGAAATTCGATGCCGCGTCAGCGAGCTCAAAGCCACTGAGAATATTGGACACCTGCTTGGCTGCTTTCACTAGATCAGCACTCATCAGCTTGGGCTGCTTCGCGAACCCCGTATCAATGTCAGTCGGATTCGGAACCTGTTCGGATCCAGATTCCCGGTAATTCGGAGAGATACGGACCGCAGGCGCATCCCTCTGCAGCGTTCCGATGGTGGTGAAAGCAATCGTCGCGATTGCATTCACTTTCTCCTGCAATTGGCTGATCGAATCCATCACTCAGATTTGTCCTCAAAACACCGATGAGCAGCCAAACTTAAGTTGAAGAAGAAGAAGGCGGTCCGGACGACGTCGTAGCGCCTTAGCTCTATACTTCTATTACATTCCTATCCATCAACACGTGGCAGCACAATAATTTGTTTATATGAAATGACAATAATGCCCGTGGCGCGAGCGCATCATCGACATAACGACCAAACCGACAAACAAACAAAAGCAGTGAGAGTCTGGGCCTGAGTGTGAGAGGGGAAATGACGATGGGTACGACGACGACGCAGGCGTACGGCGAGCCGTGGTACTGGGACAATCGCTACTCTAACGAATCAGGACCGTTCGACTGGTACCAAAAGTACCGATCTCTCGCTCCGCTCATCAATCTCTACGTCCCTCGCCACCCCAACCACCACCATCGCATCCTCGTCGTCGGTTGCGGCAACTCAGGTAAACTCTGCCTCTTCCCTGCACCCGCACTCGGCTGATCGGATCTCCCGTTTCTTTCACTCATTAAGGACTTCATTCACAAAACGCAGCGTTTAGCGAAGGGATGGCTGATGATGGATATGACGATGTGGTTAGTATTGACATTTCCTCTGTAGTCATCCAAGCTATGCGGAACAAGCACTCTAATCATCCACACCTCAAATGTATGATCATCAATATTTAAATTTGCTTCTTTCTTTTATTTAATTACTTAATTTGGTAATTATATTTCATTGATGTGTTATTTTTATTGAATTTATTAGATTTGAAAATGGATGTTCGAGATATGAATGCGTTCGGAAGTGCATCATTTGATGCTGTTGTCGACAAAGGTACTTCAATTTCATTCTAACCATAAATTTTTAACATTTATATTCCATGCATAATTGAAACTTAATTTTGCTCGAAATACATGCTGATTTTGCTCCAAATTATGAAATTTTGTATTTCAGGAACTCTAGACTCTCTCTTGGTAAGTGTTTCTAGTCTTTCTAAGTTGTGTGTTCTTTCTTGTTGAATTATATGTATAAGGTTTTGGTTGCTTATGCGAATTTTTGTGCCCAGTGTGGAAGTAATTCGCGACAAAATGCTGCTGAGATGCTTGAGGAAGTTTGGAGGTACATGAAAGCTATGCATCTTTAAATTTAACTGTCCTCAGTTTCTGGTTTTGTTTATTTTCTTGATTTGTTCACCATATATTGAAGCAGTTGCTGAAAAACTATAGGGTCCTCAAGGATAAAGGAGTCTACATTCTGGTAAATGTTGCTTATCCTTATATATTCTTTGCCTGTGATTGCAATATAACCTTCCTCATCCCCTTTTTTTTTTTCTTTTTTCTTTGCATTTCGCATGTGGCTATAACTATGTCCAATATGGTGCTGCAGATCACATATGGAGCCCCATTGTATCGTTTGCGTTTATTGAGAGAGTCATGCTTGTGGACGATAAAACTACACGTTATAGGTTGATTAAGCTGTTCATTTACTTCTTATTATGTTTGGCTTTGAATTTTTTGTGCTACGGTCTTTCTATTATATATATGTTCATTTTTCATCTGTTACCATGAATGCAGAGAAACTTACTTGCGAAGATAAACCAGAAGCTCCATTATGGGACTTGACAAATCCTGTTCCATTGAATGACGATGGAAGTTCAACGGAGGAATTGCTAGGAAACAACCCTGATGTCCATTATATATACATATGTATGAAGGTGGGTAGAACCAAAATTCCCATCCTAGCACTTTTAGAATATGATTTTCAGGTTGGTTAATGTTAAGCATAAATTCCCATCTTACTTTCTTTTGGTCAGGATAATTCTTCAAAGCCAGGTCTTAATTACGAAACATCAGTTGATTGAGGCATATGAGAACCTTCAACCTCCTGCGATTCTTTTTTTTTGTACCTGCATTGTTCAAAAGTTTGAACTGATAACTATGGCTTTTACTATGTTGTCTGTATAATGCTGGACCGCTAGCAGAGCAATCGTATTGGTCATAACCTTGATGGAATCTGAAATTATTTTGTTGATATCTTTTAACTTATTTTATTGGAAGTGATAAGAACGCACTGGTGACGTATTGAGTTTCAACATGATTTATGTTTGATGCATTCTATGGAGAAGTTTCGTAAGTTGTGTTTGTCCAAAAATTTATATTGAACTTTGTTCCATTAGTGCGATATTCTTAGCTTCAATTACAGCTTTTTATCTGTTCTAAAATTTGAAGCTTCACACAAATATAAATCATCGTCTTCTGCAATTATTCCATCCGAAATCCACGGGTTCTAAGGAGAATAAAATCAATTCCTAATATTACGTACTAGTTTTGTTTGCCTTTTTTATTTCTTTGCTTTTGATGACGAAATGCGATTTTGTTCTTGGATTACTTTTTTTTTTTTTAAAGCTGTTTTATTTAAAAGTGATATACTACAATTTTTAAAAGTGATATACTACAATTTTGTTCTTGATTATTTTTTTTCTTAAAAATCTTATTTTAAAAAATAAAAAGTGATAAATTTTGACAATTTTTAAAAGTAGTCCGGAAGTTTCTTTTGAAAATAAGTTTTACAAAAATTATTTTAATGTATAGCTACTTATTATAAAAGTAAATTAGAAACAATTTGGCAAAATAGCATAATAGAAACAGTTTTTTAAAAACACACAATATTCCCAAAAGTGATCATGTGTCAAAGAGAAATGAAATTCTGAACTTATGGTAATCCTCATCATCTCTATGGGCATAGTTTAAACACGGTACATCATACCAATACTAAAACGTAGGTGACAATAAAATTTTGAGTTAAGTGTTCTCTTGTCCGGCAATGCTTTTATCACATCCAAGTGATATTTCCTTATATCACTCTCGTGGTACTTACTTATAACATTCTTTCTATAAAATAGAATAATCTTTATTGCGTATATTATAATTGAAATTCACTAAACCAAAAAAAAGCCTCTAGACAACAACAAAAAAGTATCGTCTGAATGCACTGAAAAGCGACGTCTGTGTGAGTGACGTCTATTTGAAATGCATCAGACGACAGTTTTTTTGTGTCGTCTAAAGTCTCATCAGATGACGGTTTTCTAAACAAACTCTTGCCTATTGAAGATGAAAAAAAAGAGAAATTCCTTTAAAACTGTCGTTTATTATCTAATCAAACAACAGTTTTTATTTTTCACTATAGTCTTAATGGGTTATAGAGGACAGAAAACTGTCCTCTATGACCCATTAAGACGACAGTTTGAAAAAAGTGTTGTTAAAATGACCCATTAAGACAACAACTTTGAAAAAAAAAGTGTTGTCTTTAACGTACTAAGACAACAGTTTTTGGTAATTACTATCGTATATGACCCCTTATGACAGGACCCATCCCAATCCCCCCGGGATTACCGTGGAATGTGCCCTGCTCCCGTCCAACCAGAGGTGTCAGACAAGGGATAACCAAGAGCCACTGCCCAACGGGGCATCCAGAGTGCGCAAGGACTGATGGAGGAGGTGTGCAATGTCCCAGTCTCTGCTGCAATCGCATCCGTAATCAACCTGGAGGGCATTAAAACCAAAAGCTGTGAGTGGACAAAAACCAATAAGTTTACCAAATACATTTATAAGACATTTATGCCCTCCAATAAAAACGTATGCATGCCACGAAAACCAGTAACCAAAACGTTTGCTCAACCGAGCCATTAGGGCCTTAGCCCAAAAACCGTTAACCAAAAACCAAGTGTGGAACTCAGCCCAAAACAGTGGAATACCACAACCATACATATTAAAACCATGTGGGCCACCGCCCAAAGCCATAAATATAAATCCATAAATCCAAAAACATTTAGGGTCCCTGACCCGACATACCATTTCATAACCAATAATCCATTTTTACCACATAACACATATCCAACCGAAAAGCCATTTCATAGATCCATTAATCCATATTTTACCATTACCATCACCAGCATCCCAGATGCTTAGCATCCCAGACGCTAGACGTCCCTGACGTCATATCTCACGGTTTCATAAGCTACGCGTGCTGCCCGGGGTCTCTCCGGGTCCATATATCTGACATCCCTGATGTCTGACGTCCCTGACGTCAATCATAGCAATCCTGCTCCTGAGTCATCATACGGTCCGGCTGCTCCGTATAATGACCCCTCGCAGGCAATGCACCGTGACTTCCCCAGTGTCCCAGACATCTGGAGGAGACCATCATATATCCTTGTGTCCAGATGGTATATGGAAAACAGTTTTATTAAATCCTTTTATCACATCATTACCATTGGGCCCTGCCCGAAATTTCCATAAAACCATGTAATTCCATTTAGGGTCCCTGACCCAAAATCACAATTATTAAACATAGGGTCCCTGACCCGAAATCACATTTATTATCCAACTCGGCCTCATGCCCGATTTTATGAACCACTGGGCCCATGGCCCGATTTGTAAACCAACTGGGCCCCTGGCCCGATAACATAACTCTAATGGGCCTCAGCCCGATTTCATACCAACTGGGCCCCTGGCCCGATTTCATTAACCAACTGGGCCCCCGGCCCGATTCTCAAATGGACTCCAAGTCCGAAATTTCCAAAACAAGTGGGCCTCAAGCCCGAGTTCATATTTCCAATTTCAAAACCATTTCATCATATTATATCCAAGTCACAAATATGGAAAATCCATGTAAAATCGGAAAACCTCGATTTACGTGCAAGCACGTAAATCGCCTCGAAATACGTGAAACCGTACAATTTACCAACAACCAAATCAACCTCATACAATCACAACCATAATCCATATAAAACATTTAAGCATGCATAGAATTTATAAAACCAAATTCCACTCACAGACCGTTTTAACGATATGCCTCGATACGCGTGCCATCGGCCCTCCCGGGCCATACCACTATCACCGGGACTCCCAATCCTGTCCAAATCACATTAGAGGGTCACTAACCTCATCAATAACATCCTATCAAAGTCACGTAATTTTCCCAAATTTTTTACTTATTTTTAAACTTAATTTAAAACCTTCAGACATCCCGAACAATATCGAGACGGTGTCCGATCGACACGAAACCAATCCCAAAATGTCCGTTACATTAAATAGGACAGAAGTCATGTTGACCTCACCTCGAGATTCGTGCCCACGCGCCGTCACGCGCCGCTGTGAGTGGCTGCGCGTGAAACCCACGCGCCTACTACAGTGTCACCAGCCCAACCTGTATCTCTGGTAAACGGGTCCAATTTACCCGCGATACAACCCGGTCCAATGTCCATCAATTCAGCCTTAATTCCTTCAATTGAGCATTCAGTTAGTTTCGTTTTAAGTCTAATTTAAGTTCTGTAAACTCAATTACACGAACACTTACCCAGATTCCATCGATTCCACGATGAACACGAAGAACACTCCGGTCACTGTTCAATCATGGGATTCCTTCAATGGCTGCAGGTTTCTTCCAATTGATGCATCCAGAAGCACCAATGGATCATGAGGAACAATTCCCCCACATCAATTTCGTCGTTTGATCACTAAATGATCACGACACAAGCTCGAACACCGTCCACTGTGCAACCATGGAGTTTCGTCAACCACGACCGTTTTCTTTCAATTGATGAACCCAGAAGCATCGTGGGATCATGAGAAGTAGTTTCCCCACCTCAATTTCGTCCATCGAAGCCTCCAACTTCACGACTCAAGGTCGAATTTCCTCCTCTGTCACCAAGTGTGATCAGAGCCAAAACAGCACCAATTCTTCTCGTTTCTTCGACGATTCTGATCATTGTGATCCCAGGAAGCTGAAGGTAATCTCCAATTCGATCCTCACGGCCTAATTCTTCCATTTCGCATTTTCCCCCCAATTTTCCCGAAATCCAAAATCCAAAATTCAATACTCTCACAACCCCTCGTGTTTCCCCGTTAATTCAATCATCTTAGTCTCTCATTTTTCTCTCAGGAACGGCAAAGGAAGGGAGCCAATTCTCCCAGTTCAATCCTCCCCCAATTTGTGCACGGTTTGAAGAAAAAATCAAAGAAAAGGAAGGGGAATGATGGATGAGGAATGATGATGTTGTAATGATAGTGTTGGGAGGGAAACATGGAGCTGGAAACAAGGGATGGGTGACACTTGTCACTCATCCGGATGTGCACAGTCAACAGTCACTATTCATTATTATATTATTATTTTAATCCGAGCCTCGGTTCGTAATTTCGTTTCCTTGACCATAACGTCGTCGTCGAATCTCCGATTTTGGCATGCCGCCTGTCATTGGATTCGTATCGACGATACCTACGTAACGGTCCTTGGCCCTCGTCCATCGGACCTCCCGGTCAAAAAGTCAACATTTGACCCATATGATGTCAAATTACCAAAATACCCCTCAACTTCCGAACATCATAACTTTCTCTACGAATGTCGGAATCGAACGTGCCGCCTGTCTATGAACTCGTGACGTCCCGAACTACGTCACGGTCATCGGTCAAAGTCCATTTGACCGCCCGATCAAAAAGTCAACATTTTGCCCACGACCGAGGGCAAAACGGTCATTTTGCACATTTTGTCTGATTCCGCCCTACTAAGCACCGTTCAACCTCTCTAATTGAGATTAGTCACTAATCTAATCCCGGAATTCGGGACAGGTCGTTACACCTTAAGACAACAGTTTTGATAAAAAAACAAATGTGTTGTTAAAATGACCCCTTCATACAACAGTTTTGAAAAAAAAAGTGTTGTTAAAATGACCCCTTCAGACAACAGTTTTGAAAAAAAGTGTTGTCTTTTACATGTTTAGACGATAGTTTTTGGTTGTTTATCGCCGTCTATGGCCCATTAAGACAACAATTTTGAGAAAAAAAAATGTTGTCTTTAACATCTACTTAGACAACAGCTTTTTGTAAAACTGTCGTCTAAGAGCATGTTAGACGACAATTTTATGCTAGTAATTGTCGTCTACCTCCCCTTTAGATGACAGTGTATTCACTTAGTTGTTGTCTTATCGTTCATAAGACAACATTTATCCATTATTGTAGTTTCAATATAACAGATTTTTGATCATATTCAATGTATGTCCCAGATCGCAACGAAAACCCTATGTCGTTTTTTTTTATCAAAAATCTCACTAAGAAACCAACAACCATAAACCTCCCACCATCAAACAAACAAACCCTTGTCCTCTTTCTTAAAAAACCCAACAATCAAAATTCCAACCTTTCATCCAAAATTCCATCCAACAATCAATTCAACAAAGAAATCACATATATATAATTCTAGCAAATTCATCAAACATAATTCTTATAAATTAAATCGTCTAAAAGTCAAAAGAACAATAAAAATTATAAGTCTAGCTTTCTAGATATGTCAATGCGGATATGCCTCAAGATAAAACCAAAACAAAGAGGCAAAATTAACATAAAAGGAGCTGGTTAGGTCATGCACTAGATTGTGCTTTCATATGCTATCTAAACCTATGTTACATAGTCCCCTAAAAAAATTTCCCACTCACCACGTACTTCATCAATCTTCTTTTGTGTGTAAACCTTAGTTGTTTTTTTGTCTCCCAATGTAATATTAAAGAAAAATTTAGGCAAACATAAGGCCAACAAGGCTCAAATCACAAATCAAAGGTTTGGAAAAGGTAAGGCAACACAATCAAGCATGTCAATAAATCAAGTACAAGAGTAAATGATTTAACTACTTAGGGTGAAACCTCTAGACCAAGACATACCAAAAAACCTAACTTTGGAGCAAGATGCAATAACTAACTTTGGAGAAAGATTATTAACAACTATAATGTACAAACAACTAAACTATAAAGTATCTTATTAAATGTCAAGTTTGCCTAACACATCTATATAATTTTCGGGTTGTTTAGGACTAGATATCAACATGGTTAACATCATGTACTTCCTTTTCATGAACATGGATATAGGAAGGTTGTAATTCACAAGGATAATTGGCCAACAACTGTATGTACTACTGTTGTGGGGATTGAACCCATTAGTCAAAAGTGCTAACTGAAGGTTTCTTGGTTCTTGAAAAAATTCAAGCCACTTATGGTCGACTGACTTCCAAGCAATGGAGTCAGCTGGATGACGCATAAGGCCATCCCTCACACTTTTCTCCGCATGCCAAATAAAATATTTTGATGTCTTAGCGGATTGAAACCAAGTTCCAAATTTTGATATTGGTGGAAAATACTACAAAACTTTTGTTGCCACACCCTCCTTTATAGATACAATCTTAGTTACTTTCCACCTTGAAAGACCACATGTAGAGCAACTATTAAGATCCACAAACTCTTTCCTATACAAGATACAATCATTGGGGCATGCATGTATCTTAATGTACTCAATTCCAAGCGCCCGCAAAGTACCTTTTGCTTCATTCATAGAAGTGGGTATTTCATTACTCTCAAGAAAAAGATCTCCTACCTCAATCAACAAATCGGTGAAACATGCCTTAGTCATAGCATTCTTAGTTTTTAAATTGTACAATCTAACAAGGGCATATAGCTTGGTGTGTCGTTGATAGCTAGGAAACAATGGTTTGTTCCCGCCCCAATGACTTTCATAAACTCATTGGTCTCATTCTCGAATGCCCCATATGAGTTACCTCCTATCACTACACTCTCAGAGACAAAATCATGTGCTTTTTAAACATTATCATTTTCATTTGTTATTGATTTAGAAGGTTTCCCATGCCATATCAAATTTTGATAACTTCTATCAACCCCATTAAAATACAAATGCTCCCTTATAACTTCAACAGAAAACTATTTCATGTTTCTACATTTTCTACAAGGATAGTAAATGAAGCTTGAGTTTCTACAATTCTCTCGTGCAATTTGGAAAAATTCTTCTACCCCATCTTTATATGTTTTTTATCTTCTATCGGCAAACATCTCGGATTTATCCATCTTACAATCTACCCATTCAAACAAAAAAATTAGTGGTCAAGAAAAAGTAATATTTATAAGGTTAGAAGATAGGCTGTTTGATATAACGAGCTAATCATTCCCAGATCAACCGCATTCTATACGATAAAATCAGAACAAAACAGAGAGGACAATATTGTCAGTTTGATAGTTGCACATTTCTTAGTACTATTTTGGCAGTTTTTAATTTTTGACAATATCTTATGTTTTTTTTACAACTAATATCATATATTGTCAATGACACTACTCTCTAGGTATTTTTCTTTACTTATGATTTATGAGTAAAAATTTCAAACTCGACTTTACTACATGAAGATGAAGCTTGATATTTAGTGAGTGCTTCAATTCGTCAATATCTAGGGAAGTTAGACACGAACTTTACACCATCATATTCCATTAATGTATATCAGATTTAGAAGTGTAATGAAAACTTTGCATTAGAACTTTGCAACTTTTTCTGCCACTGAATATAGTAATTTACTGAGATAGAACTTTACTTTATGTTTTAGTATGTAGTTTTTTGGAATTTTTAGCCACCATGAACATGAGTATGGTATCTTTAAGGGAAAGAGAGAGTTCCACAGAGTATTTTCTAGCTGAACCGTATGCTATTTAACAACTATAACATAAAAAACCTAACTTAGGAAGAAACATAAGAATTTAATCAAACACCTAAAGTCTAGTATAATTCAGAAATCTCATAATCAAACTTTGAATCATGCAGCAATCCATTTTAACACAATCTCATAAAGTAGGTAGAGAAGAATGCCTAGACCAACTATTTTCAGCTAGAGTTCAAGTTTGAAGATACACACGTTTAATTCCAATGTTGCTACAGCCAAATTCCAAATCTGCTTGGGTTCAGACAAATTTCAGAGCCTTAATCTGATATTAATGCTGGTACACCTAATAGAGGATAATCAAAATCCAATCAAAACTTGAAAAGCTTCTATCTTGCATATCAACAATTAAAATGTTTTAATCAAAATGTTTTTTTTTTAACTCATTGTGCAGTTTTAGCATATGGTGATGAAAACTCAATGTTTATGTCAATAAAAAAAAGTTACACACTTGTTATATATTAGTAATCATTATTAGCTAGGCTGAGGAATGACTGACAACAATAATATGAAAGAACCAACAAGAATTTTTTACCAAAATCCAGAAAAACGCAGATTCAAGCAAAAATTAAAAAGACCAACACACTTGAATCTAATGAGTTCTTATAGTACTAAACCAATCATGCCAACACTAGATAATTCAGAAACATCCACGACTATGACCAAGACACTAATGAGGACCAAATGAAGCATCGTAAATTTGTAGGAAACAAAAACACAAATGTAAAGGGCTTGCTCCAATTCCTGAGACCCACAAGATCGAAAAGACGAAAGCAAAACCGAAAACAATATCTATCATCTTTGATGACAAAAAAAACCTATAGCAAACCCATTTGAGTAGCTACTACACTCACTTATAACTTGTAAGCTAGTAACTCATTCTAATGCATTCAGAGTTTACAAAATTCCATGGTAGCAGCATAACCCAAAACATTGTTAATGTAAAAGCTAAAAATAATTTTAGAGACTTATATAGAACAAAAGAAGAGCACATAAATGAAAATCACAAACAACCACGAGTAGAATTTCATAAGTTCATTTGCATAAAGAATAACATAGTTATCAGTAAACTTCTGCTTATATGTTCACAACATACATACTAATAGTCTATATTTCATAAGTTCATTTTGGTAAGAAATAACATATTTCTTAGCAAACTTGAGTTCAAAGTGCATAAACTTTGCAGTCAAATTTAGTGGTTTTGCAAGTACACATCTTTATATGTTTTTTTTATCTTCTATCAGCAAACATCCACGATTTATCCATCTTACAATCTACCCATTCAAACAAAAAAGTTAACGGATAAGACAAAGTAATGTTTATAATATCTCCATGAATTACAGTTTTTAAACCTTATAGATTTGAGAGAAAATAGGGAAAGGAAAAATTTTGGTTCATCTTTTGGTAACCTTTTAGACTAGTAGAGTTCGAACACAGGTTATACATGCACATAGTTAAAAAAGAAGAAGACCACAACAACTGATCATTCCCAGATCAACCACATTGTTTATTTTCACATGTTTGTGTTTATAATAAGGTTAGAACTTAGATGGTAGGCTGTTTGATAAAACCAGGCTTTCATTCCTAAGTCAACCATATTCTATGAGATAAAACCAGAACAAAATAGAGACGACAAGCAAGAAAATTGAAATGTACTCTGTTCATGAGTCGGTTTGATACAACAACTAACAAATTTGTTGAATTTGAATGCTGAATGGGATTGAGTCATTCTGGTCCTATAGGCTAATTGTCCTCAAGGGGAAAAAGAGCATTTGCCACACAAGATTAAAGGTCAACAGTAGAACAAAAAACGTAAGGGCAAATCAAATAGCAACCTACCTTCCATGTTTCACTACGAGACCCACAAGATCAAAGGACAACAGCAAAACCTAAAACAATATCTATTAACTTTGATGACAAACAAACCTACAACAAACTCATTTGCTTAATTTGGTTGCTAAAAAAAGGAAGGAGAATAGTAACCATACGATACAAAAATATAACAAGCCTAGCTACAAAAATATTACCATCTATTAATCATACGATTCATATGCCCAAGGGTATCCCAGAAAACTAACCAGTTACCTCGTGTCGGTTCTCTAGCTACTGGGGTGGATCCTCTCAGTGAATGATTCCTTCGGTGAAATATGAATCTCTCTGTGAGGGCTTAGAACTTCAGCTTATGAAATCTTGTGGTTGATCGTGCACCTTGTGATTTTGCAAAGTCCAGTTCGCGAGTTGTTTGTTTTTTGTTTTTTTTTTAAATCTGATAAATGCACAGTAATTGGCGCATCTTCAAAATTTAGAGTTGCCGCTTTCACAAATTTGGGAAAGTTTTCCCTCATATCTTCTAATAGACAAATTTTTTTTAAAATAACTGTTGTCTTTTATCTCACATAATATTACAAAACATCATAGACAACACTTTTACATAGTTATAGACGACAGTTTTAGTCTAAACTGTCATCTCTTATAATAAGACGTCACATTTAACCTAAACTATCGTCTGATTAGTGATGTCTATTTGTGACAACCCGAAAATTCGAAAAAGGGAATTTTAGAAATTTTAGAAGAAAGTGACGATTTTACCCTCGGTTTATGGGGGCAGAAATTGACTTTTTATTCAGGGACACTTTTTGGACTTTCCGTGAAGATCGTTGGGTAGGTCTCAAGACGTTGAGTTCATAGACAGGTGACGAGTCGAATTCGCAGTTCGAACAGAATTATTACAGGTCGAAAATGCCTAGGGGTATTTCGGTAATTATGTAAGGAAGGGAAAATGGTATTTTGCTGAGTTTATTGAGTCAGCATGTTTTGTGCACATTAGAGACACCTGTCAATGTAAGAGATGGATTGCTGGAAAAACGTGGTAGCATTTTGAGGGTGCTGGGTGTTCAATTGGGAAGATGTGTAGTGTGTGTTGTTGAACAAAAAAAAAATGAAGAACCAAAATTCATGGAAACTAATCATCAACCTAGCTAATCGTGAGGAACCCGGAAAACAAAGAGATTAAGAGAGCTAAGATGGAAAACGAGATAAAAAAGAAAGGGAAAAGAAGAAGAAAACTCAAAAATTACCCAAGAAACTCGAAATACCGTTTTTGGGAATTTGAGAATTTGAAATGGAGTTTTAGACCTTGATTCCTGAAATTGAGTTTGGATTAAGCTTTCTGGGACTTAAACGAATTGAACCATCTAGAAATCGAAGAGAATTGGTGAGGAGTAAACCTAGAACAGAGCCTGTGACTCTTTCGAAATTCGAATTGAAATTCAACGGGTTTGAGGAGAAATGGTGCAGAATTGGGTAAAATCAAACCGGGTCAGGAACCAGGTCACGTGACCCGTTTTGTAAGAAAACGGGTGAGGAAGGAGGTGAACAGTACAGGCGCGCGGGTTTCACACGTAGCCGCTTGTGGCGGCGTGTGAGGGTACATGGACACTATTTTCAAGGATCGGTGGTTCCTAGAAATTACTGAAAAGCGAACAGCTCCGAATTGTGTAGCTTGGATGGTATATGAGTGGACATTTGTTTTATAAACTATTATGCAGGCGTAGTAAATGTTTTTCATGATTTATTGCATGATTTGAGTTGCAATGATTTGGATGATGATTTGATATGATTATTTTTATGGATTTAATAATCGTTTTGTGGACACGTGTAACGACCCATCCCGAATTGTGGGATTAGATTAAGATTAATTATAGATTAGTAAGGCTAATTGGGAATTAGCCGAGGATAATCGGACATTCAGGGAGAAATTAGGATTTTGCCCCTAAACGAGGGTGAAAAGTTGACTTTTGACCCGGGAGGTCCGATGGCCGAGGGCTGATGTCACGACCCATCCCAATCTCCCCGGGATTAACACGGGATGTGTGGTGTTCCCGTCTAACACAAAGTACCAGACAAGGGAATAAATTAAAACTTTGGCCCGACCGTCTACTAGAGCGCGCTAGGATTCGGTGGAGGAGTGTGATGTCTCGGTCTCTACTACAGTCCGCATCCGTAATCAACCTGAATGGCATTGAAAAATAGAAAAGACTGTGAATGGACGAAAAGTAATAGTTTGATGGAACACATTTCATAAAAGACCTTTATGCCCTTCACTAAAAAGCATGCATGCAGAGGAAAACCATTTATCTCAACCCCAAATTCCGTAAATTCAAATCATAAGGGCCTCTGTCCAAATCCATTTACAAAAATCCATAAGAATATATAATATGTGGGAACACAGCCCAAATCCATTTATTATCCATAAAACACAATTTTGCAAATCCAAGAAATCTTGTTTATCATAAATCATATAATCAATCTTGTCATGGTATCTAGAGCTACTCGCATACTACCCGGGGTCTCAAATCCCGAGTCTCCCCAGGGTCCACCCAGGTCAATGTCCGCAGATCAATGACTCTCCCTGGGGGTTATAATCCATAATAGCCTTCCTGAGAGTAAGGAACCCAACAGGGGCGACTCCACTCAGTTAGTGCTCCATAACTACTCCGGGATCCACCCAGGCCAACGACCTTCCCCGCACGAGACAATCCATAATATATAAGGATGGTATATGAAAAACCATTTGAAATCATTCTTAAAACCTTTCAAAGGTTCATGCCGGGTCCCCATAAACCGCCATGAACTAGAAATCCATTTATGGGTCCCTGACCTGAAATCACAATCGTAAACCATAACTGGGCCCTAAGCTCGAATTCATATACCAACTCGGCCTCCGGCCCGATACACAAACCACCTGGGCCTCTGGCCCGATACGCAAACCACCTGGGCCTCGAGCCCGATACGTAAACCAACTGGACCTCCGACCTGATGCCTCGTTAAATCAAATGGACTTCAAGTCCGAGAGTTCATAAATCAAATGGGTCACGTGCCCAATTCCATATTTCCAAATCCGAAATCATTTCAGGAATCAATTGAACCCCTGGCCCGATAACGTGACTAAAAGGGACTTCGAGTTCGAGGGTTTCCAAAAAAAAATGGGTCTCATGCATGAGTTTACTTTTTCATATGGAGGAGACCATATAATCATGTGGAGGGTATATATACATTTTCCAAAACACTTTCTTTCTTTCTCAAAACATATTTCAACTGGGTCTCTTACCCGGTTCATCTCAACAGGATTCCTCAAATCCGATTCAAATAAATTTTCACAGGCCTCGGCCTAAATCCACAGTTAAACAGGATCTCATGCCCGAATTCTCATTTCATAAACCGAATTGGGACTCAAGCCTGATTTCACAATCAACTGGGCCTCTAGCCCGATATCACGACTAACTGGACCCTAAGCCCGAAACCATAACTCAATGGGGCCTCAAGCCCGATTTCACAACCAAAGGGGCCTTAAGCACGAAACTACAGTCAAAGGGGCCTCAAGCCTGAGATTACAACCAACTGGGCCTCAAGCCCGAACTCGTAAACAAAAGGGGCCCTCAGCCCGATCGTATAACTCAAATGGACCCTCGGTCCGATTCCTCGTCAAATCTAATCGTCTCCAAGCACGTATAAGCATCGTATAAAACCAAATCCAAAACCAATTCATTAAACCCTCATTGAAAACCAAATCTAATCGTCTCCGATTCCTCGGTCCGATTCATATTTCCAAATCCAAAACCAATTCATTAAACCCTCATTGAAAACCTAGCACGTATAAGCATCGTATAAAATCGAAAATCTCGAAATATGTACAAATACGTAAATCCTAGGCTACCACAAACAAATGCACTCATGTGTTGAAGTCATCCCCAAAAGGTGTCCCACGCGCTGCCATGCGCCGCCCAAAAGGCCCTGCGCTTGGGCTTACGCGCCACTGTTCCAGCGTCTTCAACATCGGTCAGACCGGTCTAAACTGGCCGGTCCGATTCAGCTCTACAGCTGAACCGGCGTGACCGGTCCAGGGTGGTCCTTCCTTCATTTTTTGTCCAATCTCTTCCTAATTGCTTCCATTCTTCCTATTTCAAAGTTTCCTATCCATTACTATTATCAAATCCAAAGGAAAATCTCTAAAAGCTAACGGTTTGATTTCTTCCCTCACGGTTCACATACCCAGTTTCCTCCCTGGGTTCTTCAACCATGAACCACCATTCAAAACCACCCCAATAGCTTCCTAACAACCTAAATAACCTATTATAATCGTTCAAAGCAGCCCATAACGTCAAAAAACGAAAATGTAAAAGAATGGGCCAAAACCGATACCTTGCACGTTTACCCCCGTCGTCCTTGGCGGCGCTGCCCCTAGTCAGCCACCACCATCATCCTGCTTTCCTCTCACTCTCTTGGTCTCTTAAGCATGATCATATGGGGGAAGGGTTTGATTGGGGTTGGAAGGGTGATCGGGTTTGGTTTGGGTTTAGTATGCACGAACAAAGAAATGGGGGATGCATGAATCAATTTGGGTGGGCAATGGATGGATGATAACTTCACAGATTTGTATCGTCTTGATCTATGTCACGGTCCTCGTCCCTCGGCCATCGGACCTCCCGGGTCAAAATTCAACTATTTGCCCCTTTTCAACCAAATTACCAAAATACCCCCGAACATCAGAAAATCATAACTTCTTTCTCGAATGTTGGAATCGGGCGTGCCACCTGTCTATGAACTCGTGACATCTCGAACTACGTCACAATCATTGGTCAAAGTCCATTTGACCACCTGAACGAAGAGTCAATCTTTCGCCCATTCTAGGGGCAAAATCGTCATTTCGCCCTGCTCGTCCGTCATTAATTTTTAATTAATCCCGGTAATTTGGGATGGGTCGTTACATCGGACCTCCCTGGTCAAAAGTCAACATATTGCGCACGACTAGGGGCAAAACGGTCATTTTGAGTCGTCCGTCCGATTTCGCCTAGCTAATCACCGATTAACCTCACTAATCCTTCATTAGTCACTATCTAATCCTCGAATTAGGGACGGGTCGTTACAACCTTTCCTCCTTAAATAATTTTGTCCTCGAAATTCCAATTATACGGATTCCATATCCACCTCGTGGAAAACAATTTCGATCTCACCTCATGTGTGCACTCGTACACCAACTAACGAGAACAATACTTATCTGCACCCAGACGTTTCACCAATACTCACATCACATCGTCCACGCTCGACCTCTTCGAGTGAAAATGACCACCTATTCCAAGTTGATACCACCCGACAATTCTACAATTTTGATGACACAAACGAGTTGACGGTTCCTTCCTCAATTACCAATTTATCCTGACATCTGCTCCCACTGAGAGTCATCAAATCTCGCTCATCGATCCATGTTGACACAACCCGCAAAACTGTCAACACTTGACAGTTGCCAGTTGAAGACTGACACTATACTCACTTGTGGTTACACCAACCACCAACTCACTCAACCTGAGTAAACACTTACCAACATCTCACTCGACCTATGTGTAACTGGACCCACTAGAAATACCATGACCCAGTGCACAGTATCGAATGTCCGGTTCACACCCTCAACTAATCCAATGGTATCGAAATTGAGCCGACTACCAACACGCTCACCAACGTACCCCTGGTATATCCTATATACCACCACCAAGCACCACAAGCCTGCTCAGTATCGTACCCCGAACAATGTACAACATACATCCATCCACCAACCAGCTTACAACCTAGGTCGTAGCCAATCACGTTTCAATGCTGGAGTCCATCTGTCTAATCCAATACTAGACAGATAAAAAACTACAATCCATCGTCCATTTCAAGTCCCACGGTCACCCGACAAGTATCAATACATCTACTCCCAAGCACGACTTTCAACACATACCAATCCGACTCACGCCCATCAAGGCGTACCCATTCATGCGAACTGGTATCCAATCTCACCCACGTCTACCGAGACGTACCAAATCCGAACCTAACGATTACCAACTCACTACATTCGATTGACGTCATAGGGAAGCTAATCCCACCATTCACACCTCAAGGCTAGCCAAATCTGACCCCGTCGGATATCTACTCGTTCGATTAACACACCATATGAGATTAACCACGAAAATAAGTCTGTCCCATCGTCCTCAGACTCAAATATCCAAGTAAGAGCAATAAACTCTCCACCTAACCTGACCATCAAGATTACCATCTTGGATCGTCAAAATGCCCAAAGTCCTCAACTTAACAATCCCGATCCACCTAGGATCCACACATGATCTCCCTCAGCTAACTAGTCCACCTGAAATCTGATCATACGGTCTTACACCCCCTTGAATCCTTCGTTAGTCACATCACTCCTCAACCATTTCCCACATCTAAACAGATCAGTCAATGACGAGACACGTCGAGACTGTGGGTCCTCTCCAATTACCTAGTATCGATCCTTGGCATTCCACCTAGGAAAATCAAGGATGATCCAAGACGTTGACATCAACAATTATCCTACGTGAATGCACACGAAAACTTGCTGCACTCATAACACTACGTAGCCTAACATCATCTGCCATCAAGCAAAAAATGAGGTATCTCGTTCACCTAACTTCGAAAATACTCAACTCCTCTTGATGACCCAAAAAATCGCGGGTCCACCAACCAATGTACGATCAACACACTGGTGACAACAGACATTGTCCGCCATGGCAAAACCTGAGAAGTCACCCTAAATGACTCGGAATACTCATTATCAAGGCGGAATCAAGCACTCCCATCGTCGCCTCAAACACAACCTCTCTCGATTCTGAAGTTCCAACCATGTCAGAACCAACACACTTGGACATCAACCACATATCCGTAACCAGTCTAATCCACTACCAGGTTCGCCTACGGAATTACACCGTTTATATACATCCAAAAGGATGTGGACCATTACTACTCGATCCTCACGTCTCAATTCCTGCTGGATCCTTTTCAGTCTAACTCTATCCTTGATCCGCTCATGAACCACAGATACCGAACACATGCCCATCTTGACGGAGTCACATCCCGACTCGTGACTCATCGTCATCACAATCACCGACACTAGAATCACTGGCACCAGCACCAACACTAATACCAGCACCAACACACCAACATCAGCATCCGCATATAGTGTGCGAATCGGACAACCCTGGATCTTTGCTCAAACCAAGCAACGACCCCGTATCTCTACTCAAGTTGGAGAAACTCTACCTCCCTCATACTCAACAACTTTGGGTATAGTCACCCTGACAACTCATACGAGAAAAGGAAACGTTCCCCGAATGTCCCCCGATTCATAACAACCACAACTACACCCACTCTCGATAGTAGTGCCTGCCACGAATCGTGCAGACCCAACCACTAGACATCACTATCGAGAATCTGCATCCAACGGAATCAATCGCCCGTACTAACTACTCTGTATCCCCACTCCGGGATTCCATCGACAAGTATTAACTCTAGTAACCTGTCCAACTAATCACTAACCAATTGCAACTCGACTCAACCAATGTCGTCTACAAGGTCGTCCATGACCTCGACTGCACCAACCATCCATCATAACTAAAGTAGTACGAAAACCAACTAGATCTAACTGATTAATACAACCTCGACTACGGAGAGCAGTCCCATCACTAAAGCTGACATGGCATGACCGACCGACGGTCTCGGCTCTGAAAAGTTGCCAAAGTTAAACCACTCGCCAACTCACATTTCTGAACCATACTTCACACCTTAGGGTTCCTCTGAACCCAACTGTCCTCTGCGGTATAATCCAAATCTGACCGACCCCGCCGTCCTGACATCGTATGGACGTCAATCCAATCTTACCATCAACTCAACTAGGGTTCGCATTTCCTGACCATCACGCAAAAGGGGTTCCAACACTCAATTGGGGTTCGGGAAAACATGACTGCTCCCAGCAGCATAGCCATCTAACTCAACAAGATTCGACCATCTAATGGTCACAACTCCTAACTATCGTCAAAACCATCCTACAAGATCGTGAAAGACGATGCCAACCTAACCGTCTCACGATTAAAACTCTAAAATACTATTATGTTCATCCTTCCGTAGGGTCCCATATTGCCAACCACGACAGAACTATGGCAACCCCGGCATCAAATACCGAACCAAAACGATCCGTGATTACATCCTACTAACTATCGTACTGGCATCCTAACTATCAGGTTGATAACGAACTGCAACCCATAGAGACATCACATCCTCGACATGCGCGCATAGTTCTTGTGATACGCCTCGACAACCCTGCTCTGGAACTCAGAGTAACATGAGCAAACTTGGGTTTGATGCCACTTGTCACTACCCATCCCAATCCCCTAGGGAATAACATGGGATACGTCGTGTTCGCGTCTGACATGAAGTGTCAGACAAGGGAATAAATTAAAACTTTAGCCCGACTGGCTACCAGAGTGCGCCAGGATCCGGTGGAGGAGTGTGATGCCTCGGTCTCTGCTACAGTCCACATCTGTAATCAACCTGAAGGGCATTGAAAAATAGAAAAGACTGTGAGTGGAGTAAAGTAATAGTTTGATGAAGAACATTTCATAAAAGACCTTTATGCCCTTCACTAAAAAGCATGCATGCATAGGAAAACCATTTATCAAACCACATATGTTCCAATAACCATTTATAAGGTCTCAGCCCAAAATTCCGTAAATTCAAATCATACGGGCCCCTTCCCAAGTCCATTTAAAGAAATCCATAAGTATATCAAACATATGAGGGAACTTAACCCAAATCCATTTATTATCCATAAAGCATAATTTCTCAAATCCAAGAAATCATGTTTATCATAAATCATATAACCAATCCTGTCACGGTATCTAGAGGTACGCGCGTACTACCCGGGGTCTCAAATCCTAAGTCTCCCCAAGGTCCACCTAGGTCAATGTCCGCAGATCAATGTCCCACCCCGGGGGTTATAATCCATAATAGGCTTCCTGAGCGTAAGGAACCCAACGGGGGCAACTCCACTCAATTAGTGCTCCGTGACTACTTGGGGGTCCACCTAGGCCAACTACCCTCCCTGGAGGAGACAATCTGTAACGACCCATCTCGGAATTCAGGATTGGATTACTAACTAATCATGATTAGCGGGGTTACTCGGTGATTAGTTGGGCAAATTCGAACGAACGGTGCAAAATGACCGTTTTCCCCCTAGTCATGGGTAAAACGTTGACTTTTAATTCGGGCGGTCAAAGGGACGTAGTCTGGGACGTCACGAGTTCACAGACAGGTGGCACGTTCGGTTCCGTCTTTCGTGGTGAAAGTTATGACGTTCGGAAGTTCAAGGGTATTTTCGTAATTTGGACGAGATGGGGGAAAATGTTGACCTTTTGATCGGGAGGTCCGATGGCCGAAGACCGAGGACCGTTAGGATGGTCTCGATGCCCCGAGTCCGTAGGCAGGCGGCACGCGTCGATCGGACTTCGAGTGACCAAGTTACAAGTCTAGGAAGTAGAGGGGCAATTTCGTAATTTTGTGCACAAGGGCAGATTGGTAATTTCGCAGGGGCTTGTTTTGGAAACCGGGAAGCATGGACTGAACCACCGTGCGTGGGTGGTCTGTCCGAGGGATTATTTTACTCGTTAGTGGCCTTGGTGTGTGAATGTGGGTGCCTGAAACTGATGTAGGGGTATGGGATTGTGATTCTTTATACACGGGTTGGCATTTTGAGGTGGGGAAAATCTGAATGGGCAGAAACTGGGTATGCACGGGCGAGGTTGGAATTGGAGTGCTGTCGTGGACTAATTGTTTATGCAATTAGTGAGGAATCTGAGGCAGAAGGCTGAGCACAGTTATGGCTGGTCGAGGTGAAGTGTGGGGAGCAAAGCACTGTCGGGTTAGTGGGCTTAGTGCTGGTTTGATAGACTTCTGGGAGGTATGAGACGGGCAGAGGACTGGTGAGAGTGAGAGAGAAGGGTAGGAGAGATGAGTGGATGGTTTGGGTGAGTTGGGGCTCTGAAAACCCGAAACAATGGTCGAGCTAATTTCAAAATCCCAATCCAAAATGTAGGCCAACCCAACAAGAATTAAGGCTCAATTCAGCCTTCTTGGACATCATGTGGTAGAACCAGATCAACAAGTCGATGCTCTGAAGCCCTTGGAGCTCTGAACGGACAAGTGGATGGCCGGAAAATCGCGTGTCTGTGATCGTGCATTTGGAGGTGAGTTCTTGGTAAAATTGGTTTCAAATAACCTTCTATGTGAGGTTACAGTACTTCCTAGCTAATCAATTGAGGAATTGAGGGACTGTGAAGTGAATGGGGACATTGAACCCGATTAGGACCCATGTACAATTAAGGTGGTTTTAGGCAGTGACGATGGACAAGGATGCCACAGACCTTTAATTAAGCTCATTTTGATCTTGTTTGAGGGTTCAATTAAGGAAAACTAATTGGTTATCGCAGGGATTTGGCCGGGTCACACACGCGGGTCGACGGCCCGTTTACCAGGGAATCGGGTGAGGATGGTGACCGTTGGGGTTACTGTAGCTGGCGCGTGGGTGTCACGCGCAGCCTCTTGCGGCGGCGCGTGACGGCGCGTGGGGCCAATTTTTGAGGTAGGTCCAACATGACTTTTGTCCTACACATTGTAACGAACATTTTAACGTTGGTTTCGAACTTATCGGACACCGTTTCAATGTGGTTCTGAGGGTCCGAAGGTTTCCGTTACGTTTGTAATTAACGTTTAATTCCCGGAAAATTATGGGAAATTAGTATGTTTTTATGTAAGCCCTTAGTGACACTAAAGTATGTTTTCGAACAGGATTTGGAATTTCTGGAAAATATCGAAAATTTCGGAACCGCGTGCGGCGTGAAACCGAGCCCTATTGGACAGTGTGTGAGTGGACGTTGCTTTCAAAATTTAATGCATGCATAAATTATTTCTATGATTTTATGATTATGATTATAAGTTGTGATTGATTTTGATTTCCGTATTTATACGTATTTGGTTCTCGTATTTATACATATTTTTACTATACATGTGAAATTACACGTATTTCGAGACTATGGTCACTCGTGTGCTTAATGATGGTTAATGGAAGAAGTTATATGAAATGGGTGTAAAATGATTTAAGAAGGTCGTTTATGATTGCGAGTGTGACTTACGATTTTGACACGTTTTTTTTCGAGAACTTTATGGGTTTGCAAGTTTTACGAGATTTCGAGTTATTGTGATTTGATCACTGTTGATGTTTGAATCTGGGAATTGAAATGAGACTTGTGATTTTGAGGATTCTTAAAAGGGGTTTGAGTATGTTTTGATGGGGTCGTGATTTTGGTGATTATGATTGTGGGTTTGATGTGTTGAAAATGAGATTTGAGAATGAAGTGATTTCTAAGAATTAAAATGGATTTGAAAAAGGTGATTTCGGGCTTGATGCTCGGGGCACAAAAGTAACTTTGATTTACGGGATTTCGGTTTCCAGAAATAATAAAGTGGATTCTTGGTTTGGGTTCGGGATGATGCTTCCGGATTCCGGCTTACGGAATCATTGTTGCGAATTCGAATTCGGGAATGAAAAAGGATTTAATAAAGTCATTTGGTCTGATTTTGCATGCCCCGTGTTTAATGATAATTTGATTTTGTTGGTGAAGTATGATTTGGGGAATTGAATGTGGAAATTCGGACCATGAGTCCTGTTGTGAAAAATGTGGTTTTGGGATGGATCCCACGTTGTTGTGTTTGAAAACTGTTTTGGGGTTTAAAGACCCGTTGAAAACTGTTTTGGGTTTAAAGACCCGGGTGCTATTGCTGGAGCACGTTTTGAGTTTAAAGACTCGGTTAGTTGATGACGGGGGAGGGCCCTTAATGAGTTTAAAGACTCGTGAGTTTTAAGACTCGGTTACTATGATACCCCCGAGGCCTATTGAGTATGTTTTGAGTTTAAAGACTCGTTGATATCCCGGGAAGGCCTGATTATGCGCATGGTTTTGAGTTTAAAGACTCGGGCGCACTTGATATCCAGCAAAATTATTGACTTGTGATTTATTGATGATCTCTGACGTTTCGGTTGAGTTGGGCAGTGGCCCGGTATATGGTTGATGGTTTTGGATCATGTTGTGCATTTGGCTTTGATTCGTGGTTTCGGGATGAGGCCCGGTGTTTATGATTGCGGGCTAAGACCCGATGGTTGAGAAAGGAAAAAAATGATTTTGAGGTTCATACGAGTTTTTCCTTGTGTTGGAATTTGATGCACAGTTTTTCTTATGTGGAAAATCTTAACCGTTTGCGAAATGATTTTTGTATGCATGCATTCGTTTTTACGCGGAGGGTAAAAACGTTTGTTGTAACTGTTTGCTAAACTGATTTATTTTTGTCCACTCACACCTTTTGGTTTTTATTTACCCTCCAGGTCGTGGCGAGTTGTTCGAGGCTGTACGAGGGGCGGAGGCATGAGTAAGTATGTGTGGCTATCCCTGGTTTGGCAAGTACTGAGGGTAACTTGGGATCTTCAGTCATCTTGCCAGACGGGAGCAGGACCGGGCACGGTTATCGATGCCCTTTTCGGGGGCGGTCCTGTCACAATCCATAATATATAAGGATGGTATATGAAAAACCATTTGAAATCATTCTTAAAACCTTTCAAAGGTTCATGCCCGGTCCCCACAAACTGTCATCAACCAGAAGTACATTTATGGGTCCCTGACCCGAAATCAGAATCGTAAACCATAATTAGGCCCTAAGCCCGAATTCATATACCAACTGGGCCTCCGACCCGATACTCAAACCAACTGTGCCTCCAGCCCGATACGTAAACCAACTGGGCCTCCAGCCCGATGCCTCGTTAAATCAAATGGACTTCAAGTTCGAGAGTTCGTAAATCAAATAGGTCTCGTACTCGATTCCATATTTCCAAATCCAAAATCAGTTCACGAATCAATTGGACCCCTGGCCCGATAACGTTACTAAAAGGGACTACGAGTCCGAGGGTTTCCAAAACAAATGGGCCTCATGCCCAAGTTTACCTTTTCAAATCCAAAATCATTTCCAAAACCATAAGCACGTGTAATCAGTGCAAAACCATAAATCTCGATTTACGTGCAAACACGTAAATCACCTCGAAATAGGTGAAATCATATAAATCACTAACATCCAAATCATCATCATAGAATCACATCTATAAACCATATAAAACATTTATGCATGCATCATAGTTTAGAAATCAAGGTCCACTCACAGACCGTCCTAAGCTGTCGCCTCGATTTACGTATCGTAAGCTTCACCGGCTAATCACCTTCACCGGGACTCCCAAACCTGTCCAAATAAATCTAGAGGGTTACTAACCTTATTAACCTCTCATTGAAGCCCCGTAATTTTCCCAAATTTTTAACTATTTTTAAACTCGATCCTAAACCTTCGGATGTCCCGAACAATATCGAGACGGTGTCCGATCGACACAAAACCAGTCGCAAAATGTTCGTTGCATCGTATAGATTAATTTACATTTTGAAGTCATCCCCAAAAGACCCTCCACGCGCGCTCACGCTCCGTCCAAAGGGGCTGCGCGTGAAGCCCACACGCCAATACTATTCATTATCTCCTACCTCCAGCCGATCGGGTTCACTGGTCTGAACCAGATCGGACCGGTCTGAACCAGATCGGACCGGTCTGGACCGATCCAGGGCTCCATTTTACTCAATTCGATCTATTTTTGTTCCATTTTGATTCCTAAAGGTTCCTAACAACAAACCCAATCGATCTAGCCATTCAAAACACACGAAAACTAAATGAAACCATACCTTCCATGATCAGACCGTAAGCTTGATCTTTAAGCACCGTTTTTAGTCCTTCCATATGTCTATTCCCTTCGAAAATGATCCCCAACGAGTCGTCCTTGTCCCTAGGTCATATTAGAATCAAAAGGGGTTCAAACAACAACCAAAACTTGATTTCAATATTTTGAAGTCTCACGGGTTCACTGGCCAAACTGACCTCTGCCGTGGACTACCGTTTCCCGTCGTCTTTCAGCCCCTCATACCACTCCCTCACTCACGGTCTCTCATAGAACACAAGGTGGTCATGGTGGTGAGGTGATATGTGTTATGTATCTTTGTTTGTTTTAGAGAGAAAACAAAGAGTGGTGTGCGGGTTTGTGAATGGAAACAAAGAGGATGGCTGATGATGATAATCAGCTGAGAGAGAGAGAGATATATGAACGGTCAAGATGAGAGATTAGATGAGATGAATGGTTAGGATAAGAGGTGGGTGGGATTAATTATAAAATAATTTAGGATAATATTATTTAATTAAAGATAGATCCACTTTTCGGGGAAGTCACCAATGGGATGAGTGACACTTGTCACTCATCTAGGGGTCCCACCTAATTAAGTTAACCAATCAGATTTTGCCACCTAATCCCTGCCTCATAATGCATGCATAGTGCCATCGAACTTCCCGTGACCATAACTTTCCCCTTCGACGTTTGATTTCGGCTCGCCGCCTGTCTATGGATTCGTATTAACCCGATCTACGTAACGGTCCTCGACTCTTGGCCATCGGACCTCTGGGGTCAAAAGTCAACATTTTACCCACGACTATTGGCAAAACGGTCATTTTGCATCGTCCGTTCGACTTCGCCCAACTAATCACCGAACCTCACTAATCCTTCATTAGTCACTAATCTAATCCCGGAATTTAGGATGGGTCGTTACAGTTGAGGATCATTATGTAGATCGGGTCGATACGAGTCCGTAGACAGGTGGCACATCGAAATCGGACATTCGACGAAAAAGTTACGGTTCAAAGAAGTTTCAAGGTACTATTTATGATGATACATTTTACGAGACAAAAGTGGTATTTTGTCCTGAGTGGGGCCCAGATCTTTTACCCAAGCTCAGTGGATAAGTGGCAAGTGTCACCTATCCATTGCTTCCCTTACACAGACACATGCAACCACCTCCCTTCTATGTTCATTCGATCGACCAAACCCAAACCCAGTTAACCCCAAATCCAAACCCTTCCATCCGAGGCCAGGAGAGGAGCTGAGCGTGACAGATGGACCAAGGGAGATGGTGGAAGGACGGCCAGCCGTCTTGGACGGCGGTGGTATGCACGGTAAAGGTAAACCCGAACCCCCTGTATGTTTTTGAATTTAGATTTTTGGATTGGGACGTTGGAGAGGGTATCTGTTGATTAGGATAGGTTTAGGAGGTTGGTAGGAAACTTTGGAGAAGGTTTTGGAGACTAAGGACGGCTGAGAAAGCCTGGAGCGGCGGCCGGGAAGTTTTCGGTGGCTACCCACTGAATTCAAATTCCAGCGAAGTTAACCCAAATCGATCCTCCCCATCTCTTTCTAGTGATCCTAGGAACCTATTGGAACCCTTAGGTTGAAGGTTGGACCCCTAGAAGTGCCCTGAACATAGGTTGGAAGTTTTGGTTCGAAATTGTTTTAAGAACCAATAGGTTTTAGGCTTGGTTTCTTGGATTTAAGGACATGGTTGGGTAGGAAATGAAGAAAGGAAGCCATAGGAGTTGGAATGGATGAAAAAGGATGAAAAATGAAGAAGATTTGGAATTGAACCAGTTCTGCCGGTTCGGTTGGACCGGGTTGCAGAACGGACCGGACCGACTAGTTCGGACTAGCCTGGCCGAAGGACAGGGACGACACTGTTTCCGACGCATGCGCTTCACGCGCAAGGACTTTAGGCCGCTCATGGGGGTGCGTGAGGCCTCTTTTGGGGAAACTTCCTACGCACAAAATCATCTATTCAATGTAGCAAACATTTTGGGACTGGTTTCGTGTCGACCAGACATCATTTCGATATGTTTCGGGGTGTCCGAAGGTTTAGGATCGAGTTTAAAAATAGTTAAAAATTCTGAAAAATTACGGGGCCTTAATGAGGGGTTATTTAAGTAGTTAGTAACCCTCTATTATGATTTGGACAGGTTCGGGAGTCCCGGTGACGGTGATTGGCCCGGGAGAGGCGTATGGCACACGTATCGAGGCGGCTGATTGGACGGTCTGTGAGTGGACCTTGTTTTTTAAATTGATGCATGCAAAAATGTTTATTATGTGTTTTAATATGTGTTTTGTGATGCCATGAGTGCATTTTTTTGTGGTGTCTTTGTATTTACATATTTGCACGTAATTCGAGGTTTTCAGTTTTATACGGTCCTTGTACGTGTTTGTGGTTTCAGTTTAAATGAAATGGTTTTGGATTTGAAAAGGGTAAACTCAAGCATGAGACCCATTTGATTTTTTCTCGGGAATGTGGCCCTATTGATGACCTACGGGTCTGAGTCGTGGTCGCGATGAGTGTTGTGTGCACGACGACGGACGATACGACGCTCGCCTCCGGACTGGGATGCGTTCCTTCCGGAGAGGGCACGATGCACATACCTTTGTTGAGAAGCTACTGGAGGCTCGACTTCGGAGTACTGACGGTTCAGCAGATCGATCAGTGATGTGTGCTGTAACGACCCGTCCCAAATTCCTAGATTAGTTTAGTGACTAATCACGATTAGTGAGGCTAATCCGTGATTAGTAGAGCGAAATCGGACGAACGGTGCGAAATGACCGTTTTGCCCCTGATGGTGGTAAAATGTTGACTTTTTAATCGGGCAGTCAAATGGACTTTGCCCGATGACCGTGACGTAGTTCGTAACGTCACGAGTTCATAGACAGGTGGCACGTTCAATTCCGACGTTCGAGGAAGAAGTTATGACGTTCGGAAGTTTAGGGGCATTTTGGTAATTTGGGTGAATAGGGGGTCAAAAGTTGACTTTTTGACCGGGAGGTCCGATGGCCGAGGGCCGAAGACCGTTATGTAGATAAGGACGATACGAATCCATAGGCAGGCGGCACACTGAAATCGGACTTCGAACGGGAGAGTTATGGGTCACGGAAGTTCGATTTCACTATGCACGAACTTCGAGACGGGGACGATTTGGCGAAATCTGATTGGGCAGATATTTTAGTGGGCCCCATGGATGAGTGACAAGTGTCACTCATCCCATTGCTTTGATCCCCCAAAATGTGGATCTATATAATTAATTAATATTATTTAATTATTTTTATAAACCAAACCCACCCACCATTTAATCTTAACCATCCATTCCAAATTCATTTTAAATCCTCACCCTCCATCTCTCATTCCCTCATCTGATCACCTCTCTTCTCTTCCACGGCACCATCACCATTTTCATTTCATTTTCCTCATTTTCCTCACAAACCCGAAAACCCCATTAACCCATATTCTTCATTTTCTTCAAAACACAGCCAACACCCACACTCCCTCATCATCTGCGACTGAGACCAGAGAGATAAGGTGAGGATGTGACGATGAGGGACTAAAGGATACGGCGGCTGAAGACGACGGAGGACACGGCGGGAGGAAACCCGAAAAGGTAGGTTTTGGGGTTTGAATTTGAAACTTGAGTTTTATTGGGTTTGAATCGAAACTAATAATTAGGTTGTGATTCTGGGGACTTGAGGAGGCTAACAGGATCGAATGAAGTGGCGGGGGACGACGGTGCAGCCCAGAAGGACGGCCGGAAACTGGGCGACTGTTCTTGGCACCGTAGGTAATTATCGCGACCCCTTTCATAGTTTTTAAGCCCATGGATCTTTAGGTCAGTGCACAGTCAGCACTGACATGTCAGTGACGTGGCTGAATCAGGGGCTGACACGTGGCACTGACGTGGACCAGTGCCGTGATGACACGTGGCACATGTCAGACTGCCACGTGGCACTGATAGCACAATGACGTGGACCAATGGGAGCATGACACGTGGCACCTGTCAGAGTCTGACATGTCAGACCTGAGAGCTGTCAGATGACGTCATGCTGACGTCAGCGATGACGTCAGCATGTACTGTAGCAGGCGCGTGAAGCCCACGCGCAGCCACTTCAGGCGGCGCGTGAGGGCGCGTGACAGGGAATCTGGGGAAGGTTCCAACATACAAAATCTTCTATTCGATGTAACGAACATTTTGAGACTAGTTTCGTGTCGACCGGACACCGTCTCGATATGTTTCGGGGCATCAGAAGGTTTAGGTTCGGGATTAAAAATAGTTAAAAATACGGGAAAATTACGGGGCTTTAGTGGGAGGTTAATTAAGTAGTTAGTAACCTTCTATTACGATTTGGACAGGTTTGGGAGTCCCGGTGACGGTGATCGGCTCGGGGAGCCGTATGGCACGCAAATCGAGGCGGCAGCTCGGACGGTCTGTGAGTGGACCTTGTTTTCTAAATTGGTGCATGCATAAATGTTTATTATATGTTTTATTACTTGTTTGATGATGCCATGGGTGCATTTGTATGTGGTTACGTATAAGCACGTATTTCGAGGTTTCGGCCTTATACGGTGCTTATACGGGTCTGTATTTCTTTATTGATTTAAATGAACTGAATTTGGATTTCAAAATGATAAACTCGGGTATGAGACCCATTTGGTTTTGTCTCGGGCATATGACCTCAGATTCCGGGCACGGTGCCTTGTTGGCGTCCTATGTTCGGGTACGAGACCCAGTCACTTTACGGTTTTGATTTCAGGTCAGGGAACCTTAAATGGATTCCCAGGTTCATGACGGTTTATGGGAACCGGCATGAACCCTTGTTATGGTATCATGGTTCATGACGGTTTATGGGAACCGGCATGAACCCTTGTTGGTTATTACGGTACATGACGGTTTATGGGAACCGGCATGTTACCTGATTATGGATATTATGGATTTATGACGGTTCAGGGGAACCGGTCATGAATGTTTATGTTATGTATATATATGTTCGTCTACCTTCCTTTACATGTTCTACTATCTCCTCCGGGGAGGGTCGTTGGCCTGGGTGGACCCCGGAGTAGTCACGGAGCACCGATTGAGTGGAGTCACCCCCCAGTTGGGTTCCTTACTCTCAGGAAGGCTATTATTACTATTACCTCGGGTAGGGTCAGTGGTCTACGGACATTGATCTTGACTTTGAGATGACTCGGATTGAGACCCGGGTAGCGCGCGCGTAGCTTTGGATACCGTGACAGGATTGGTTGTGTGACTTATATATATGTATGTGATGGATATATGATATATGATATGTGGTGTGTACAGGTGTGCACAGGATTTGAGCAGTGGCTCGTGTACTTGGTTTCATTATGGTTTGGGGCCGAATCCTTTATGGATTTGGGCAGTGGCCCGTATGGTCGTTTTTATTGTGGTCCTTTCGACCTTAGTTTATATCTGCTTTGGGCTTAGTCCCACATATGGTTGTTTTGAATAAATAGTTTTCGAATGCATGCATGCTTTTTAGTGGAGGGTACAAATGTCTTCCTTATTAAATGTTTTTATAAACTCTTTGTTTTGTCCACTCACAGTTTTTAATGTTTTGACTGCCCTTCAGGTTGACATCGGATGTGGACTGTAGCAGGGACCGAGATATCACATGCCTCCTCCAGATCCTGGCGTACTCTGATAGCCCGGGAGGGCAAAGGTCGGAAATATCCCTTGTCTGACACTTCGTGTCAGACGGGAGCAGGGTCATCCCGCACTAATCCCTGGGGGATTGGGATGGGTCCTGTCATGTGCACCATGACCTAGAGGTGGTCGCGTCGGTTGATTTATTCAAGGCGACATACCAGGTTTGAGAGCGGTCCTAGACGAATGGTTGCACGCATCACTACGATTGGAATCGTGACTGACTTTGAGGTATCGGGCTTGATGCCCAGTTGAGTTGTGAGTTCGGGCTTGAGGCCCAATTAGTTTACGTTAATGATTTCGGGTCGGAGACCCTAAATGGATTTCTGGGTTCATGAAGGTTTATGGGGACCGGGCACGAATCCGTCGAAAAGTCTTAAGAATGTTTTCGATATAGATTTTCATATACCATCCTTATTTATGGATTGTCTCCTCCAGGGAGGGTCATTGGTTTGGGTGGACCCCGGAGTAGTCACAGAGCACTAATTGAGTGGAGTCACCCCTGTTGGGTACCTTACTCTCAAGAAGGCTATGGGTCATTGATCTGCGGACATTGACCTGGGTGGGCCCTAGGGAGACTTGAGATTTGAGACCCCGAGTAGCACGCCCGTAGCTTTGGAAACCAGGATTGGTTATATGTTATATTTATATGTGACATGATATATACTGGCTTTGGGCTGAGTCCCACATGGATTTGGGTAGTGGCCCGTATGATTGGTTTCATTTACGGTTTTGGGCTAAGGCCCTAATGGTTTGATAACTGGTTTTCGAATGCATGCATGCTTTTTAGTGAAGGGTATAAATGTCTTTTGTGGAAATGTTTTTATAAATTATTTGTTTTTTCCACTCATAGCTTTTAATGTTTTGAATGCCCTTCAGGTTGATCGCGGATGCGGGTTGTAGCAGAGATCGAGGCATCACACTCCTCCTTTGGATCCTGGGGTACTCTGAAGCCCCGAGCGGGCCAAAGTCGGAGTTTTTCCTTGTCTGACACTCTATGTCAAACGGAATCAGGAGAGCCCCGCGTTAATCCCAGGGGGATTGAGACGAGTCCTTACAATACGATTTACAAGAATAGTGAAAATGATGTTTTGGGCTAGGTGCGGGTTTGAAAATGGTGTTATGACTTAGTATGTGAGTCAAAGATGATTTTATGGAATATTTAATGATTTTTAGATGAGAATTTACGGATTTGCGTGGAAATAGTATTTTGGACTGTGATTGTACGGATTTTCTTGAAAATGGCATTTTGGACTGAGACCCTGTTGAAAAGCATAGTTCGAGCTTGAGTCCATATTTGGAAATGGTTTGTCTTGGTTTTGAGTCAAGAAACTTATGAAAGCTTGGTGGTTGGCTTTGTGAGTTTTTTTCATGATAAGTTGGCTTCTCGGATGCGACTGACCCTGGATGTACCACTCAAATGTGTCTGATCCTGAGGATGTGGTATTCGCTCAAATCTGACTGATCCCGAGGGTTGAGCCCAGATGTGTTTGATCTTGAGAATGTGGCTTGTTGGTTGCCTACGCGTAAGGCTGATGTGATATGTGATTATGTGATGATTGGGCACTTGCGAGTAGTGCTGATATTGTGCTCATGTGATTTTGTGATTGATTGTGCACTTGTGAGTAGTGCTGATGTTGGGACGAGTCCTGTCAAGTTGGTATCAGAGCATTTGGCTGCTGATTTATGTTGCCATGTCTTGCCTCCAAGATGCGAGCCTCGTGCACGGCTTGGTGATAAGACGCGATATGAGGGTATGTAGGACCTCGCGATAGACTTCGGGATGGAATTGACCATAGTTTAGGGGTTGGATGTTTAATATTGCGCTTGGGACGCGTCACACTTGTGTGGGTCCGAATGGTGTTTGAGCTCGAAGGTTAGAAATGTGACATGAATGGGTGAGTTTGACCCAGATGAGATTTTTGAGTGAATAACTAGGTTGGAACGAGTGTTTGAGGTTTTAATGAGTAAGACGAGGCCCTTGATAGGATATGGTACACTAGAAGTGTTGTGCTTGGTGGTTTGGCATGCCAATAATGGCATGGATGATGAAATTGAAATAGGACTCAGAAGGAGTCGAGATATTAGATTTGGACTTGAGAGGAGTCACCGGATTTTATTTGGCCTTGAGACGAGTTAGAAAGTTCGAATAGCGTTTATGGTCTAGCAAAAGATGGTTCAAGTGGGAACCCGGGGTATCAATGCAGACATAGTCTTCATGGTAGTTGTAGAGATACGTTCAAATTTCGGGGATGAAATTCCCTAAGGGGGGTAGATTGTGACGACCCGAAAATTTGAAAAAGGGAACTTTGGAAAATTTAGAAGAAAATGACGATTTTACCCTTGGTTTATGGTGCAAAAGTTTACTTTTTGTTCGAGATACTTTTTGGACTTTCCGTGAAGACCGTTGCGTAGGTCTCAAGACGCTGAGTCTGTAGACAGGTGGCGAGTCGAAATCGGAGTTCTAACGGAATTGTTACGGGCCTAAAATGCCCAGGGTTATTTCAGTAGTTATGTACGGAAGGGCAAAATGGTCTTTTGCTGAGTTTATTGAGTCAGCATGTTGTGTGCACATTAGCGACACCTGTCAATGTGAAAGATGGATTGTTGGCAAAACGTGGCAAAATTTTGAGGGCACTAGGTGTTCAATTGGACAATGTGTAGTGTGTGTTTGTCGAACAAAACCAAAAAAAAATGGAGAACCAAAATTCATGGAAATTAATCATCAACCCAGCTACTCGTGGGGAACCCAGAAAACAGAGAGGCTAAGAGAGCTAAGAAGGAAAACGAGATATAAATGAAAGGGAAAAGAAGAAGAAAACACAAAAATTACCCAAGAAACCCGAAATACCGTTTTTGGAAATTTGAGAATTTGAAATGGAGTTTTAGACCTTGATTCCTTAAACTGAGTTTGGATTAGGCTTTCTGGGACTCAAACGAATTGAACCATTTAGAAATCAAAGAGAATTGGTGAGTAGTAAACCGAGAACAGAGCCTTTGACTCTTTCGATTCGAATTGAAATTGAACGGGTTTGAGGAGAATTGGTGCATAATTGGGTAAAATCAAACCGGGTCAGAAATCAGGTCGCGTGACTCGTTTTGCAGGAAAATGGGCAAGGAAGGAGGTGAACAGTGCATGCGTGTGGGTTTCACGCGCAGCCGCTTGCAGCGGCGTGTGAAGGTGTGTGAACACTATTCTCAAGAATCAGTGGTTCCTGGAAATTACAAAAAATCTATCAATTCGGAATTGAGCAGCTTGGACAGTGTGTGAGTGGACGTTTGTTTTATAAACTGTTATGCATGCATAGTAAATGTTTTCCATGATTTATTGCACGATTTGAGTTGCAATGATTTGTTGGTTGCCTGTGCGTAGGGCTGATGTGATATGTGATTATGTAATGATTGGGCACTTGCGAGTAGTGCTGATATTGTGCCGATGTGATTGTGTGATTGATTGTGCACTTATGAGTAGTGCTGATGTTGTGATCTTGTGGCTGATTTTTATGCATTTGTGAGTAGTGCTGTTTGATTATTGTGCTTGATATTTGAGTACATGTGTCAAGTACTGTTGTTGATGGTCTTTGTGACTAGTTTGTTGACTTTCATATGAGTTGGCTTGAGAGCAGATTGTTCATATGTTTTACTTTATGCATGCATGCTTTATAATTGGAGGGTAAACGAGTTGTTTTGAAATGTATTTTCAAATGATGTTATTTTTGTCCACTCCCACCTTTTAAGTTTTTGATGACCCTCTAGGTCGTGGCATGAAGATCGGGCTGATCAAGAGGCGGAGGCATGAATGGAAATCAGTGTGACTATCCCTTGTCTGACAAGTGCTTAGGGCATTTTCGGAACTTTAGTTGACTTATCAGACGAGAACAGGACCAGACATGGTTATCAAAATTCAGTTGGAACGGGTCGTGTCACTATTAATATAAACGGCATACTGATCGTTCAATTCTAAATAATCATTTTAAGATCATTTCTACAAAAAAAAAAAAAACCAACAACTTTGGAGGTCTTTTTAGTGATTCATAAGCTTAAAATAAATCAATGATATTGGTAATAATGAAAATGTTCATGGTGAGCAGTTCATTTAGTTTACACATATGAACTTGCAAAATGATCCGTAGTTTGGCTAATTCTTTTTCGTAAATGATCTTCAAATGCTAATTTAGGAGTTAAACGGTTTCGATTATAATATATACATATAAATTATTCGATAAATTTAAAGGGCGGTAAAATGAGGTATCACCAATGTAGAATTCAAATATTGTCCTTCTTTTAATATTGCAAAATTTCAACCTTACTCAACATTATAATTAAGCTTAATTAGCAGAATTTCAATGAGGTAGCATTAAATTTTGGTTGGATGAACTTGTAAGCGGCGCACCTCACCGACTTCAAGCGACTAGCTTTGATTACATAACTAACCCTCCAAGCCCATACTAAATGAACAACACGATTTTTTCACCTCTGTTTTTTTTTCTTCCTATACTAGTAGATTTAAAAAATCAAATTGTTACGAGACATCATTCTTCTAGTATTACATAAAAAAATTATTTTATATTGAAAATAAGAGAACAAACAAAATAAAATTACGACATTACAATATATTTAAATACACATCGAACGAACTAGTTAGATACGTAACGTGATTAAAAAAAGATGGACAAAAACTTCGTATCCAACTTTACTTATTTTCCCTAGAATAAGATGGACAAAAAAAAAAAAAAATTATAGACCACGCATAGACTCAAACAAACCAGCAAACTAAAACTACTATTAGCATTCGAATTAAAGAAAGGACCATTCTCAGGTCATCTTTAGTAATGAAGTCCTAAGGCGTTACACTAAAATTTTGCCTCCAAAAAAATACTTTCTTTAGCATAGGCCAATTAATGTGACAAGACCCTTCCTGAATTTAATCTCGAAACTGATGAAATGCTTGTCTCACAATTGCGGATGTTGCATTTCATAGTGGAAATTTCCTTACTATTATTAAGACACTGTATGGATATTCTATTGCAAACCTGATCGAACATCCTTAGTTGACTCTCATTTAACTTTCAAATGAAGGATGCATTAACAGATACTAAAACTGACTCTGAGGGCTATCTCAGCGGGTCAAACATCGGTAGTTTCGTTTCTCAAGATGGTATCAAATAACTGAAAAGTCGCACTCATGCAAACCAAGCATAACTCGTCAATCTGGGTCACGACCGTCCACACTAATCCATCAACCACGGTAACGGCTATTAGCTCACATGTGTTTCAATCCCGACCAAACCCATGACAATCGTTGTCAACTTATCTCAGCACGAATAACCCTAAGCTATCTTACTTGTACATGTACCCGCTATACCAATAAGCATTCGAACCCTTCATCACGAGTTGTCGCCAAGTATGGAAATATTCATATCGATGGAAATATCGACAATCAAATTTACGAATATATCGATATCGATATCGTTTACGCTTAACAAAAACGAGGGAAATTTAATCCAGAAGTTGGAAATTTTTTTATGAATCTTTGGGAAAAATTGAAATACCCAATAATGGTTTTATAAGGTTAATAAAAATTATAAAATGATTTTTATATAATAATATAAGATATATAATATGTTACAATATAATCGGATAATGACTAACATGTATAAAACTTTAAACATAAATTGAAATTTAAACATAATTTTATTGATAATTTTGCGCCTAAGATACTTTACCCGTTAAATTTCACTAAAATAAAAGCCTATCATATTTGAAATCGTATTGTTCTTCCATATGGATGGTCTTTTTTTCTTTCAAAAATATATAAATCTACATAAAAGTTAATATTTTACATTTTATTATAATTTATATGTCTGAGTCTATCACAATTTATTATAATTTGCAAAAAAAAAAAAAAAAAAATTTGCCAAAAGAAGTAACCACTTCACAAAAAACCTTTATTCTTCCCAATTTATTATTATAGTTTATTACAATTTATTATTATAAAGGAGATTTTTTTTCATCTGATATTATGAAGGAGATTTGGCCATAACGTAAGCACCCTTTCTTTTTCACAACTTATTATAATTTATTACAATTTATTATAATTTAGTACAATTTATTATAATTTATTACAATTTATTATTATTATTATTATTATTATTATTATTATTATTATTATTATTATTATTATTATTAGATGGCTGATGGGTCTATCACATTCTTACTATAATGGCTGATGGGTCTATCACATTCTTACTTTTGTCAAAAAGAAATATCACATTCCTACTCTCTCTCTCCCCCAAAAAACCTTTCTTCTTCATAGTTATCTGCTTCCTTGCGACTGCACTCCCTTGCCCAACAATAACAGCGCCACCTAGTCAAATCATGGCCAATGCATTCCCCACGTCGATATGAAGATGACACGACCCATCCTAATCCCCCCGGAATTAATGTGGGATGTGTTATATTCCCGTCTGACACCAAGTGCCAGACAAAGGGATAACCCAAGCCTTGACCCTCTCGGGGCTTCCAGAGCATGCCAAGATCAGTGGAGTAGTGTGATGTCTCGGTCTCTGCTACAACCCGCATCCGCGATCAACATAAAAGGTATTAAAAACCATTAAAAACAGTGAGTGGACAAATATAAATAGTTTAATAAAACACATTTCAAAAAAGATATTTATACCCTTCACTAAAAAGCATGCATGCATGCATTCGAAAACCAATTAACTCAATCATTTCTCAAATAAAATCAAAGTTAATAAAATCATTTATCAATCAAAGCCGTTTCCTTCCTCAAATCATTAGGGCCTTAGCCCAAAACCATAAAACCAAACCATGTGGGAACTCAGCCCAAAACTAACTCATGTGGGTCCCTGGCCAAATTCATTAACACAGAAATACCAATCCAGTAAAATACATTTTAACCAATCCTTGGAATCCCAGCTGCCTGACATCCCAAATGTCTAATAATGTCACGATCTAAGGCTACACGTGCCCCTCGGTCTCAAGTCCGAGTCTCCCCAAGGTCCACCTAGGTTAATGACCCTTCTTAGGGGGCGGAGGTTTTAACCTCTAGCAATCCTGAACCTGAGTCTCTCTACGGTCTTTCACGTAGAGCGACCTCTCTCAGGCAATGCTCTATGACTACTCCAGTGTCCCTATCACCTGGAGAGAAAATCCACACATAGGATGGTATGTTTAAAAACCAAAATCCAACCAGGCAATGCTCTATACCTCAAATTTAGTTTTAGAATTTCAACACGGTCTCATCCCGAGGTAAAATTTCCGAATGCAATATGGACACAAGCCTGAAATCACATGACAGGACCCACCCCGATTATCGCCTCGATAATCGGGAAGCATCCTCCTCCCGTCTGACAATCGAACACAAAAGACTAGAAAACCAAATAAAATTACACCACACCCATTGTCAGACCAGGGAGATTAAACAGTACAACCGGCTGGACATCAAGTCCATAGTTTCACAGAGCATAAATTACAAAACAAGGTAAAGCTCACATCCTACTCTGTGAACTAAACTACACCGCAGCGGAAAACTTTATGCCTCTGCCTCTGCCTCGGCGTTAGCCCCCAAACTTGTACCACAACCTGGAGGGTATTAAAAACAGCAAAGTGTGAGTGGACTAAAACATGAGTTTTCAGAAAACAGTTTAATGAAATTGGGGTTCACCCTCCAGTTTTCAACACGCATGTATAACTAAATCTTCGAAAACAGTATAGTTAATGAAAACAGCATAATTAATACTCGAAACATTTTATGAATCATATGGAAACCGTCATGGTATATAGTCACAAAAATCATGTGAAACCGAAGGTAACAACAACAATCAAGCCATTGGATCCATCCGGGTCTTTAAACTCAATATCAGGCCTTCACGGGGTATCAACGAGTCTTTAAACTCAAAACATGATCAATAGGCCTCGGGGGGTATCACAATAACCGAGTCTTTAAACTCACGAGTCTTTAAACTCAATCCGGGTCTTTAAACCCAATTCGGGCCCGCCCCCGTCATTAATTAACCGGGTCTTTAAACCTAAAACTAGATACAACAATCACACCGGGTCTTTAAACCCAAAACCATGCGTAAAATCATAATAAACTAGGATCCATCATGATCCATTTTCCAAAACCATTCCGAAATCACATTTCATCATAATAGGACCTATGTCCGAATCCACATGCAATTCCAAATCTTACTCACAAATCATGATCAAATCATCATTAAACCGTGACATGCATAATCATCTCAAATCACTTTATCAAACCATCATCCATGCACAGGAGAAAAACGTAACCTCGAAATACGTAAAACATGAAAATCTCCTCGAGAAACGTGCATTCATGTAAAACCGAAATATCATAATCATCACTATAAAATCATATATGAAAACATAAGATAAGTGAATAAAATAGTTATGCATGCTCGGTTAGAAATCAAAAGTCCACTCACGGATTTCGGACGCGTCAATCGCGCCCAGTGCGCTCCTAGGTAGCCTCGGGAATGATCGGGCCTGTCAAAGAGTACAATAAGGGTTACAAATATCCCCAAAAATCTCGTATTAATTTCCCTAATTTTTTGGGATTTTTCGACGTAATTTAACTTAAGGCCCTAAACTTCCAAACCCTCAAAACTATCCCAAACGACATCCGATCGACTCGAACTTTAAATAAAAAATGTTCAATAAACTGAAAGGATGAAATCTCAAGTTGACCGTGTTTGGAAACAAGCTCTCACGAGCTGTCATGCGCCGCCCAAAGTGGCTGCGCGTGAAAGCCACGCGCCAAGCACTGTAGCTACAGTGTCATCTTCTTCACCCGTTAGTCTGTTAAACGGGACCTCAACCCGCGACTCGACCCGACCAATTACCCATCAATTCACACTCGAAACCTTCCATTCTTCCACCTAATCATTGCTTAACATGTTAATTTAAGATCTCATTCCTTAATTATCTCCAACATGCCCTAAATTGATCAATTAACACTTGAACAGTCGAACGGGTCGACTTCTGAAACTCACCCAAATCAGTTCCATTTTCAAATTAACCTAGACAGAAGCTTTAGGGGACCTAGACGAACACTATGACACAACCAATTTCAGGAAAGCTTACCTGGAAGTAGTCGTCTTCAAGCTCGAAAATTTCCAGAACCAGAGGTTTCAGTTCTTGGCCAAACTGTGATCGATTCCCTTCGAAATCGATATGGTTGAGTTCCAAATGGTCCCAGAAGACTAAAACAATCCTTGTTTTTGTCCAACTCGACTCACAAATTAAAAATCGATTTTCCCTCCAAATTCCCAATTTCTCCGAACTCTGTTTTCTCTCAAACTCTCAGTGTTTCCTCAGCAGAAAATGACTCTCTCAAACTCTTCTAACTCTCTGATAATCGAACGTTCAGCCAACACTTGTGGGAATCTCTCTCAGACCCACTGAAACTCTGTTCCCCGCAAAAGTCCCCAAAACCCAGTTTTAAAATGGTCCCCGTGCCCTGTTTTTCTGTCCAACCCACATCACCAAGCTTCCATTATCCTCAAAATCCTTAAACAAAACCTTGATTCAGGGAAACCTTAAATAATTCCTTGATCAGAGGGCAGATTAAACAATTGCACACCATTTTCCCACGGCTGTTTCAAACTGGCTTGGAAAATTACCATTTTGCCCTTCTGTACAAAATTACCAAAATACCCCTCATCTTCCGAGACCCGTAACTCAACCGTCTAATGTCCGTTTTTTAGCGTGCCGCTTGTCTATGGACTCAGGGTATCGAGACCTACCTACGGTCCTCGAATTGTGTGGAAATCAGTTGTCAAACAAAAAGTCAACATTTTCCCCCCTTTTCGTCCAAATTACAAAAATGCCCTTGAACTTCCGAACGTCATAACTTTTTCCCTAATCATCGGAATTGGGCGTGCCACCGGTCTATGGACTCGTGACGTCCCGAACTACGTCACGGTCACCGGTCAACGTCCGTTTGACCTACCAATCAAAAAGTCAACAAATTGACCATACTATTCACAAGGGTAAAAACGTCATTTCATTCCTTATTTTACAAAATTACATTCTCCGAATTTCCGGGGCGTTACATCACATTTCATAAACCACAAATGGGACTCATGCCCAATACCACAACCAAGTGGGCTTCAAGCTCGATACAGTAAAATCAATTGGGCCTCAAGCCCAATATCATAAACCAACTGGGTTTTAAGCCCGATAGTATAACCCAAATTGTAATGACCCATCCCGAATATCGGGATTGAATATTAATTAATTATGATTTAGAATGACTAATCGGGGAATAGTTGAGTGAAATCAGACGAATTGTGCAAAATGACCGTTTTGCCCCTAGCGTCGGCAAAATGTTGACTTTTAGTTCGGGCGGTCAAACGGACTTTGAGCGATGACTGTGACGTAGTTCGGGACATCACGAGTTCATAGACAGGTGGCACGTCCAATTCTGACATTCGAGGTGAAAGTTATGACGTACGAAAGTTGAGGGGTATTTTGGTAATTTGGTCATATTAGGGGCCAAATGTTGACTTTTTGATCGGGAGGTCCGATGGAGGTCCGATGGACGAGGGCCAAGGACCGTTACGTAGGTCTCGTCGATACGAATCCAATGACAGGCAGCATGCCGAAATTGGAGATTCGACGACGAAGTTATGGTCACGGGAACGGACACGATTAACCGAACGAACCGGGATTAAAATAATATTTTAATATGAACAGTACCCGGTGACTGAACACACTTGGATGAGTGACAAGTGTCACTCATCCCCTAAATTCAGGCATGAAACCAGATCCCATGTTTTGGGGAAAACATAATTATTATGTTTTATTAATTAATTAAACTAAATTAATCTTTTATTTTCCATTAATCCTCTCTGTTTCTGAAAACCGTGAACAAAATTGGAGCATCTGAATGGAGAGATTTGGCTACCTTCCTTAACCGGTTTTGAGGGGAAAATTGAGAGTTTTGTGAGACAATTGCAGCTGTGCAAACACGAGAGACAGAGAGATGCTGGAGAGTGAGAATCGAAAATTTCGATTTTTGGTGGGAAAATTCGAAATGGAAGAATTGGGCCGTGAGGAGTGGAATTGAAGCTTCATTTAGCTTTCTGGGATCAATACGAGTCGATCTGCAACAAGAACGAAGGGAATTGGTGTCGATTTAAGCAAGAACAGAAGGAATGAAATCTTCGAATTTTCGACCTTGAGTCGAGGAATTTGAGGCTTCGATTGATGAAATTGAACTGGGGATTATGTTTCTGAGGATCCCACGATGCTTCTGGAAGGATCAATTGAAGGAAAACGTTGGAGATTGATGAAGTTCCATCATTGCACAGTGTACGGCTGTTCTTCGAAGAATCGAGTTTGAGTCGTGGAGTTTGAGCCATGAATTGATTCAATTGAGTTGGGGAAAATGTTTACCTGAGTTCATTGAAGCTTCTGGTTGAATCAATTTAAGGAAATCCATTGAAATTGAAGGAGTTCGAATGATGAACAGTGGCCGGGTGTTCTTCGAGTGTTCATCTTTGATCGTGAGGATTGAGGTAAGGTCGATTGTAATTAAGTTCACAGATCCTTAATTCAAACTAATTCGATGCTAATGGACGTTTGAATTGATAAAAACGGTGTAGAATTGACAGACATTGAACCGGGTCGTGTCGCGGGTTAAAGGACCCGTTTATCAGACAAACGGGTGAGGAAGGCAGTACTGTAGCAGGCGCGTGGATTCCACGCGCAGCCACTCACGGGGGCGCGTGAGGGCGCGTCCGGCCTAGTCTCATGGTGAGGTCAACATGACTTTTGACCCTCTCAGTGTAACGAACATTTTAACGTTGGTTTCGAGGAAATCGGATATTTTTTCGATAATGTTCCGCGTATCCGAAGTTTTGTTTTACGAGTTAAATACGTATTTAAATTCTGGAAAAATTGGGAAAAATTATATGAAGTATTTTGAGATGTTAGTAACCCTCTATAATGATTTTGGGCAGGTGTTGTGATTTCCAGATTTTATGGAAAAACGTGCAGCTCGGAAACAAACCGTTTTGGACGGTGTGTGTGAGTGGACTTTGTTTTCTAACGGTGATGCATGCATATATGATTTAAATGCCTTATTATATGATTTTATATGCTTGGGCATGATTTATGTTTCAATCCGGTAATTTCTCGGTTTTATGATTATTATATTATTATTTTGGGCGATTTTCGAGAAATTACGAAATTTGGTAAAAATGATGTTTGGACTTGGTTTATGAGTCCGGGATTGAAATTGATTGAAAATAATGTTTGGACTCGGATTATTGAGTCATGGATTGAAAAATGATGTGGTGACTCGGGAATGAGTCAATGGTCAATTTCGTGGATTTACGTGAAAATGGCAACGGAGGTTGCAACGCATGGATTTGCGTGAAAATGATATGTTGGGCATGAGAACCCAAGTGAATAGTTATTTTGACTCGAATTTGGAGTCACTTGTGAAATTGTGAAATTAATGATTTATTGGGATTTTATGATTATTTTAATCAGTCTTTCGGGCACGTTTTACGAGGAACGTGCAAATGATGTTTTGGGCTAGGCCCGGAGTTTAAATGATTTCTAAAATGATATTTTGACTTGGTTGGTGAGTCAATGATGATTTCCGGATTATTTTATTAATTTAAAATGTGATTTTAACGGTTTATGTGTAAATGGTATTTTGGGCTTTGCTACCCAGTCGGGAATGATCTTGACTTTGTATGAAGTCAAGATTTGATTGAAATGTTTTGGGATGTAATTCCCGAGATGATTTTCATTGTGATTGTGATATTCCCAGACGGTCGGAGCTTGGGGGGGATTACCCAGACGACCGGAGCTTTGGGGATGTGATTGTAGGATCATGAGTTGATCCTATGGTAGTCAACTTCTCGGATGAGACTGAGCCTGGATGTACCACTCGGAGGTGTCTGAGCCTGGGGATGTGTTCTCCCAGAGGTGACTGAGCCCGAGGGGGTTGAGCCCAGAGGTGTCTGTTCCCGAGAGAGTGACTGGATATTGGCCTACGCGTAGTGCAGCACTTGTGAGTAGTGCAGTTTGATTGATTGTGCACTTGTGAGTAGTGCAGATGTGATTTGTGATATTTTATGCACTTGTGAGTAGTGCAGTTTGATTGATTGTGCACTTGTGAGTAGTGCAGATGTGATTTGTGATATTTTATGCACTTGTGAGTAGTGCGGATTGATTGGATTGATATGTTTATGGTGCACTGGTGATCAGTGATGATTGATGTTGTTTGTGATGACGTACTGGTATTGAGTACGGGTTCTTAGTCTTTGTGGCCAGGTGATTATGTTTGCACATGTTTTGGCCTGAGAGCCGGGATTGGATGTTTTATAACATGAACTGATTTGGTGAACATGAGTTTTATGGACCATGGGAAAATATGTTTTGAGTTTATCGGTCCACTGTTCATACTTGAATGATTTCATATTATTACTCATGTTTTACGATATGCATGCAAGTTTGTGAAAACTGGAGGGTAAGAATGTATTTTGGCAAATGTTTTTATAAGAGGTCATTTTTGTCCACTCACACCTTTTCTGTTTTATTGACCCTTCAGGTCGTGGCGCGATGATCGAGGCTATTTGAGAGGTGGAGGTATGAGCAGGCACAGGCGCAAATATCCCTTGTCTGGCAGGTGCTGAAGGGTAGTTTCGGACTTTCAGTTGACTTGTCAGACGGGAGCAGGACCGGGCACGGTTAATTTTGTCCTTCGGGGACGGGTCCTGTCAAATTGGTATCAAAGCACTAGGTTGCTGATGCTGTTGCCATGCCATACCTCCGGAACGTGAGCCTCGTGCGCGACCTTGTAGTGAGATGGGTATATTAGGGTATTTGAGACCTTGTGATTAATCTCGGAATGTAATTGACCTTGGTTTGTGGGCCAGATATTAATTTGTGTAACTACGGCTTACTAATTGTCGAATCAGTATTCTTGTGGGTCCCAGGATTTATTGAATCTAGAGGCTTGGAAGGTAGCACAATTGGGTAGGTTGGACCCAGGATGAGAATATTCTCAGTAAATTCCTTGTGCGGAAATGTGTGCTGGAGAGTGGTTTGACTCTTAATGACTTTTCGAAGTCGAGACCGAGTGACGATTGTGTCAGGTCTAGTCATGTCAGCTTTAGTGGTGGAACTGCAATCCACAGTTGGGGTTGGTACATGTCGATGGAATCCCAGAGTGGGGATACCGAGTAGTTGTACGGGTACTTGATTCCATTGGATGTGGAGTCTCGATAGTGATGTCTGGTGGTTAGGTCTGCACAAGTCTGTGGCAGGCACTACTACCGAGAGTGGTTGCTGAGAATTGGGGGACGTTCAGGGGACGTTTCCTTTTCTCACATGAGTTGTCAGGGTGATTGTACCCAGAGTTGTTAGGTACGAAGGAGGCAGAGTTTCTCCTATTCAAGCAGAGGTACGGGGTCGTCTCTTGTTATGAGCGGAGATCCAGGGTTGTCAGTTTTGCACACGGTGTGCTCATACTGATACTGTTGTCTGTGTACTGGTGTTGGTGCCGGTGTTGTGCTGACGATGAGTCACGAGTCGGGTTGTGACTTCGTCAAGATGGGTATGTGTCCGTAACCAGTCTAAATGGGACACGTGGTTGGTGTCCGAGTGCGTTGGTTTCAACATGGTTGGACCTACGGAATCGTGAGAGGTTGTGTTTAAGGTGATATGAGAATTGCGGGTTTTCCGCATTGGGATTGGGTATTCTGAAGTCATCAGGGGTGACTTCTTATTTTCTGTTTGGTGGCAGACGATGTTGGGTTACATTGCATGGGGAGTGCAGTGAGTTTTGTTTGCATCCACGTAGGACGAGTATTGGTGTCATTGTTTTGGATCATCCTTGGTTTTCCCTAGGTGGGATGGCAAGGACAGATACGAGGTAATCAGTGAAAACCCACAGTCTCGGCGTATCCCGTCGTTGACTGATCTGTTTAGATGAGGGGATTGGTTGACTCGGTGAGCATGTGTGGCTCCCAGGTGGATCGGGATTGTGATGTTGTGGACATTGGGCATTGTGACGATCTAGGATCGTGATGTTCATGGTCGACTGACGTAGTGATGGATCTGGACCGTGATCCTGATGATCCAGTTGGGTAGAGAGTTTGTCACTCTTACTCCGGTATGTGAGTCGTAAATGGCGGGACTGAACTTCTTTTCGAAGTGGAGCCCCATATGGTATGTTACTCGAGCGAGTAAGTTTCCGACGTGGTCGAATTTGGTCAGCCTTAGAGTTGTGACTGATCGGATTGGCTTCCTTATGAAGTCAATCGGATGTAATGTGTTACTCATTTGAACTGGTAACCAATAGGTTCGGTTTTGGATGTGTCCGAGTGGACGTGAACGAGATTTCGGGTTTTGAAATCGAATTTATAGGTGATGATTCAGGATTCGATTTTAGAACTTGAAAGTGGAATACTGGATTTGGGTGCGGAATGATTATTCCAAATGCTAGCTTCTGGAATCATGATTTCGGATTCGGATTTGTACATGGATAAAAAAATGTGATGTTTGGGTTTGGATCCGGGATTTCTTACGAAATTGCGGATTTGGATTCAGAATTGGAACTAGATGATGGGTGGAGTTTCGATTTGTCTCATGCTGGATTGGGCGATTGTACTCCACCATTGGAACTTGTTTGGCTATGACCTAGGTGGTTGTAGTCTGGTCAAGGGATAGATGTATGTACCTTGTACATGGTTTGGGGTACTTGATACCTAGTGACGGTACATGGGATGTACCAGTGATGTGTCGATAAACGTGTTGGTGCTTGGCTTAGTTCCAATACCATTGGTTTTGGTTGTGAACGTGAACTGGACATTGAACACGATGCACTGGGCAGAGTGATTCTGACGCATTCAGTGATTGTTTGAGCAGGTGATCTTAGCCATGGTTGGCTAGTGTAACTCTAGTGTTGAGTTGTGTGATCACTGCTAGGCTGGTGTTCAACGTGTTCTAGTTACACCGTCTGATTGAGTGTGATGACGGTATGCAGATACTCAGGATGAGTGAGTTGGTGGTTAGTGTGACCGCAAGTTGCTTTGCGGCGAGATGTTACCTTGTCGTGACCTTACCAGCATCTGGGATCGCTGAGGGGGTGATAGTTGTGGTTACTACTGTTGGTATTTGTCGCAGGACTGAGTTTGCCCTGCGAGGTGAGATCATGTTGTTGGTCTTATGCTACATTGACGGACGTTGTAGTATGATGTGTTGTCACTGAATTGTTACTGATTGGCGCTTTACTAGAGTGGTAAAGCTTAGTAGTGACAGTTTGGCTTGTAGTGTCAGCATGGACTGACAAGTGAGTTTTGGTGACTCTCGATGAGAGCGAAGGTCAGGGCACATTATTTTATTGTAAAATGACTGTTTTGCCCCTGAGGGGGGGGGGGGAAAGTTGACTTTTACCTCGGGAAGTATTTGGGACTTTGACACGTGACCGTGACGTAGTTTAGGATGTCACGAGTTCATAGGCAGGTGGCACGTCCGATTCCGACGTTCGAGGAAGAAGTTGTGACGTTCAGAAGTCGAGGGGTATTTTGGTAATTTGGCCATTTGGGGGCCAAATGTTGACTTTTGACCCGGGAAGTCCAACGGACGAGGGCCAATGACCGTTACGTAGGTCTCGTCGATACGAATCCGTAGACAGGCGGCACGCCGAAATCGGACTTACGACGAAAAAGTTATGGTCAAGAACGTAACCGAACTAACCGAGACTCGGAATTAAAATAATATTAAAATAATGAAATCTGGTTACTTTATTCAAAATCGATCTGGACCCTTGATGAGTGACACATGTCACTCATCTACCTCATCCACATCATCCCCTAAAACCAGGATCTATGTCTGCCTTTAGATTAATTAATTAATTAAACTTCCCTAAATCCTCACCCTTCATCCTTAAGTCAGACTCAATCCTAGCCGTTGGTTTCTAATGCCTATGCTATTTTTAAACTCATCAGACTCACACTCTCACATTTTCATTTCTCTCTAAACCGTGCACCCTCTCACTCTCTGCACAAACACACCAGCGATTACACCTCTCAACCTCAACCCACACACCAGACTACCTCTCAGCCACCTCCAGACGGCCATCACCACCACCACGGACGGCGGCGCAACCTGGAAACCCCACAAACCCGAGAAGGAACCCATGCAGCCCAAACTAACCAAACCGTCCAAACCTTCGCCCCTGCACTCGAACTAACTTAGGGATGGGTCAACTGGAACCATAGGTCGACTCAGGACCGGACTGGGCAGCCCACGGCGGCGACACGGCGGCGGTAAGCCCATAAACCCGAGAGACACCGATTTCCTTCCCTGTTTCGAAACATCCATTTTTGACGTTGGAAATGTTTGTTTGCTTTTGAGACATAACCTAGGGAACTAGACGAGCATTTTGGACCAGGGTTCGTGGCTGAAAGCTTGACGGCTCGCCGGAGAAGACGAACCAGAGCCGGCAGCCGGTTTCCCGTCGATTTTCAGGTGGTTTCTCGAACTTAAAAACCTGTTTTAATCCCACAGAACCATAGAACTTGATTAGATGAGTTAATAGGAACAAATCCCATCGATTTTGGTGGTCGTGTTGATGAGAACCGATCGGGTTGAACCGTGGGTCTGCGGTGACCCGGTTCTCAGACCCGGTACTGTAGCTGATGACGTCATCATGCTGACGTCAGCAGTGACGTCATGATGACGTCATCATGTCAGAAAACTGTCATACCAGGGACCAATGGGCTATTGACACGTGTCCTCTGACACTGTCAGTGATGACGTCATGCTGACGTCAGCAGTGACGTCATGCTGACGTCAACATCACTGTAGCACTGTTGACCAGAGGGTTGACCGATTCGTGGGGGGCGCGTGTGAACAGTATTTTGTGTGGGACCAGTGCCATTTTCAAGGTTTCGACGATACGGATCCAATGGCGGTGGTTTCGTGTCGATCGGAGATCGTTAAGTTGGTCAAATTAGGGTTTGATGCCTTGGGAAGCGTGTTCGGACGGCTTTCCCAGGACGGTTTCAGTCTAGGGTTTCTTAGTTGTTTAGTAGGGACTTAAAGTGACCTTTACGTATGCTTTGGACATGACAGGAATTGCACTTTAACCCTTGGACGGGGCTTTACGCTCGGGATTGCAGCGGGATTGTACTGTAAGTGGGCCTTTGATTTCACTAAACTTCGGCATGCATAACCGTTTTACTTTCTACTATATCTATATGTGATTCAAGTAAAAGTATCTGTTTATCTTGAGTATGATTTATGGCACATATTACGATGTTTGGGCATGAGACCCGTCTGGTTATTTATGAATGGTTTTGAGTCATGTATATGTATAATGGATCTCGATATTATCTGTGGTACTGCACTGTATAGATCTACCCTAGGATTCTATCTCCTCCGGATGTAGGTACACCGGAGTGGTCACGGCGCATTGCCTGTGAGGAGTCATTCTACGGAGGGACCGGACCGTAGAGTGACTCAGGAGCAGGATTGCTACTATTGAACGTCTGGGACGTCAGGCATCTAGAATGCCATGCTCGGACTGGGTTCAGGATTTGGACTCGGGATTGAGACCCCGGGTGGCACGCGTAGCCATGGGACTGTGACCTTATTGGGCGTCTGGGACGTCGGGCATCTGGGATGTCAGGGTTGGGATGTATAGTGCAGTGACTAAGATTATATTATGTTGATGTTATTCTGCTTATGATTATATGGTTTTGTGGTCTATGATACTAATGCATGTCTTTTCGGCAAACGGAGGGGAAAAAGCTATATGTTTTCGAAATGGTAAACTATTTTGTAAACCTTGAGTTTCGGCCCACTCACCTTTGTTGTTTTACTACCCCTCCAGGTAGTGATATTGAGGAGGAGGATCCCGAGGAGGAGGAGGAGGAGGATCCCGAGGAGGAAGAGGCATAGGTTTACGTTGCGTAACTGAACCCTACTGCTGGGTAGGTTGGCACGTTGTGTGTCTAGAGTCGTGCTCAATAAACTGTATTCGGGAACTATCCCTTGTCTGACACTATTTGTATTTGGATATTTGTGTGGTGTGCTATGTATGACTTAACTTCGGTTTTCTTTATACATTTTATTTTCAATAAGGGTGATCTTGGTATTTTAATGTCGGGTGTCAGACGGGAGCAGGGCACGTCCCGGGTGGTCCCAGGGGGATCAGGGCGGGTCCTGTCAACTTGGTATCAGAGCACTAGGTTGTGGTCAGCATGTTAGACTAGTGGTCAGTATTTAGTTTAAAAGATGACAGTATCTAATCTATGCCTCTTAACAGTGGGTTATGCCTCCAAGGAGAATTCCTCAAACACGAACTGACGAGGAAATCGTGAGAGAGATGGAATGTGCTAGCATTGAGCGGGCTCAAAGGTTGGGAGCCACACCGTTCAGTGGGGGATCAAACCCCGAGGATGCCCATGAGTGGATTGCGAAATGGGAAAGAATCTTCACCGTGATGCACTGCCCACCTGGCGAGCGGGTGGCACTGGCGGCCTTCTTACTGGAAGGCGGGGCTTATCAATGGTGGCATGGTCTTGAGATGTCAGGGTGGACTGTTCACACCACCACATGGGAGGTCTTTCGTGCCCGATTCTTAGATCAGTATTACCCGCGTTCATTTCGCATGGCACGAGAGGCAGAGTTCCTGCGGCTGGAACAGGGAGATATGTCAGTGGCAGATTACGAGCAGACTTTCGGGAAGCTTTCCCGTTTTGCCGCAGTTTTTGTGAGTACTGAGGAGGAAAAATGTCAAAGATTTGAGTTGGGACTCCGAGGAGAGTTACGGGCAAGTATGACGGCTACTAGTTACGTGACTCTGAGGGACATGGTCGACGCTGCAGTTCGTGTCGAGGCCAGTCTGGCGGCACACCAGGCGCGACAATCATCAGACGAGGGGCAGCGCCGGGATCGTCCACATCCTGGACCAACTGGCCCAAAGATCTCTAAGGGGGGAAATTACCGAGGAGCACCCTCATCTTTACGTGGTCGTGGCTGGTCAGGTCGACATGGAAACTCTCAGAGGGGCGGATCGAGATTCAGTTCTGGACAGCATCAGGCTTGGAGTGGTGCATCAGGAGGGTCTTGGGATGGACCGAGGACAGTTAATTGCTTTGCTTGTGGAGGAGCGGGCCACTATGCCCGAGATTGCCCTTTACTGTCAAGGAACAACGAGACTAAAGGTGTTAGTGTGACACAGACTTCGGCTTCCCACCCTACTAGAGGCCGAGGACAGAGTGCTGAGCGTGGCGCACGTGGGCGCGGACAGACTACGGGACCCAGAGCTCGTGTTTTTGCAGTGACTCAGCAGCAGGCGAGGTCAGCCCCTGGTGTGGTTACAGGTACTCTTCATATCTCAAATATTGTTGTACGGGTGTTAATGGATGTTGGGGCTACTCATTCTTTTATTTCGAAAAGTTGTGCGGGTATGTTAGATCGCGAGGTGTCAGCCTTGGATAGTGAAATGGGTGTTGGTACACCGATGGGCGTTGTGTACATAGTGAATCAGGTGATCCGGAGATGCCCAGTAAGGGTGGAGGATGTAGATCTGCTAGCTGATCTAATCCTTATGGATATCCATGACTTTGATGTTATCTTGGGAATGGATTGGTTGACTGAGCACGGTTCGCTCATCGACTGTTGTAGTAGGCGGGTGATATTGCGGAGTCCGGGTTTACCAGAGGTTACTTTTCAGGGAGAGCGCGACGGTTCGCTACCTGAAGTAATTTCTTCACTTGCCGCTACGAAGCTTCTACAGAAGGGATGCCAGGGTTATCTGGCGCATGTTGTGATGACGAAGAGTGATACTTCGGGTGCCGATGATATACCTGTGGTGCGAGAATTCCCGGATGTGTTCCCGGAAGATTTGCCTGGTTTACCACCACATCGGGAGATTGAGTTCACGATTGAACTGCTTCCCGGCACACGACCTATATCACAGGCACCATATCGGATGGCACCAGCAGAGTTACGGGAACTGAAGATCCAATTGCAGGAGTTGGTGGACTTGGGATTCATCCGACCGAGTACATCACCTTGGGGAGCACCGGTATTATTTGTGAAGAAGAAGGAGGGGAGCCTCCGTTTGTGTGTGGATTATCGACAGCTCAACAAAGTCACGGTAAGGAACCAGTACCCCTTACCCAGGATTTACGATCTCTTTGATCAACTGCGGGGAGCACAGTACTTCTCGAAGATTGATTTACGATCTGGTTATCACCAGTTGAAGATTGCTGAGGGGGATGTCCCGAAGACAGCGTTTCGGACCAGATACGGGCATTATGAATTCCTTGTGATGCCTTTCGGCTTGACGAATGCTCCAGCAGCATTCATGAATCTGATGAATAGGGTCTTCCGATCTTATTTGGATAAGTTTGTGATCGTGTTCATTGATGACATCCTTGTGTACTCGAGGAGTGCTCAGGCTCATGAGAAACACTTACGATCGGTGTTAGGGAAGCTGAGGCAGAACCAGTTATACGCCAAGCTGAGTAAGTGTCAGTTTTGGCTAACCAGCATTGGTTTTCTGGGACATGTAGTGTCAGCAGACGGGATTAGTGTGGATCCCCAGAAGACCGAAGCGGTGACAAATTGGGCTAGACCGACAACCGTGACAGAGGTACAGAGTTTCGTTGGTTTGGCAGGATACTACCGGAGATTTGTTGTGGGCTTCTCTAGTATCGCTGCCCCGTTGACTCGTTTAACCAGGAAGGGAGTAAAGTTTGTTTGGGATGAACGGTGTGAGCAGAGTTATCAGGAATTAAAACTTCGGTTAACTACCGCACCTGTTCTTGCCTTGCCGGATAACAGTGGAGAGTTCGAAGTCTACAGTGACGCATCATTGCAAGGGTTGGGTTGCGTGCTGATGCAGAATGGCAGAGTTATCGCTTATGCATCGAGACAGCTAAAGACACATGAACTGAACTACCCTACGCATGATCTGGAGTTGGCAGCGGTGGTTCACACTTTAAAGATCTGGCGACATTATCTGTACGGGGTGACTTGCAGGATCTTCACCGATCATCAGAGTTTAAAGCATTTGTTCACTCAGAAGAAGCTGAACGTGAGGCAGCGACGGTGGCTAGAACTAATCAAGGACTATGATTGTACGATTGAATATCATCCAGGGAAGGCGAACGTTGTGGCAGACGCACTCAGCAGGAAGTCAGCAGGATCGATTGCACACCTGAGGCTGGTGTACCTTCCTTTGCTAGTGGAACTCCGAAGAGCTGGAGTTATGCTGGGGATGGATGAGCAGGGAGCTTTGTTGGCCAGTTTTCATGTACGACCTGTGCTAGTCGATCGGATTATCGAGGCACAATTGGAGGATCCGACACTTTGTATCTACAGGATCGAGGTCGAAGCGGATGAGAGGCAGGACTTTACTATTCGACCAGATGGAGCTCTGGTGAAACTGGGCCGTTTGTGTGTTCCTGCAGTGGCAGAGTTACGGGCAGAAATTCTCGAGGAAGCCCACAGTTTGGCCTATGTCATGCATCCGGGAGGTACAAAGATGTACCGTACCCTCCGGGACCACTATTGGTGGGCAGGAATGAAGAAGGATATTGCAGAGTTTGTAAGCAGATGTTTGACCTGTCAGCAGGTCAAGACTGAGCAGCAGAGAACGTATGGAGCAATGCAACCACTTCCGATTCCCGAGTGGAAGTGGGATCACATTACCTTGGACTTTGTCTTCAAATTGCCTAGAACTCAGAGAGGATTCGATGGAGTTTGGGTGATTGTCGACCGATTGACCAAGTCAGCTCATTTCTTACCAGTGCAGGAGACATTTAAGCCAAACCGACTGGCTCAGCTGTTTGTGAAGGAGATCATTCGACTTCATGGTACGCCGGAGTCGATAGTGTCTGATCGAGATTCGCGTTTCACATCTAGGTTCTGGCGAAGTTTGCAGAACGCCTTGGGTACAAACTTACATTTCAGTACAGCGTTCCACCCACAGACCGATGGGCAGTCAGAGAGGACTATCCAGACACTGGAGGACATGATGAGGTCTTGTGTACTGCAGTTTCAGGATTCGTGGGATACTCATTTGCCTTTGATGGAGTTCGCATACAACAACAGTTATCAGGCAAGTATCGGGATGGCACCCTACGAGGCACTGTATGGCCGACAGTGCAGGACACCTATCTGCTGGATGGAGGTAGGAGAGCGAGCAGCTTTAGGACCGGATTTGATGGACATGACCCAGGAAACAGTTCGAATCATCAAGGAAAGATTGAAGGCAGCGCAGGATCGCCAAAAGAACTATGCGGATTGACGAATTCGAGACTTGGAATTCGAGGTTGGAGATTTTGTGTTCCTTAAGTTATCTCCATGGAAAGGAATTATCCGTTTTGGCCGACGCGGGAAGTTGAGTCCACGTTATTTTGGGCCGTTCGAGATCTTAGAGAGGATTGGACTAGTGGCATACCGGTTGGCATTACCTCCAGAACTTTCCAGAGTGCACGATGTTTTCCATGTGTCCATGTTACGGAAATACCTACGGGACGATTCACATGCCTTGCCGGAACAACCATTAGAACTGATGACTGATCTGAGCTTTGAGGAGAAACCAGTGCAGATTCTGGATCAGAAGAACAAGGTTCTGAGAAACAAGACGATTCGGTTGGTGAAAGTGCTATGGAGGAACCATGACGTCGAGGAAGCGACGTGGGAACCCGAAGACTTGATGAGGGAGCAGTACCCGTTTTTATTCGAGTAAATTTCGAGGACGAAATTTTTGTAAGGTGGGTAGATTGTAACGACCCGAACTTTCGTAATTATTATTTTATTGTAAAATGACTGTTTTGCCCCTGAGGGGGGGGGGAAAGTTGACTTTTACCTCGGGAAGTATTTAGGACTTTGACACGTGACCGTGACGTAGTTTAGGACGTCACGAGTTCATAGGCAGGTGGCACGTCCGATTCCGACGTTCGAGGAAGAAGTTGTGACGTTCGGAAGTCGAGGGGTATTTTGGTAATTTGGCCATTTGGGGGCCAAATGTTGACTTTTGACCCGGGAAGTCCAAAGTACGAGGGCCAATGACCGTTACGTAGGTCTCGTCGATACGAATCCGTAGACAGGAGGCACGCCGAAATCGGACTTACGACGAAAAAGTTATGGTCAAGAACGTAACCGAACTAACCGAGACTCGGAATTAAAATAATATTAAAATAATGAAATCTGGTTACTTTATTCAAAATCGATCTGGACCCTTGATGAGTGACACATGTCACTCATCTACCTCATCCACATCATCCCCTAAAACCAGGATCTATGTCTGCCTTTAGATTAATTAATTAATTAAACTTCCCTAAATCCTCACCCTTCATCCTTAAGTCAGACTCAATCCTAGCCATTGGTTTCTAATGCCTATGCTATTTTTAAACTCATCAGACTCACACTCTCGCATTTTCATTTCTCTCTAAACCGTGCACCCTCTCACTCTCTGCACAAACACACCAACGATTACACCTCTCAGCCTCAACCCACACACCAGACTACCTCTCAGCCACCTCCAGACGGCCATCACCACCACCACGGACGGCGGCGCAACCCTGAAACCCCACAAACCCGAGAAGGAACCCGTGCAGCCCAAACTAACCAAATCGTCCAAACCTTCGCTGTAACACCCCGGACATTCGAGGACTTTAATATTGTAATTTAATGTATCAATTGACGTTTTTACCCTTGTTAATGGTATGGCCAAATTGTTGACTTTTTGATTGGTGGGTCAAATGGACCTTGACCAATGACCGTGACATAGTTCGGGACGTCACAAGTTCATAGACAGGTGGCACGTCCATTTCGGACGATCAGGGAAAAAGTTATGACTATCGGAAGTTCAGGGGCATTACCGTAATTTGGACTTTAGGGGGAAAATGTTGACTTTTCGTTCGGAAACTAATTTTCACATGACTCAAGGGCCGTTAGGTAGGTCTCGATGTCCTGAGTCCGTAGACAGGCGGCACGCCGAAATCGGACTTCGTATGACTGAGTTACGGGTCTAGAAAGTGAAGGGCAATTTGGTAATTATTTGAACCAGGGGCATTTTGGTCTTTTTGCCCTGGTTACTGTAGCAAACCGCGGGGGTCATGGGCGGCACCACCATGTGCGGTGGCTCTGAGTGCGATTTGTTTACTGGTGAGTGTGGGTTAGAAAGTATTGATTGTTTAAACCTTTTTGAAGCATCAGACGTGGTCTGATTATTCCAGCTACACGATCAAATTGATTAATCAAAATTCGAAGCTTTCGGGGGACAAATTTCAGTGGACAATTGGACACCCACGAGCCTCTGGGACGGCTTGAATTTGTTTAAAACTGATTAGGACATAAGTGAGCATCACTCTGATGCAGAAATAACTGAGAACGGGTTAGGAAAACCAGAGAAGCCATTTCTGGAAAAATTGGAGGGAAAATCGGGTTTTGATTTCTGGTGACTGTTGGACCAAACCAAGGCCTGGTTTAGTCTTCTGGGAGTGTTTGGAACTCAACCGCATCGAAATCGAAGGCCATCAGCCACGGCTGAGCTGGGACGGTGACTGCTGTTTTCAGGGAAATCGCAGAACTTGGGACGACGACCTTCAGGTACTTTCAGACACAATTGATTGTTCATTTTGGTTCGTTTCGATCCTGTTATACTTCCTGTGAAGTTAATTGGATAATGGGTTTGAAACCAGTGAGTTCTGGTGATTGACCCGTTTGGATGATCACGGGTCGAGGGGCCGTTTGAGGATTGGTTTTGGATAATTAATAACTCACAACTTAAATTAGATGTTTAAATAACATGTTAGGATCAAATTAGATTGAAATCAAGTAGGAATTGACGGGTAATTAACCGGGTCAAGCCGCGGGTGGCAGGCCCGAATTACAGACAAACGGGTGAAGGTGCTGACACTGTAGCTACAGCGTCAGGCGCGTGACTTTCACGCGCAGCCACTTTGGGCGGCGCGTGAGGGCGCGTTGGGGCTTATCTCCGATCACGATCAACATGACTTTTATTCCTCTCATCATTCTGAACATTTGTGGTGAATTAACCATGTTGATCTGAGATAGTTTGAAGGGTCAGGTTAGGGTCGGTTGCCTCGGGAAACGTGTTGACGGTTTCCCCGAACCGGCTTCTGTTTCGAACTTTCTTTTGAATAAATATTAAGGACTTGTAGTGACCCTTACGTGTGAATTGAACTGACAGGAATTGTACGATAATCTCGGTACAGGTCCGTACGTGCAGATTCGCAGCGGAATCGTACAGTGAGTGGGCCCATTTTCATTAAACCCTTGCATGCTTAAATGTTTTCTGATTTACTTATATGTTCACATGCTGGAATCTATAAATGGTTTTGATGATATTAAGGTTTCAGTTATGGCACGTTTCACGGTATTTGGGCATGAGACCCGTTTAATGAAACGTAACGATCGGTTCAGATTTTACCTATGTATACATATATGTTTGCATGTGGATATCAATAAAATGTATTTAGTACTGCACTGTATAAATCCTTCCATATTATATTGTCTCCTCCGGATGAGGTACCCCGGAGAGGTCACGGACGTCTAGTACGTCCAGCGTCTATGACGCTAAGCATCGGGGATGCTGTACCCGAACGGGGTTCGGGGATTGAACTCGGAAATTGAGACCCGAGTGGCACTCGTAGCCTTGTGATTGTGACCTTATTGACGTCAGGGACGTCAGACATCAGGGATGTCGGATTGGAGTGTATAGTGCAGTGGCTAAAATTATGGTTATGGTTTTATTACATGCCTTATGATTCATATTATATTATTTATGATTTTAAATGATGCTGCATGCATGTTTGGAAAAAGAAGGGGTAAATTATATGTTTTACTTATCAAACGATTTTATAAACTTGAGTTTCGGTCCACTCACCCTTAATGTTTTTGGTAACCCCTCCAGGTCGTGATACTGAGGTAGAGGAGGAACCTGAGGCTGAGGCATAGATCTACTTCTGCGTACCTGAACTCCTGTTGGGTGGTGTACCCGCAGGTTTACTTTAGAGTCGTGCTCGCAAACTTGTAATTTTGGATTTCATCCCTTGTCTGACATCTGTTTAATTCGGATTTGTTGTATGACTTTAATTTGATTATTTATGCATTTGAGGTTTTGAGGTCAAAATTGGTATGAATTATTGGGTGTCAGACGGGAGCAGGGCACGTCCCCATATGGTTCCAGAGAGGATCGGGGCGGGTCCTGTCAGCTTGGTATCAGAGCACTAGGTTGTGGTCAGTACTAGGGTATGGTCAGCATGCTAGACTAGCGATTAGTACTAGTTACTTTTCGACTTTTAAGAATATTGTTATCTGATCTATGCCTCTTGACAGTTGGTTATGCCTCCTAGGAGAATTCCTCATACACGAACTGACGAGGATCTGGAAAGGGAGATGGAATGCGCGAGCATTGAAAGGGCTCAATGTTTGGGAGCCACTCCTTTCTGCGGGGGATCAAACCCCGAGGATGCTCATGATTGGATCACCAAGTGGGAGAGGATCTTCTCGGTGATGCACTGCCCTCCAGGCGAACGAGTGACCTTGGTGGCCTTCTTGCTGGAAGGAGGAGCCTACCAGTGGTGGCACGGACTCGAAATGTCTGGGTGGTCTGTCCATACCACTACTTGGGAAGCTTTCCGTTCCAGATTTCTGGACCAGTACTACCCGCGATCGTTCCGCGCGGCAAGGGAGGCTGAGTTCCTGCGGCTGGAGCAGGGTGATATGTCCGTTGCGGACTACGAGCAAACTTTCGGGAAACTTTCCCGGTTCGCTGCATCATTCGTGAGCACGGAGGAGGACAAATGCCAAAGGTTCGAGCTTGGACTCCGGGGGGAGATCCGGGCAAGTGTGACTGCTGCTACTCATGCTTCACTGAGAGATTTGGTCGACGCTGCGGTGCGTGTCGAGGCCATTCTGGCGGCACACCAGACACGACAACCTTCGGGCGAGGGGCGACGTCAGGATCGCCCACATCGTGGGCCATCGGGCCATAAGAACAACAAGGGAAGGGGTACAGGGGAGCACCCTCATCCTTCAAGGGTCGTGGCTGGTCAGGTCGACGTGGAGGCTCTCAGGGCAGAGGATCTGGATACAACTATGGGCAGCGCTCATCTTGGAGCGGTGCTTCTGGTGTGCATTCGGACAGGCCGAGGCCAGTAACTTGTTTTTCTTGCGGAGAGGAGGGCCACTATGCCAGTGATTGCCCGCAGTTGTCCAAGAACAACGACGCTGGGGGCTCTAGTGTGGTGCAGAGCACGGCTTCCCACACTAATGGAGGTCGCGGTCAGGGAGGTGACCATGGTGCTGGGCGTGGCGCGCGCGGGCGCGGACGGAATGGAGGGCCGAGGGCCCAAGTGTTTGCAATGACCCAGCAGCAGGCGAGGACTGCCCCAGGCGTGGTCACAGGTACACTACATATCTTAAACCTTCTTGTAAGTGTATTGATGGATGCGAAGGCTACACATTCTTTTATTTCGAAGAGTTGTGCTGGTATGCTTGATTGTGTGGTATCAGCTTTAGATTGCGAAATGGGTGTTGGCACCCCGATGGGCATCGTGTACCTTGTGAATCAGGTGATTCGGAGGTGCTCGGTAAGAATTGAGGATGTGGATTTACCAGCAGACTTAATTATTCTGGATATCCACGACTTCGATATAATCCTAGGGATGGATTGGCTATCGGAGCACGGATCGCTCATCGATTGCTGTAGCAAGCAAGTGATTCTGCGAAGCCCGGGTTTGCCGGAGGTTATCTTTCAGGGGGAACGTGATGGTTCGCCTCCTGAAGTGATTTCGTCACTTACTGCTACCAAACTTCTACGGAAGGGATGCCAGGCTTATCTGGCGCATGTCGTGTCGGAACGGGTTGATACTCCGGGTATCGACGAAATACCGGTGGTATGCGAGTTTCCGGATGTATTCCCGGAAGACTTACCAGGATTGCCACCCTCACGGGAGATCGAGTTTACTATTGAACTACTCCCTGGTACCCGACCTATATCCCAGGCACCATACCGGATGGCGCCGGCCGAGTTACGAGAACTCAAGACTCAATTGCAGGAGTTGGTGGATTTGGGATATGTCCGTCCGAGTACTTCACCGTGGGGAGCACCGGTGTTGTTCGTAAAGAAGAAGGAGGGAAGTCTCCGTTTGTGTATTGATTATCGACAACTCAACAAGGTGACGCTAAGGAACCAGTATCCTCTACCCAGGATCGATGACCTTTTTGACCAGTTGCGGGGAGCTCAGTGCTTCTCGAAAATTGATTTGCGGTCTGGGTATCACCAACTGAGGATTTCGGAGGAGGATATTCCGAAAACTGCTTTTCGAACCCGTTACGGACACTACGAGTTCCTTGTTATGCCATTTGGTTTGACGAATGCTCCAGCAGCATTCATGGATCTGATGAACCGGGTCTTCCGACCCTACCTGGATAAGTTCGTGATTGTGTTCATCGATGATATTTTGGTTTACTCGAGGAGTGCCCGTGCACATGAGGAACATCTACGGTTGGTCTTGGCGAGGCTGAGACAAGAACAATTGTACGCCAAGCTGAGCAAGTGTCAGTTTTGGCTGAGCAGTATTGGTTTTCTGGGACACGTGATATCGACGGATGGGATTTGCGTGGATCCCCAGAAAACAGAAGCGGTGACCAACTGGGCTAGACTGACAACGGTGACCGAGGTGCGGAGTTTCGTCGGATTAGCTGGTTACTACCGGAGATTCGTGGAGGGTTTCTCCAAAATTGCTGCACCATTGACTCGTTTGACTCGGAAAGGAGTGAAGTTTATCTGGGACGAGCAGTGCGATCGGAGTTTTCAAGAGTTGAATTATCGATTGACCACTGCACCTGTCCTTGCATTGCCGGATGACAGTGGAGAATTCGTGGTCTTTAGTGACGCTTCACTGCAAGGTTTGGGCTGCGTGTTGATGCAGACTGGCAAGGTTATCACCTACGCATCCCGGTAGCTGAAGACTCATGAGTTGAACTACCCTACCCATGATTTGGAGTTGGCGGCAGTGGTTCATGCTCTGAAAATCTGGAGACATTATCTGTTCGGCGCAACGTGTCGGATATACACCGACCACCAGAGTCTTAAATACTTATTCACTCAGAAGGAGCTTAACATGAGACAACGGAGATGGTTGGAGCTGCTGAAGGACTATGACTGTACGATCGAGTACCATCCGGGTAAGGCCAATGTGGTGGCTGATGCACTCAGCAGGAAGTCAGCAGGATCCGTTGCACACCTAGGAATGGTGTATCTTCCTTTGCTAGTGGAACTCCGGAAGGCGGGAGTTATCTTGGGTACGGATGAACGTGGAGCTTTGTTGGCCAGCTTTCATGTACGACCTATACTGATTGATCGGATTATCGAAGCACAACTTCAGGATCCGATACTCTGTATTTACAGAATTGAGGTCGATGTGGATGGGAGACAGGATTTTACCATCCGGGACGATGGGGCACTTGTGAAATTGGGCCGTTTGTGTGTACCTGCAGTGGCAGAGTTACGGGCCGAGATTCTTGAGGAGGCCCATAGTTCGGCCTATGCTATGCATCTGGGAGGTACATAGATGTACCGTACCCTCCGGAACCATTACTGGTGGCCAGGAATGAAGAAGGATATTGCTGAGTTCGTGAGCAAATGCTTAACCTGTCAGCAGGTTAAGGCGGAACGGCAGAGACCTTATGGGGTTATGCAGCCACTTCCGATTCCCGAGTGGAAGTGGGATCACATCACCATGGACTTCGTCTTCAAGTTACCGAGAACTCAGAGTGGAGTGGACGGAGTATGGGTGATCGTGGATCGGTTAACCAAATCAGCCCATTTTCTGCCAGTTCAAGAGACCTATAAACCTAATCGACTGGCTCAGTTGTTTGTGAAGGAAATCATACGATTGCATGGTACGCCGGAATCGATCGTGTCCGATCGTGATCCGCGATTCACTTCCAGGTTCTGGCGAAGTTTGCAAGCTACTTTGGGAACAACCCTACGTTTCAGTACTGCGTCCCATCCACAGACCGATGGGCAGTCTGAAAGAACCATTCAGACCCTGGAGGACATGATGAGGTCATGTGTACTACAGTTTCAGGACTCTTGGGATACTCATTTACCATTTATGGAATTCGCTTACAACAACAGCTATCAGGCAAGCATCGGGATGGCACCCTATGAGGCACTGTATGGTCGACAGTGCAGGACACCTATCTGCTGGACGGAGATAGGAGAGCGAGCGGCGGTAGGACCAGAATTGATGGACTTAACCATGGAAACTGTTCGTGTTATCAAGGAGAGATTGAAGGCGGCACAGGATCGCCAGAAGAGTTATGCCGATCGACGGATTCGAGACTTGGAATTTGAAGTGGGAGATTTCGTCTTCCTGAAGTTATCACCATGGAAATGGATTATCCGATTCGGTCGACGGGGGAAACTGAGTCCACGTTTTATCGGACCATATGAGATCGTGGAGAGAATCGGCAGAGTTGCTTACAGATTGGCACTACCTCCAGAACTATCTAGAGTTCACGATGTTTTCCACATATCGATGCTACGGAAGTACGTACGTGATGCTTCTCATGTACTTGGGGAACAACCTGTCGAACTACGGGAGGATTTGAGCTTTGATGAACGACCAGTACAGATCTTGGATCGGAAGGACAAGGTACTACGTCGGAAGACGATCCCTCTCGTGAAGATTCTCTGGAGAAACCAGAACGTGGAAGAAGCCACATGGGAGCCTGAGGCTCAGATGCGAGAACAATTTCCTCATTTGTTTCTTTGAAATTTCGGGATGAAATTTCTTAAGGGGGGAAGGTTGTAACACCCCGGACATTCGAGGAATTTAATATTGTAATTTAATGTATCAATTGACGTTTTTACCCTTGTTAATGGTATGGCCAAATTGTTGACTTTTTGATTGGTGGGTCAAATGGACCTTGACCAATGACCGTGACGTAGTTCGGGACGTCACAAGTTCATAGACAGGTGGCACGTCCATTTCGGACGATCAGGGAAAAAGTTATGACTATCGGAAGTTCAGGGGCATTACCGTAATTTGGACTTTAGGGGGAAAATGTTGACTTTTCGTTCGGAAACTAATTTTCACATGACTCAAGGACCGTTAGGTAGGTCTCGATGTCCTGAGTCCGTAGACAGGCGGCACGCCTAAATCGGACTTCGTATGACTGAGTTACGGGTCTAGAAAGTGAAGGGCAGTTTGGTAATTATTTGAACCAGGGGCATTTTGGTCTTTTTGCCCTGGTTACCGTAGCAAACCGCGGGGGTCATGGGCGGCACCACCATGTGCGGTGGCTCTGAGTGCGATTTGTTTACTGGTGAGTGGGGGTTGGAAAGTATTGATTGTTTAAACCTTTTTGAAGCATCAGACGTGGTCTGATTATTCCAGCTACACGATCAAATTGATTAATCAAAATTCGAAGCTTTCGGGGGACAAATTTCAGTGGACAATTGGACACCCACGAGCCTCTGGGACGGCTTGAATTTGTTTAAAACTGATTAGGACATAAGTGAGTATCACTCTGATGCAGAAATAACTGAGAACGGGTTAGGAAAACCAGAGAAGCCATTTCTGGAAAAATTGGAGGGAAAATCGGGTTTTGATTTCTGGTGACTGTTGGAACAAACCAAGGCCTGGTTTAGTCTTCTGGGAGTGTTTGGAACTCAACCGCATCGAAATCGAAGGCCATCAGCCACGGCTGAGCTGGGACGGTGACTGCTGTTTTCAGGGAAATCGCAGAACTTGGGACGACGACCTTCAGGTACTTTCAGACACAATTGATTGTTCATTTTGGTTCGTTTCAATCCTGTTATACTTCCTGTGAAGTTAATTGGACAATGGGTTTGAAACCAGTGAGTTCTGGTGATTGACCCGTTTGGATGATCACGGGTCGAGGGGCCGTTTGAGGATTGGTTTTGGATAATTAATAACTCAGAACTTAAATTAGATGTTTAAATAACATGTTAGGATCAAATTGGATTGAAATCAAGTAGGAATTGACGGGTAATTAACCGGGTCAAGCCGCGGGTGGCAGGCCCGAATTACAGACAAACGGGTGAAGGTGCTGACACTGTAGCTACAGTGTCAGGCGCGTGACTTTCACGCGCAGCCACTTTGGGCGGCGCGTGAGGGCGCGTTGGGGCTTATCTCCGATCACGATCAACATGACTTTTATTCCTCTCATCATTCTGAACATTTGTGGTGAATTAACCATGTTGATCTGAGATAGTTTGAAGGGTCAGGTTAGGGTCGGTTGCCTCGGGAAACGTGTTGACGGTTTCCCCGAACCGGCTTCTGTTTCGAACTTTCTTTTGAATAAATATTAAGGACTTGTAGTGACCCTTACGTGTGAATTGAACTGACAGGAATTGTACGATAATCTCGGTACAGGTCCGTACGCGCAGATTCGCAGCGGAATCGTACAGTGAGTGGGCCCGTTTTCATTAAACCCTTGCATGCTTAAATGTTTTCTGATTTACTTATATGTTCACATGCTGTACCCGAACGGGGTTCGGGGATTGAACTCGGAAATTGAGACCCGAGTGGCACTCGTAGCCTTGTGATTGTGACCTTATTGACGTCAGGGACGTCAGACATCAGGGATGTCGGATTGGAGTGTATAGTGCAGTGGCTAAAATTATGGTTATGGTTTTATTACATGCCTTATGATTCATATTATATTATTTATGATTTTAAATGATGCTGCATGCATGTTTGGAAAAAGGAGGGGTAAATTATATGTTTTACTTATCAAACGATTTTATAAACTTTAGTTTCGGTCCACTCACCCTTAATGTTTTTGGTAACCCCTCCAGGTCGTGATACTGAGGTAGAGGAGGAACCTGAGGCTGAGGCATAGATCTACTTCTGCGTACCTGAACCCCTGTTGGGTGGTGTACCCGCAGGTTTACTTTAGAGTCGTGCTCGCAAACTTGTAATTTTGGATTTCATCCCTTGTCTGACATCTGTTTAATTCGGATTTGTTGTATGACTTTAATTTGATTATTTACGCATTTGAGGTTTTGAGGTCAAAATTGGTATGAATTATTGGGTGTCAGACGGGAGCAGGGCACGTCCCCATATGGTTCCAGAGAGGATCGGGGCGGGTCCTGTCATTCGCCCCTGTACTCGAACTAACTTAGGGATGGGTCAACTGGAACCATAGGACGACTCAGGACCGGACTGGGCAGTCCACGGCGGCGACACGGCGGCGGTAAGCCCATAAACCCGAGAGACACCGATTTCCTTCCCTGTTTCGAAACGTCCGTTTTTGACGTTGGAAATGTTTGTTTGCTTTTGAGACATAACCTAGGGAGCTAGACGAGCATTTTGGACCAGGGTTCGTGGCTGAAAGCTTGACGGCTCGCCGGAGAAGACGAACCAGAGCCGGCAGCCGGTTTCCCGTCGATTTTCAAGTGGTTTCTCGAACTTAAAAACCTGTTTTAATCCCACAAAACCATAGAACTTGATTAGACGAGTTAATAGGAACAAATCCCATCGATTTTGGTGGTCGGGTTGATGAGAACCGTTCGGGTTGAACCGTGGGTCTGCGGTGACCCGGTTCTCAGACCCGGTACTGTAGCTGATGACGTCATCATGCTGACGTCAGCAGTGATGTCATGATGACGTCATCATGTCAGAAAACTGTCAGACCAGGGACCAATGGGCTGTTGACACGTGTCCTCTAACACTGTCAGTGATGACGTCAGCAGTGACGTCATGCTGACGTCAGCATCACTGTAGCACTGTTGACCAGAGGGTTGACCAGCGCGTGGGGGGCGTGTGTGAACAGTATTTTGTGTGGGACTAGTGCCATTTTCAAGGTTTCGATGATACGGATCCAATGGCGGTGGTTTCGTGTCGATCGGAGATCGTTAAGTTGGTCAAATTAGGGTTTGAGGCCTTGGGAAGCGTGTTCGGACGGCTTTCCCGGGCCGGTTTCAGTCTAGGGTTTCTTAGTTGTTTAGTAGGGACTTAAAGTGGCCTTTACGTATGCTTTGGACATGACAGGAATTGTACTTTAACCCTTGGACGGGGCTTTACGCTCGGGATTGCAGCGGGATTGTACTGTGAGTGGGCCTTTGATTTCACTAAACTTCGGCATGCATAATTGTTTTACTTTCTACTATATCTATATGTGATTCAAGTAAAAGTATCTGTTTATCTTGAGTATGATTTATGGCACGTATTACGATGTTTGGGCATGAGACCCGTCTGGTTGTTTATGAATGGTTTTGAGTCATGTATATGTATAATGGATCTCGATATTATCTGTGGTACTGCACTGTATAGATCTACCCTAGGATTCTATCTCCTCCGGATGTAGGTACACCGGAGTGGTCACGGCGCATTGCCTGTGAGGAGTCATTCTACGGAGGGACCGGACCGTAGAGTGACTCAGGAGCAGGATTGCTACTATTGAACGTCTGGGACGTCAGGCATCTAGAATGCCATGCTCGGACTGGGTTCGGGATTTGGACTCGGGATTGAGACCCCGGGTGGCACGCGTAGCCATGGGACTGTGACCTTATTGGGTGTCTGGGACGTCGGGCATCTGGGATGTCAGGGTTGGGATGTATAGTGCAGTGACTAAGATTATATTATGTTGATGTTATTCTGCTTATGATTATATGGTTTTGTGGTCTATGATACTAATGCATGTCTTTTCGGCAAACGGAGGGGAAAAAGCTATATTTTTTCGAAATGGTAAAGTATTTTGTAAACCTTGAGTTTCGGCCCACTCACCTTTGTTGTTTTACTACCCCTCCAGGTAGTGCTATTGAGGAGGAGGATCCCGAGGAGGAGAAGGAGAAGGATCCCGAGGAGGAAGAGGCATAGGTTTACGTTGCGTACCTGAACCCTACTGCTGGGTAGGTTGGCACGTTGTGTGTCTAGAGTCGTGCTCAATAAACTGTATTTGGGAACTATCCCTTGTCTGACACTATTTGTATTCAGATATTTGTGTGGTGTGCCATGTATGACTTAACTTCGGTTTTCTTTATACATTTTATTTTCAATAAGGGTGATCTTGGTATTTTAATGTCGGGTGTCAGACGGGAGCAGGGCACGTCCCCGGTGGTCCCAGGGGGATCGGGGCGAGTCCTGTCAACACTAGTGAGTATGTGGGGCCGTCAAGCTGAAGGAGTCAACTTAATGGTGACATTTCCAATTTCTGGTGATCAATTTCACTCGAGGTGGTCGAGTGTAGTCAGTACGACGTCCATCTGTGATGTGACGTCTGAGTGCAGACGAGTTCTGCATTGGCTAGTGGGTGTACAGCTGTACACATGTAGTGAGGCCCATTTGTTTTCCACGAGGTAGTTGTGGGATACGGATAGTTGGAATTTCAGGGACGAAATTCTTTAAGGAGGGCAGGTTGTAATGACCCGTCCCGAATATCGGGATTGAATATTAATTAATTATGATTTAGAATGACTAATCGGGGATTAGTTGAGTGAAATCAGACGAATTGTACAAAATGATCGTTTTGCCCCTAGCGTGGGCAAAATGTTGACTTTTAGTTTGGGCGGTCAAACGGACTTTGACCGATGACTGTGACGTAGTTCGGGACGTCACGAGTTCATAGACAGGTGGCACGTCCGATTCCGACATTTGAGGTGAAAGTTATGACGTATGGAAGTTGAGGGGTATTTTGGTAATTTGGTCATATTAGGGGCCAAATGTTGACTTTTTGATTGGGAGGTCCGATGGACGAGGGCCAAGGACCGTTACGTAGGTCACGTCGATACGAATCCAATGACAGGCGGCATGCCGAAATCGGAGATTCGACGACGAAGTTATGGTCACGGGAACGGACACGATTAACCGAACGAACCGGGATTAAAATAATATTTTAATATGAACAGTACCCGGTGACTGAACACACTTGGATGAGTGACAAGTGTCACTCATCCCCTAAATTCAGGCATGAAACCAGATCCCATGTTTTGGGGAAAACATAATTATTATGTTTTATTAATTAATTAAACTAAATTAATCTTTTACTTTCCATTAATCCTCTTTGTTTCTGAAAACCGTGAACAAAATTGGAGCATCTGAATGGAGAGATTTGGCTACCTTCCTTAACCGTTTTTGAGGGGAAAATTGAGAGTTTTGTGAGACAATTGCAGCTGTGCAAACACGAGAGACAGAGAGATGCTGGAGAGTGAGAATCGAAAATTTCGATTTTTGGAGGGAAAATTCGAAATGGAAGAATTGGGCCGTGAGGAGTGGAATTGAAGCTTCATTTAGCTTTCTGGGATCAATACGAGTCGATCTGCAACAAGAACGAAGGAATGAAGTCTTCGAATTTTCGACCTTGAGTCGAGGAATTTGAGGCTTCGATTGATGAAATTGAACTGGGGATTATGTTTCTGAGGATCCCACGATGCTTCTGGAAGGATCAATTGAAGGAAAACGTTGGAGATTGATGAAGTTCCATCATTGCACAGTGTACGGCTGTTCTTCGAAGAATCGAGTTTGAGTCGTGGAGTTTGAGCCATGAATTGATTCAATTGAGTTAGGGAAAATGTTTACCTGAGTTCATTGAAGCTTCTGGTTGAATCAATTTAAGGAAATCCATTGAAATTGAAGGAGTTCGAATGATGAACAGTGGCCGGATGTTCTTCGAGTGTTCATCTTTGATCGTGAGGATTGAGGTAAGGTCGATTGTAATTAAGTTCACAGATCCTTATTTCAAACTAATTCGATGCTAATGGACGTTTGAATTGATGAAAACGGTGTAGAATTGACAGACATTAAACCGGGTCGTGTCGCGGGTTAAAGGACCCGTTTATCAGACAAACGGGTGAGGAAGGCAGTACTATAGCAGGCGCGTGGATTTCACGCGCAGCCACTCACGGCGGCGCGTGAGGGCGCGTCCGGCCTAGTCTCAAGGTGAGGTCAACATGACTTTTGACCCTCTCAGTGTAACGAACATTTTAACGTTGGTTTCGAGGAAATCGGATATTGTTTCGATAATGTTCCGCGTATCCGAAGTTTTGTTTTACGAGTTAAATACGTATTTAAATTCCGGAAAAATTGGGGAAAATTATATGAAGTATTTTGAGATGTTAGTAACCCTCTATAATGATTTTGGGCAGGAGTTGTGATTTCTAGATTTTACGGAAAAACGTGCAGCTCTGAAACAAACCGTTTTGGACGGTGTGTGTGAGTGGACTTTGTTTTCTAACGGTGATGCATGCATATATGATTTAATGGCCTTATTATATGATTTTATATGCTTGGGCATGATTTATGTTTCAATCCGGTAATTTCTCGGTTTTATGATTATTATATTATTATTTTGGGCGATTTTCGAGAAATTACGAAATTTGGTAAAAATGATGTTTGGACTTGGTTTATGAGTCCGGTATTGAAATTGATTGAAAATAATGTTTGGACTCGGATTATTGAGTCATAGATTGAAAAATGATGTGGTGACTCGGGAATGAGTCAATGGTCAATTTCGTGGATTTACGTGAAAATGGCAACGGAGGTTGCAACGCATGGATTTGCGTGAAAATGATATGTTGGGCGTAAGAACCCAAGTGAATAGTTATTTTGACTCGGATTTGGAGTCACTTGTGAAATTGTGAAATTAATGATTTATTGGGATTTTATGATTATTTTAATCAGTCTTTCGGGCACGTTTTACGAGGAACGTGCAAATGATGTTTTGGGCTAGGCCCGGAGTTTAAGTAATTTCTAAAATGATGTTTTGACTTGGTTGGTGAGTCAATGATGATTTCTGGATTATTTTATTAATTTAAAATGTGATTTTAACGGTTTATGTGTAAATGGTATTTTGGGCTTTGAGACCCAGTCGGGAATGATCTTGACTTTGTATGAAGTCAAGATTTGATTGAAATGTTTTGGGATGTAACTCCCGAGATGGTTTTCATTGTGATTGTGATATTCCCAGACGGTCGGAGCTTGGGGGGGATTACCCAGACGACCGGAGCTTGGGGGATGTGATTGTAGGATCATGAGTTGATCCTATGGTAGTCAGCTTCTCGGATGAGACTGAGCCTGGACGTACCACTCGGAGGTGTCTGAGTCTGGGGATGTGTTCGCCCAGAGGTGACTGAGCCCGAGGGGGTTGAGCCCAGAGGTGTCTGTTCCCGAGAGAGTGACTGGATATTGGCCTACGCGTAGTGCAGCACTTGTGAGTAGTGCAGTTTGATTGATTGTGCACTTGTGAGTAGTGCAGATGTGATTTGTGATATTTTATGCACTTGTGAGTAGTGCGGATTGATTGGATTGATATGTTTATTTTGCACTGGTGATTAGTGCTTATTGATGTTGTTTGTGATGACGTACTGGTATTGAGTACGGGTTCTTGGTCTTTGTGGCCAGGTGATTATGTTTGCACATGTTTTGGCCTAAGAGCCGGGATTGGATGTTTTATAACATGAACTGATTTGGTGAACATGAGTTTTATGGACCATGGGAAAATATTTTTTGAGTTTATCGGTCCACTGTTCATACTTGAATGATTTCATATTATTACTCATGTTTTACGATATGCATACAAGTTTGTGAAAACTGGAGGGTAAGAATGTATTTTGGCAAATGTTTTTATAAGAGGTCATTTTTGTCCACTCACACCTTTTCTGTTTTATTGACCCTTCAGGCGTGGCGCGATGATCGAGGCTATTTGAGAGGTGGAGGTATGAGCAGGCACATGCGCAAATATCCCTTGTCTGGCAGGTGCTGAAGGGTAGTTTCGGACTTTCAGTTGACTTGTCAGACGGGAGCAGGACCGGGCACGGTTAACTTTGTCCTTCGGGGACGGGTCCTGTCACAAATGGCCTTCTAGACCGATACCTTATTAAATCAAATGGACTTCAAGTCTGATAGTTCATAAGTCAAATGGGTTTCAAGCCCAATTCTGTATTCCCAAACCCAAAATCATTCCATTAATCCATTATTGAAAACGCAAACATGTATAAATCCATTATGAAACCATAAACCTCAGAATACGTGCAAATAGGTAAATAAAAAATAACACAATCATATGAACTCAAGGAATTTCAAATCATAGATATAAAACATATAAAATAGTTATGCATGCATCGTATTTAAAATGCAAATGTCCACTCACAGACTATCCTTGCTGCACCTCGATAACCATGCCATAAGCCTCTTAGGGCTAATCCAACCTCTTTGGATCATCCGGAACTGTCCAAATCACAATCAGAGGTCACTAACCATCTATACAAGTCCTAATCATAAACCCCTAAGACTCCCAGAAAAGTCAATGTTAGTACCCGTCCGAAATCCCTCGGGATTAACGTGGGATGCTCCTGATCCCGTCTGACACGAAGTGTCAGACCAAGGAAAATTCCATCTCTAGCTCTCATCGGGCTTCCAGAGTACGCCAGGATTGTAGGAGGAGTGTGATGTCTCGATCTCTGCTACAGCCCGTATTGGCGATCAACCTGAAGGGCATTAAAAACATAAAAAGTCGTGAGTGGACAAAATAATATTTTAATAAAACATTTTCACATAAAGAAATTTATTCCCTTCACTAAAAACATTTGCATGCATTCAAAAACGATTTATCAAACGTTTATAAAACCATTTGAAAACATTCTCAAAACCTTTCAAGGGTTCATGCCTGGTCCCCATAAACCGTCATGACCCATAAAAACATTTCAAGGGTTCATGCTGGTTCCCATAAACCGTCATGAACCATAAATTCATTTATGGGTCCCCGACCCGAAATCACAAAAACCCGTAAATCCATACATGTGGGAACTCAGACCAAATCAACATACGTGGGTCTCAGCCCAAAACCATTTCCGAAACATCGAATCGAATACGGGGTCTCCACCCCAAATCACTTTCTAAAACATGAAACACGGGGTCTCCGCCCCCAAATCACTTTCCATAGGAACCATATACGTACGCATACATATAACCCATCCGCGGCACTTCCGAGAAGATGCCAACTAGGGGCACATAACCCCTAGGGAACACATCCCCGATATATGTCACGATTCATCATATCTATACTAGTGTGCACACCACTCGGGGTCTCACTCCGAGTCTTCCCCCAGGAATTCTCCATATGAGAGGCTCAATCTCTGGATCTAGTCCGAGCTCTATCTACGGATCTAGTCCACACATCTCTCTGGAATCTGGAACGGGATCCCTATGGGGATACCCATTCTGGTTTGTGGATCGTGACTCTCCAGGTCGACGTCTGGAGGAGACCATATAATCATATGAAGGGTATATATACATTTCAAATACTTTCTTTTTTTCTCAAAATATATTTCAACTGGGTCTCATACCTGATTCATCTCAATAGGATTCCTCGAATCCGATTCAAATCCATTTCATAGGCATCGGCCTAAATCCACAGTTCAACAGGGTCTCATGCCCGAATTCTCATTTCATAAACCAATGGGGCCTCAAGCCTGATTTCACAACCAATAGGGCCTCAAGCCTGATACTACAGTCAAAGGGGTCTCAAGCCCGATATTACAACCAACTAGGCCACAAACCCTAATTCGTAAACCAACGGGGCCCTCGGCCTGATCGTGTAACTCAAATGGACCATCGGTACGATTCCTTGTCAACTCAAATGGACTCCAAGTCCGAGAGTTTGTAAATCAAATGGGTCTCGTTCCTGAGTTCATATTTCCAAATCCAAAACCAATTCATTAAACCCTCATTGAAAATCTAGCACGTACAAGCATCATATAAAACCAGAAATCTCGAAATCCGTGCAAATACGTAAATCCTAGGCTACCACAAAAAAATGCACTCATTGCATCACAAAAAATATATTAAAACACTTATAAAACATTTATGCATGCATAGATTTCAAAAGATAGGTCCACTCACAGACCGTTTGAAGCTGCGCCTCGATACGCATGCTATAAGCCTCTCCTGGGCCAATCGTCACCTCCGGGATTCCCGAACCTATCCAAATCGTAATAGAGGGTTTCTAACTATATAAATAACCCCTAACTAAAGACCCGTAATTTTCTGGATTTTTTAACTATTTTTAAACGCGATCCTAAACCTTCGGACAACCCAAACTATATCGAAACGATGTCCGATTGACATGAAACCAATCCCAAAATGTTCATTACATCGGATAGATGATTTTGTATGTTGAACACATCCCCAAAAGCCTCACCAAGCGCCTGCACGCGCCCCAAGACTACCCTGCGTGTGGGTCTCACGTGCGGTGCACTGTTCATCTTCAACCTTTAGCAGACCGGTTTGAACCGGTCCACTGTAAAACCGGTCCGATTGGACCGGAGTGGCCCGTCCAGTCCATTTCAATGCGTATCTGTATGTTTATTCAATTCCTATCAATCTATGTCCTTAAACCTTTGAAAATCAAGCAAAGACGCTACCTTTGGATTGAAGAGTGCATGGGCAAACGTTCCTCCTCCCTATCTGTGTGCGTTCCGCCACCTCCAGCCTTGCCCCTGATCCCAAACGACTCCTAAGACCTCCATAACCATATTCCCATCATTGAAATCGAACAAAAACACCGAAAACCGCATATTCAATTTTTAAACCCAAACTTACCGGTTTCGGTTTCTATGGCCACCGTCTACGACGGTGGTCGCCGTCAGCATCATCTTCATCATCTCACGACACTCTCTCACTTCCATTCACACTCCATTCACAGAAGATGAGGTTTGGGGAAGATGGGATATCGTGTTGCAGAGGTTTTGCGGGGTTTCGGGTTGTTCATCGAATGAAAAAGCAAGGGAGATGATATGCATGAATGTGGGATGATATGCAATGGATGGGTGACACTTTTCACTCATCCATTGGGCCTGTTTGAAATATTTGGGCCCCACAATAGGACAAAAGTCCACTTGCCTCGAAAAATGTGCCGCCATAAATAGTCCCCTCGAACTTCCGTGAATTGTAACTTTCCCGTCGAACTTCTGAATTCGACGTGCCGCCGGTCTACGAATTCCTATCATCTCGATCTACGTAACGGTCCTCGGCCCTCGGCCCTCGGTCATCGGACCTCCCGTGTCAAAAGTCAACTATTTGCCCTTATTCAACCAAATTACCCCAATGCCCCCGAACTTTCGAAAATCATAACTTCTTCCTCGAACGTCGGAATTGAACGTGCCACCTGCCTATGAACTCGTGACATCCCAAACTACGTCACAGTCATTGGTCAAAGTCCATTTGACTGCCAGAACGAAAAGTGAACAATTCACCCATTTCAAGGGCAAAATTGTCATTTTGCTCTGAACGTCCGATAATCCACGTCTAATCCTCGATTAGTCTCACTAATCTGCCATTAAATCCTCTAATTCGGGACGGATCGTCACAGTCAACATGTCTTGGATACGCTTCCCTAGGCTAAAAACCTCAATTTAACCTACCTAATGATCTCTGATCAATACGAAACCACCACCACCTAGGGAAGATCTATGGGTTAAAAATCACAAAAAACATAGTAGAATTTACCTATGCAATTTGATCCTCACGAACCAGTTTTAGGTCTTTTTCGAAGGCGGTTCCACCGTCCTCCGCTATCCCAAAATCATCCTTACCATCTCGTAAGAGCTCCAAAGGCCCAACCAAATCATCAAAATAAATTCTAATGTCCCTATTAGTCACAATAAATATTAAATTTTCCTTAACTAATCTTAATTACCCTTAATTAATCCTATGAATTTGGGAAGGGTTGTTACAATCTACCCCCCTTATAGAATTTCGTCCCCGAAATTCAAACTAACCCAAGTCCACATGCAACGTCTAGAGTTGGTTATCCAATCCTATTTGAGTTCCAACAACACATCTCCGTACTTGTGTCAGGACCCGTCCTCAATCCCCCAGGGATTAATGAGGAACGACCCTGATCCCGTCTAACAAGGGAAATTTCCAACCTTTGCCCTCTCGGGCTATCAGAGTACGCAGGATCCGGAGGAGGCATGTGATATCTTGGTCTCTGCTATAGTCCACACCGTATCCAACCTGAAGGGTATTAAAAACAGAAAGACTGTGAGTGGACAAAAATAAAGAGTTCATAAAACATATTTCATAAAGACCTTTATACCCTTCACTAAAAAGCATGCATGCATAGTAAAACCATTTATCCAATCACATATGTTTAAACAACCATATGTAGGGTCACAACCCCAAGTTCTATAAATAGAAGTCACACGGGCTCCTGCCCAAAACCATTTACAAAAAACCATAACATCATAAACATATGTGGGATCTCAATCCAAATCCATTTATCATCATAAAACATAATTTCCCAAACCACTTGAAATCATGTTTATCCATTATATTTCATATCCAAGAACCTGTCATGGTAAAATAATGCTACGTGCGTGCTAACCGGGGTCCCAAACCCAAGTCTCTCTCGGGTCCACCCAGGGTCAATGTCCATAGATCAATGACCCTCCCTAGAGGTAACGAACCATGCCCATCCTGAGAGTAAGGAACCCAACTGCGGGGCGACTCGACTCAGTCAGTGCTCCGTGACTACTCCGGGGTCCACCCAGGCCAACGACCCTCCCCGGAGGAGACAATCATACATAAACGATGGAATATGAAAAACCTTTTGAAATCATTCTTGAAACCTTTCCAGGATTAATGCCCGGCTCGCACTAGCCGTCATGAACCATAAAACCTTTCAAAGGTTCATGCCGGTTCCAAAAAACCGTCATGACCCTTAAAATCCTTTCAAGGGTTCATGACGGTTCCCATAAACCGTCATGACCCGTAAAAACCATTTCTAGGGTCCTCGACACGAAACCATCACCATTGGATCCAGGTCGTCGAAACCTTTATAGAGGTACTAGTCCCACCTCGAAATTCATGTCCATGCGCCCCCACGTGAGGGCCAAAGTTGCTGGTAAAAGTCAACGTTGACGTCTGTAAAGTGAATACTGATGTCAGGTCAACGATCAAAGTCAATGGGTCAAGGTTAATGCTGACGTCACTGCTAACGTCATCTTGACATCTGTCTGGTCTGACACGTGTCATACCTAACATGTACCACGTGTTAGTAGCCCGTTGGTCCACGTGCGTGACAAGTTAGTGACACATGGCACCATCTGATTGATCCACGTCACTGTCATGTCATGTTGACTAGGGACCGACAACTACCACGTGGCAGCTTCCTATTGACCTACCTCTGACACCTGTCAGATTCGGACGTCATAATCGCCTTCATTCTTCGTTCGGGTTGACCCGATTCACTGTAACGGGTCACCTAGACCCGCGACCTGACCAAATCCTAAAACCTTCATTTCTAACACGTTTTCAATCCCATTTCTCCTTACACGATCATCTGGGTTCCTAGGGAAGATCTATGGGTTCAAAATCACAAAAAACATACTAGAATTTACCTATGCAATTTGATCCTCATGGCCCAGTTTAGGCCTTTGTCGAAGGCAGTTCCACCGTCCTCCGCTATCCCAAAATCATCCTTACCATCTCGTAGGAGCTACAAAGACCCAACCAAATCATCAAAATAAATTCTAAATGTCCCAAAATAAAATTCGAATTTTTGAATTTAAAAAGGTATTGGGTTTACCTATCCCGTGCCTTCCTCTATCGTCCACGACGGTCTTACCTCATCCCTCACCATCTCCTGGTCTCTCAGCCACCCTCAACCTCTCTCTCTCAGATCAAAACTAGGTGAGGGAAAAGGGATTGGGGTCTGGGTATTTGTCTATTTTGGGTATAGGAAAGCAATTGTTAATGGAAGAGTGACACTTGTCACTCATCCATTGAGCCTGGGTAAAATATCTGGGGGCCACATGAGACAAAAGTCTAGCTTTCTCGTAAATCGTGTAATAGTACCATGATTCGTTCTAGACCCGCAACTTTCCCGTCGAACGTCCGATTTTGACATACTGCCTATTTACGAACTCGTAACCTCCTGATCTTCGTAACGATCCTCGATCTTCGTGCATTAGACCTCCAGAGTCAAAAGTCAACTTTTTGTCCATTCCCAAGGGCAAAATTGTCATTTTACATCGATTGTCCGAAACATCATGACTAATTCCCGATTAGTCACAATAAATACTAAATTGTCCTTAACTAATCTTAATTACCCTTAATTAATCCTGTGAATTTGGGAAGGGTTGTTACAATCTACCCCCCTTATAGAATTTCGTCCCCGAAATTCAAACTAACCCAAGTCCACATCCAATGTCTAGAGTTGGTTATCCAATCCTATTTGAGTTCCAGCAACACATCTCCGTACTTGTGTCAGGACCCGTCCTCAATCCCCCAGGGATTAATGAGGAACGACCATGATCCCGTCTGACACGGAGTGTCAGACAAGGGAAATTTCCAACCTTTGCCCTCTCGGGCTATCAGAGTACGCAGGATCCGGAGGAGGCATGTGATATCTCGGTCTCTGCTACAGTCCACACCGTATCCAACCTGAAGGGTATTAAAAACAGAAAGACTGTGAGTGGACAAAAATAAAGAGTTCATAAAACATATTTAATAAAGACCTTTATACCCTTCACTAAAAAGCATGCATGCATAGTAAAACCATTTATCCAATCACATATGTTTAAACAACCATATTTAGGGTCACAGCCCCAAGTTCTGTAAATACAAGTCACACGGGCTCCTGCCCAAAACCATTTACATAAAACCCTAACATCTTAAACATATGTGGGATCTCAGTCCAAATCCATTTATCATCATAAAACATAATTTCCCAAACCACTTGAAATCATGTTTATCCATTATATTTCATATCCAAGAACTTGTCATGGTAAAATAAAGCTACGCGCGTGATAACCGGGGTCCCAAACCCAAGTCTCTCCAGGGTCCACCCAGGTCAATGTCCGTAGATCAATGACCCTCCCTGGAGGTAACGAATCATGCCCATCCTGAGAGTAAGGAACCCAACTAGGGGGCGACTCGACTCAGTTACTGCTTCGTGACTACTCCGGGGTCCACCCAGGCCAACGACCCTCCCCGGAGAAGACAATCATATATAAAGGATGGAATATGAAAAACCTTTTGAAATCATTCTTGAAACCTTTCCAGGATTCATGCCCGCCCTCACTAGCCGTCATGAACCATAAAACCTTTCAAAGGTTCATGCAGGTTCCCATAAATCGTCATGACCCGTATTATCCTTTCAAGGGTTCATGCCGGTTCCCATAAACCGTCATGACCAGTAAAAACCATTTCTAGGGTCCCCGACCCGAAATCACCATCATAACACATAACTAGGCCCTAGGCCCGAATCCACATACAAACTGGACCTCCAGTCCGAATCGTAAACCAACTGGCCCTTGTGCCCGATTCCGTAAATCAAACGGGTCTCGTGCCCGATTCCATATTTCCAAATCCGAAATCAATTTAAGAACCAATTGGGCCTCCGGCCCGAGAGTCCGAGGGTTTCCGAACAAAGGGGTCTCGAACCCGAGTTTACCTTTTTGAATCCAAAATCATTTCATTAAACTATTTCCAAAAGCATAAGAATGGAAAATTAGAGTAAAACCAGAAAACCTCGATTTACGTGCAAGCACGTAAATTACCTCGAAATGCGTGAAAGCATATAATTCACCAATATCCAAATCCATATCATATAATCACAATCATAATCCATATAAAACATTTATGCATGCATCACAGTTTAGAAATCAAGGTCCACCGGGATTCCCAAACCTGTCCAAATTCATTTAGAGGATTACTAATAGCCTCATTAACCTTTCATTGAAGTCCCATAATTTTCCCGATTTTCTAACTATTTTTAAACTCGAACCTAAACCTTCGGACTCCCTGAAACCTATCGAAACGATGTCCGATTGACATCGAATAGAGTGTTTCATATGTTGGACACTTCTCCAAATAGTGGGACACGCGCCCTCACGTGCCCAAGCCAGGCCCTGCGCGTGGGCCTCACGCGCTAGGGTACTGTTCATCGTCCCTGAGATCCAGCCCGGTTCAGACCGGCCAGTTCCGTCCTCTGGTTTTCCTGGACCGCCGTGACCGGTTCAGGTTATTTCCTCCTCCATTTTTCGTCCGTTTTCCTCCATTCCAGTCCCTAAATTCCTATTTTCAGGTTTCCTACCCATTCCAATTAACAAAACTAATCAAAACCGTCCAAAACTTACCCATGAACATAAGGCCTCACGGCCATAATTTTCCCGGCCACCCTCACTGCCTTCTCAGCTGTCAACCTCCCTCAAAAACATCTTAATAACCCAACAAACTCAACCAAACCATCCAAAACAAGCTATAACGTCAAAATCGATTTAAAATGGGATTTGGGCCTTACCCAGTAATCTCTCGGGTTTGTGGCTCCTCCATCTGCCATCCACGGCGGTTCCAGCCCCCTGCCGCAGTCCTCAGTCCCTCTCTCACTCCCAGGGTCTCAGTCAAGGTCATAAGGGTGAAGGTCTGGGTTTGGGGTGGAAGGAGATCAGTTTGGGTTGTTTGGAACCAAGAAGATGAATGATCGATCGATGATGGGAGATGCATGAATGGAATTTGGGTGGCCTGTGGATGGGTGACAAGTGTCACTCGTCCATTGGGCCTCCATAAAATATCTGGGGCCCACTAGAGACCAAAAGTGAAGTTATCTCGTAATTCGTGCAATAGTATACTTAAACTTCGGTGAACCGTAACTTCGCCATCGAACGTCCAAATTTGACGTGCCACCTGTCTACGGATTCGAATCATCCCGATCTATGTAACAGTCCTCGGCCCTCGGCCATCGGACATCCCGGTCAAAAAGTCAACATTTGGCCCTTTTAACCAAAATTACCAAAATGCCCCTAAACTTCCGAACGTCATAACTTCCTCCTCGAACGTCTGAATTGAACGTTCCACTTGTCTATGAACTCGTGACGTCACGAACTACGTCACGGTCATCGTTCAAAGTCCATTTGACCACCTGAACAAAAAGTCAATATTTTGCCCATGCCTAGGGGCAAAACGGTCATTTTGCATCGTTCGTCCGATTTCGTTCAACTAATCACAGATTAGCCTCACTAATCATGATTAATCACTAATCTAATCCTGGAATTCAAGAAGGGTCGTTACACTTGTCTACACCCAGACGTCACTCAGTGTTAACCAGAATCAAACTCACCGCTGGGTCCGACATACTAGTTACCTACCAGGTACCATGCTGATAATTATGCTATTACGCTGACAATTCCATAATTCAGACTGACATCCTTTGTCTTTTCATTCTAACGACCCTTCTCAATCACCAATCCAACATCATTCATCTTTTCAACCTGATGGTTCATCTTGGTCTCAATCCAAGCTGACATCAAGCTAACATCCTGCTCTCACTCATTCCAGACAGTTTCCTTAACGTCGTACTCAACCGGTACTCACGATCCCAATATCACTACTCAAGTCACCAATACCAATCTTGACTCACACCGGAGTCCTACTGATGTACCTCGTATCAAATCTCGTCTTACTCAACGTCCAACACTATGATTCTTGACTCGTGTTCCGTACTCAAACTGACTCTCACCAGAGTCCCATCACAATATCTCATATCCCTCAGCGATCCACGCTAACATCTTACTTAATCTGTGGTCGCACTAACCACATCTCACTCAACATGTGTGTACCTGGACCCCATCGAATACTTGCTCCAGCAGTGATAACATCACTCGAACTATAGGGTTCTAATAGCCATCCACGGCTCTGAGTTCCCGCTCATACAATCACTGAACCCTTACAAGATCACTCTGGTCTAGTGCACAGTATTCAATGTCCAGTCCACATTCTCCACAAATCTAACAGTACCGGAACCAATCCGATTACTAACAAGTCTATAAACCCTGTCCAACATGTCCTGCTCAAAGGCGCACACCACACACAACCACAACACAACCCACGAACTACGTGGCTCAACTAGTGCATACCACACGCCACCACCAGGCACCACTCAGGCCTATTCAAGAATTACTCTCACACAACGTACTACAAACACCCTCAAACCAGTCCATAACATGGCTGGTAGCCAATGACGGTTCAACTCTAGAGCTTGTTCATCCAATCATGTTCTAGACGGATCATACACTCCAACTTAGCATCCATCTTGAGTCTCCTGGTCACCTGGCCAACACTTGAAGAGTGTCCAATCCCAATCACGTCTACCAAGACGTACCAATCTAGAACCTGCCAACATCCTACCCGAGGCGTTGGCTATTCATCTCTTCCTGATTGATACTCTAAGTATTTCCTCATTTACTATATGGTAACCTCTAATAGATTCGTCTGACACTCGTGCTATCTGGGTGATTCCAATCTCAATCGTTTAATTCCATAGCCAATAGTCAATACACTCATCCTATCTGAGTGAGTCCAAAATCTATCCTCTTGACTGGTCACTGCCAATCCCAAACTCCCTCGATCGATAACCAACTCGATCATCCATTATGCGATCCTCGATTCTCTCGGTCGTCATGACCCAAGCTCTTAAGCCATAGAACTTGTCACCACTTACTCTATGGATTGCGGATTTCCTTCACTTAGCCCATGATAATGTCCCACTTTAGGATAATCAAAGATGATGACCTCAAAATTTATCCTACGTGAGTGTAAATACCAATCCAACTACACTCGCCAACGTCAAGTAACACCAAACAACATCTGCTCCTCAACTCATCCAAATTTGATCCACTACTTGTCCTGACATCTAGGCACCAAGATAAATTGCAACCATTCCACTAACAAAGAAGAAGAAAATGAGAAGTCTCCTTCACCAACCAATAATATATATTGACAACTACTGTCGTGATTCTTCCACGACCAAGTTGCTCCTCACTTCAGCTTAACCTTAGCAAGGTTATACTTCCAAAAGTGATGAGAAGTTCATTAGAGAAGAAAGTATATTTACTAGCAGGCTGGTCAAATAAACTCCCAAAGTTTCATCAAAGAGGGCATTGGGTCTCTTAACAGTGGCACTCCTAGTCAACTGATTCTCAATTCCACTGAGTCCACCACTGAACACTCCAGCTCAAGGATATCACAGCACGTGTCCCATCTGTCGAACAGCTACCCTATAGTATCTTCCCGGAAATCAGTTGCAAAATAGGTTATGTACCCATAAACAACTCTGCTCAACAACAACTAAACCACTCCTGTCGTACCCTATTGACTTCCCAGTCGTAACTCACTCGGACATCAATCCATGTGTCTTGGAACCAATCCAACTCAAGGTCAAACCTCGTTTTTCTTTTATTATATCGTTTATGCACATCCAATTGGCAGTGATGAAACTACCTGATTCTCATAGCTCAATTCTTATGGGATAAACTCTTGCACCTGACACTCGTGCACACTTACTAAGGCAAGATAAAACACCTGTTTTCAATTCAAAAAGGAGGATACTATGAGAACAATCACATCCTTTCGACGCACTCGGCGTCCTTCGACACCATCAGATCACTGTTGAGATTTCGTCAACTCATCTCAGTCATCTCTGTTGAGTCCTTCCCAAGCACAACTCAATAGAGATGATGTGGCATCACAATACAATTCGCACCGACCAAGCTCATCGTCTAACCAACACCAAACATGGGCACACTACGTCCAAGTCGCAAACTTCTGTGCGTGAGCTTGGTACGAGCTAATAACCAATCCCTTACTCATGTCAGAGGAACTCTACTTCCCTCAAAATTCAACAACTTCTGGGAAACCACATATGAAACGCTCCTCGAATGTCGCCCAAATCACATCAGTCTCAACCACAACTACCCTCGATAGCATTGTCCTTCACACCCTCGTGCATACTAACTCAAGAAAACACTCCAATATCGAGACTCTGTACTCAGACGAGCAACTCACCACCGGTACCAACCGTTCTGTACTAACTGGACCTTGTCCGCTTCACAAATACCACTCTTCTAGTAACATGTCCAACTAGTCTCAACTAAAGTCGTCCACGACCTCGACTGCTACCTGCAGCACACCCAACCTGACCGTCCAACGGTCTCGACTCTAAAAGTCGTCACATCTAGCCATCTTCGGGGTTTAATCTCACTGAACCACGACATATTGTGCCAAACATAACCTACCAGAGGTTTGGAAACAAACCTCATGCCACTAAATTCTCCTACTCTCACCCTAACTATCAGGTTGATGACGGGCTGTTTCCTCATAGAGACATCACATCATGCACATGCGTAACACTCCAAGAGCAACCCAATGCTCCGATACCAAACTAACATGATCCATCCCAATCCTTCCTGGATTAACGCGAGATGTGCCATGCTCCTGTCTGACACCCTGTGCCAGACCAGGGATACACCTAATCCTCTTGGGGCTTCCAGAGTACGCCAGGATCTATGGAGGCATGCGATGTCTCAGTCTCTGCTACAGCCTTTATCCTCGATCAGCCTAAAGGGTATGAAAAACAAGAAAAACTGTGAGTGGACGAAAATAAACAGTTTATAAAACCATTTTACGAAAAGATTTATACCCTTCACTAAAAAGCATGCATGCATCATAAAACAAGTTATAAGAACCATTTCCGTTAAATCAATTCATATGGATTTCAAATCAATCCACAATAAAAAAAATTATAATCAAAGCCAAATAAGTGAAACACAGTATAACCATTCCTTGGCATCCCGGATGTCCAATCAATATTGTCATAGTTCTAAGGCTATGTGTGCCACTCCAGGTCTCAAGTTCACATCCTACCCTCAAATCCACCAGTGTTCAGGGTGACATAATAATGATGTGCCTTCCCCTGATCACTGTCCGGGGTTATATCAATATCTAGCAATCTTGATCTTGAGCCCTCCTCGGAGTGGCCCCTCTCAGGCAATGCTTCGTGTTTACTCTAGGATACTACGAGACGTCTATAGGAGACAAACCACACATAAGGATGGTATGTAAAATCGAAATTAAATCCAATGGAAATTCCTCATTATAAAACCATTTATACCTCAAATCCAGTTTTAAACATTTCAACAGGGTCTTAGCTCGAGGTATAGTTTCCACAAAATGTTTCCACAATATCAGGATTCCTCAAATCCAATCAAAATCCAAATCTCATAAGGACTCTGCCCAAATCTGTATCTCATTTCATAAACCATAACTGGGACTTAAGCCCGATATCATAAACCAACTGGGCCTCAAGCCCAATATCTCATAAATCAATGGGGCCTCGAGCCCGAGATAGTATTTCCAAATCCGAAATGATTTGAAAACACAAGCACGTATGAAAACCTAGCTTAAGCCCAAGGTATAACAAAGCATAAATCTTGAAATACGTGCAATTCCACATTTATACGAAATCCAAAACACCATAATCATATACACTTAAGGCATCAAAAATCACATATATAAAACATATAAACAGTTATGCATGCCTCATATTTAGAAATCAAATGCCCACTCATAGACCGTTCAAGCTGCGCGCTTGTAAGTTGCGTTGTAAGCCACTCGGAGCTATACTGAACTCTTCCGGTCGTCTGAACCTGTCCAAAACATACCTAAAGGTCACTACCAACCTAGACAATTCCTAATCAAAAACCCTCAAAACTCCCAAAAAAAATCCACCTGTCACGGACATGCATCCCTAGGCTAAAAACCTAAAATTGACCAACCTAACGATCTTCGATGGACCTGAAACAACCATCATTGGATTCAGAACGTCGAAACCTTTCAAATGGGACTGGTCTCAACTTGAAATTTGTGCCCACGTGCCCCACGTGCTGGTTAAATTTCCTGGTCAACGTTGGTCAAAGTCAACGCTAACGTCAGCAAACGTCAATGCTGACGTTAGTAGTTATGTCTAACAAGTGCCACGTGTCAGCCCTTGATTGGTTCACGTGTCTGATACCTATCAGTGTTCACTGAACCTGACAACTACCCCATAGGCCACGTGGCCTTACACCTCTAATAGATGATGATGTCACTTACTGATGTCAACATCGTCTATCTCGAGTCTGGTCAACTTGGTTGATTGTAACGGGTCACCCAAACCCGCGACCCGACTCGGCCGTAACTCGGCCAAAACTCAACCAAATCGATATATTTGTTTTCCTATCGACTCGTCCTAATCCTAGGAATCGATCTAGGACCTTAAAACTAGAAAGAAAAAAAAGGCTAGATTTTTACCTCACAAGCTTGAATAGTGTTGGCCACTTGCAACCGTCCTTTCCCATCAATTATGGTCACCTCAATCCCCGAAATCGATCCCCAGACACTCGTACCAACCTTGAAGAAGATGGGTGTGTGTTTCGGGTTGGGTTTGTGTGGGTTTCGGGGAACATAAGAACAAAGAGGATGAATAAATATCCCAAACACTTGGGGTTTTGGCCAATCAGATGAGGTACATGTGGCACTCACCAATTGGTCCACGCAAATTTCCTAACCAATCCAAAAAATCCATTTGTACAATTTCTTGTAAAACATGAATAGTACCCTATTCATTCGTAGTTCGATGTCCAATTTCGACAAGTCGCTTGTCTACGGACTCATAACATCTCGATCTACGTAACGGTCCTCGGTCTTCGTGCATTTGATCTTCCTGGTCAAAAGTCAACTTTTTTACCCATTATAGGGGAAAAATATTCATTATATGCCGACCACCCAAAAATTCCCAATTAGTCGAGAATTTTCTCAATTAATCCTTAACTAATCCCGTGAACTCAAGAGTTTTCATTGACACATGGTAGGACACGAGAAAATGATGATGTCAATAGGTGATGTCATCATTTGACGTGGTAGTATTAGAGGGTGACATGTGGCACTAGTCAGGGTGTGCCACGTGGTAGGATGTCAAATCTGTTAGAGTTGTCATATGTCAGGCTGCCATCAGTATATGACATCAGCAGATGATGTAAGCATGACGTCAGTGTTGACCAGGCGCATGCGAGGTTTGACCGGCGCGTGTGAGGTTTGAATAGCATGTGTGGGTGCGTGGGCACAAATTACGAGGTCAACCCGATCTTGTTCTATAGTTTTGACGATTTGAATCAATGGTGGTTGTTTCAAGTCGATCGGAGATCATTTGATAGGTCATTTAGAGGTTTTTAGCCTCAAAAAGTGTGTTCGGGATACGTTCTCAGTTCCAGATAGTTAGGGGTTTTTGTTATGGACTTATATAGCTTGATAGTGACCCTTGGGTATGATTTGGACAGGCCCAGACGCTCCAGAGACTTTGGATTAGCCTTGGATTTGCTTATGGCGTAGATTGTGAGCGCGCAACGTGCACAATCATATAGTGGACATTTGCTTCATAAAATGATGCATGCATAAATGTTTTATAAGTTTTATGAACATGGATTGAGATGCACTTATTGTATATGATTTGAATATGATTTGAATATGATTTGTGTTTGATGTTGAGCATTTTCATTGTATATGATTTGAATATGATTTGTGTTTGATGTTGAGCATTTTCGTAGAAAATGTTATATTGCATGCATTAGTGATTTGAATAATGTTTTGTTTATTGGTTTTGAATGTTTTCACGGAGATGCGTGAAAATGGCATTTCAAGCTTGTGTCACAGTTGGTTTATGGTTTGACTTAGAGTATCGTCAAATGTGAAATTGAACAATGTTTTGATTAGTGGAATGGTTTTCAGATTTGGAAATGATATATCAGGCTTGTGACCTAGTTCTTATTTCTGATATGAGATTTAGGGCTTGTGATGTAACAACCCGTCCCAAATTCTGGGTTTAGATTAGTGACTAATGAAGGATTAGTGAGGTTAATCAGTGATAAGATGAGCGAAATCGAACGGACGGTGTAAAATGACCGTTTTCCCCTAGACGTAGTCAAAATGTTGACTGTTGACTCGGGGAGTCAAAGGTACGAGGACCTATGACTATGACATAGATCAGGACATCGCGAGTCCATAGACATGCGGAACGTCAAAATCGGACGTCGAACGGAGAAGTTATGGTCATGGGAAGTTCAATTAGACTATGCACGCATTACGAGGAGGAAATTATGTGGAAAAATCTGATTGGGCATATAATTATGTGGAACCCGTGGATGAGTGACAAGGATCACTCATCCCATTTTTCATCAACCGTAAAATGTGGATCTAAAATGTGGTTGGGCCACTTGTATTAAAATACATATATATCCCACCCACTTCTCATTCTAGCCATTCATCTCTACCTCCCCCTCTCATCTCCACCGTCCATCTTCCTCTCTCTCTTTCTCTCTCTCTCTCTCTCTCTCTCTCTCTCTCTCTCATCTGATTATCATCTTCAGATATCATCTTCATTTTTCATTCCCTAACCCGATCACCATCACCATTTTCCCTCTAAAAATAAACACACGGCACAACCATACCCACAGCCCTCAAACTTCATCTCTGACTTGTGAAACCTGAATGGAACTTGGAGGGAAGATCGAGGCGAGTCGACTAGTGGCCATGGGTCGAGCTGTCGTGGACGGCGGTACAAGGTGGCCGGGTTTGGAGGTAAGGCACCGAATGGCCGTTTTGAGAAAATTTAAAGTGGAAAGACGTGAAGAAATGGCTATAAATCGTTTATGGGTTTTGGAGGTCTCTCTTGAGGTCGAGACGGCCGTTACGTGGGCCACGGCGATGCCCACGACGGCAGGAAAGGTAAGAACCGTGAGATGCCCTGTTGTTGTTCTTCAATGGCAATTTGTGTTTTACGTGATGTTGATCGATCTGGTCACTTGGATGAGGTTCTGGAGGTTCAAGGGAGGCTCACAGGCATGTTGGCACGGCTGGAGATGGCCGGAGATGGGAGGACAGGACGGTGGAAGTCGGTCGTGAGTTCCTCAATCGAGAAGGTATGATTTGTGTCGATTTTGTGGTTTTAATCACAATAATAAATTCCTAGGATTGAGACTAGTCTATAGGGAATAGAATGGTTGAAAATGGATGAGAAATGAGTGACAAATAGGGCTGAGCCGTGACCGCTAGTTCGGGTTGGACAGGGTTGCAGAACCGGTCTGAACTGGCTAGCCTGCAAAGGTATAAGAGAAACAGTGCAGGGCGCGTGGGATTCACGCACAGCCCCTTTGGGTGCCGCGTGGGGGCGCATGAAGGGTCTTTTGGGGATAACTTCAAAAGGTGAGTTAATCTTTTCGATGTAACGAACATTTTGGGACTGGTTTCGTGTCGATCAGACATTGTCTCGATATATTTCAGGGTGTCCGAAGGTTTAGGATCGAGTTTAAAAATAATTATAAATTTGGGAAAATTACAGGGCTTCAATGAGTGGATGATAAGGTAGTTAGTAACCCTCTAGTGTGATTTGGACAGGTTTGGGAGTCCCGGTGATGGTGATTAGCCCAGGGAGGCCTATGGCACGCAAATCGAGGCGGTAGCATAGGAGGGTCTGTGAGTGGACCTTGATTTCTAAATTGTGATGCAAGCATAAATGTTCTATATGTTTTATGGATATGATTTCTACGATTATGATTTGGATATTAGTGATTTACATGATTTCACGTATTTCAAGGCGATTTACGTATTTGCACGTAAATCGAGGTTTACAGTTTTGCACTGACGATACGTGCTTACAGTTTCAGAGATGGTTTAATGAAATGGTTTTGGATTTGAAAAGGTAAACTCGGGCATGAGACCCATTTGTTTTAGAAACCCTCGGACTCGAAGTCCATTTTAATTACGTTATCGGGCCAGTGGCCCAATTGGTCCTGAATTGATTTCGTATTTGAAAATATTGAATCGGGCACGAGACCCATTTGATTTACGAACTCTCGGACTTGAAGTCCATTTGTTTTAATAAGGCATCGGACCGGAGGCCCAGTTGATTTACGAATCGGGCTCGAGGCCCAATTGATTTACGAATCGGGCTCGGGACCCAGTTGGGTTACGTAATCGGGCACGAGGCCCAGTTAGTTTACGAATCGGGCACGAGGCCAGTTGATTTACAAATAGGGCTCGAGGCCTAGTTGGTTTACGCTATCAGGCACGAGGCCCAGTTGGTTTACGAAATTGGGCTTGAGGCCCAGTTACGGTTTATATATGTGATTTCGGGTTCTGAGACCCTAAACGGATTTAGATTTGCAAATGATGGATTTCTGGTTTCATGACGGTTTATGGGGATTGGGTATGAACCTTTGAAAGGTTTTGAGAATAATTTCAAATTTCTTTTTCATATACCATCCTTATATATTTATGGATTATCTCCTCCGGGGAGGGTCGTTGGCCTGGGTGGACCCTAGAGTAGTCACGGAGCACTAACTGACAGGAGTCGCCCCCGTTGGGTACCGTACTATCAGGAAGGCTATTATGGATTATAATCCCCAGGAAGGGTCATTGATCTGCGGACATTGACCGTAGCTTTAGAAACCGTGACATGATTGGTTATATGATATTGATAAACATGATTTCTTGGATTTGCGAAATTGTGTTTTGTGAATAATAAATGGATTTGGGCTAAGTTCCTACTTATGATTACTATGTATTGATTTGTATAAATTCTTTTGGATAGGGGCTCGTGTGACTTGAATTTACGGAACTTGGGGCCGAGACCCTAATAATGGTTATTTGAACATACGTTTTGATAAATGGGTTTCGTATGCATGCATGCTTTTTAGTGAAGGGCATAAATAACTTTTATGAAATGTGTTTTATTAAACTATTGCTTTTCATTCGCTCACAGTCTTTTCTGGTTTTTAATGTCCTTCAGGTTGATCACGGATGCAGACTGTAGCAGAGACCGAGACATCACACTCCTCCACCAGATCCTGGCGCGCTCTGCAAGCGGATCGTGCTAAAGGTTTTAATTTACCCTTGTTTGACACTTCGTGTTAGACGAGAGCATGGCACATCTCGCCTTAATTCATGAGGGATTGGGATGGGTCGTGTCAAGTGGTATCAGAGCAGGTTTTCTCTTATGGTGCGCGTAGTTCAAGGATGTGATGTCTCAATGGGCTGTAGTTCGTTATCAACCTGATAGTTAGGATGCCGGTATGATAGTTAGTAGGATTGAATCGTGGATAGTTGGCTCGACAGTTGATGCCTGAGGATGCCATGGTTTTTTCGTGGTTGGGAGTGTAGGACTCTACTGAAGGATGAATAAAACAATACTTTAGAGTTTTAACTGTCCCCACGGTTAGGTCGGGATCGTCTTTCACGATGTTGTAGAATTGGTTATGACCATAGTGTAGAGTTGTGACCATTAGATGGTCAGGTTATGTTGTGTTGGGAGTTATGCTGCTAGGGGCAGCCGGGTTTTCCCCGAACCCCAATTGCGTGATGGAACCCTAGTTGATCTGATGGTCGGATTGAATTGACGTCCTTACGATGTTAGGACTGGGCGGTTGGTCAGATTTTGGATTATACTACCTTCTGTAGTTGCGTTCAGAGGAACCCTAGGGTATGATTGTGGAACCCTAAATCATGATGGATGGTCTAAAAAGGTGAACCCTAGTGGTGATTGATGGGTTAGGGAATATGTGTACCATAGAGTTAGTTGATGGCCTTTGTAGGAAACCCTAGAGTTTGTGGTAAAGTTTGGAAATGTGAGTCGGCGACTGGTTTGCGACTTTTCGGAGCCATGACCGTCGGTCGGTCATGTCATTTCATCTTTAGATATGGGACTACACTCTACAGTCGAGGTTGTATTAATTGGTTAGACCTAGTTGGTTGTCGTACTACTCTAGTTGTGATGGATGGTTGGTGCAGCTAAGGTCATGGACGACCTGGTATACGATATTGGTTGAGCCTAGTTAAGATTTGGTTAGAGATTGGTTGGACAGGTTACCAGGGTTAGTACTTGTCGATGGAATCCCAGAGTGGGGATACAGAGTAGTTAGTACGGGCGGTTAATTCTATTGGATGCGGAGTCTCGATAGCGATGTCTGGTGGTTGGGTCTGCACGAGTTGGGGCAGGCACTATTATCGAGAGTAGTTGTAGTTGTGGTTGTTGGGAATCGGGGGATGTTTAGGGAATGTTTCCTTTTCTTGCTTGGGTTGTCAAGGTGCCTATTCCCAGAGTTGTTAGGTACGAGGGAGGTAGAATACCTCCAATCTGAGTAGAGGTACGGGGTCGTCGCTCGGTATGAGCAAAGATCCAGGGTTGCTTGATTCACACATAGTGTGCTGATACTAGTGTTGATGCTAGTGTGATTGTGCTGGTGCCGGTGATTGTGATGATGATGAGTCACGAGTCGGGATGTGACTCCGTCGAGATGAGCACGTGTTCGGTATCTATGGTCCGGGAGTGGATCACGGATAGAGTTACACCAGACGGGATCCAGCAGGGATTGAGGCGTGTGAATCAAGTAGAAATGGACCACATCCTTTTGGACGTACATAAATGGTATAAATCGATAGGTGAACTTAGTAGTGAGTTAGACTGGTTACAGACACATGGTTGATGTCTGAGTGAGTTGATTCCAATCTGGTTGGAACTTCGGAATCAAGAGAGGTTGTGATTGAGGCGACGAGGGGAGTGCTTGATTCTGCATTGGTAATGGGTAGTTCGAAGTCATTTAGGGTGACTTTTCATGTTCTGCCACGGTAGATAATGTGTGTTGTCACCAGTACATTGGACGTGTATTTGTTGGTGGACCCGCGATTTATTTTGGGTCATCAGGAGGAGTTGAGTATTTTGAAGTTAGGTGAATGAGATTTCTCCTTTTCTACTTGGTGGCGGACGATGTTGGGTTACGTGGCGTGGTGAGTGCAGAGAGTTTTTTTTGCACTCACGGGGGATGAATTCTGAGGTTATCGTCTTGGATCATCCTTGATTTTCCTAGGTGGAATGCCTAGGACCGATATGAGGTAATTAGAGGAGGACTGACACAACCCATCCCAATCTCCCCGGGATTAACATGGGATGTGTCATGCTCCTGTTTGACACGAAGTGTCAAACAAGGGATAATACGTACCTCAGCCCATACGGAGCTCCCAGAGCGCGCTAGGATCGGTGGAGGAGTGCGATGTCTCGGTCTTTGGTACAGCCCGCATCCGTGATCAACCTGAAAGGCAATAAAATATTCAGAACTGTGAGTGGGCGAAAATCAATAAATTCACAAAAACGCATTTCATAAAGATAAATTATGCCCTTCACTAAAAAGTATGCATGTATCGTCAAATGATTAATCAAAACATTTACTCAATAAACCATTAGGGTCGTAGCCTAAAAACCGTAACTCAAAACCAAGTGTGGGAACTCAGCCCAAAACTGTAGAATACCAAAATCAAGTGGGCCACTACCAAATCCATAACCACAAATCCACAAAGACAGAAATATCATCTCATGATTCCAACAATCCATATTTACCATATAACCATCCCCAGCATCCCAGATGCCTAGAGTCCCAGACACTCGACGTCCCAGACGTCATATCTCAAGCTAATAAGCAACGCGTGCTACCCGGGGTCTCTCTGGGTCAATATCTCTGACATCCCAGATGTCCGACGTCCAAGACGTCAATCAAAAAATTCCTGCTTCTGAATCACTATACCGTCTGGTAGCTCCGTATAATGACCCCTCGCAGGCAATGCACCGTGACTTCTCCAGTGTCCCAGACACCTAGAGAAGACCATCACATATCCTCGTATCAAGATGGTATATGGAAAACAGTCTTACAAGGTTATTTCAAAACATCTCAATGGGCCCTGCCCGAAATCTCCATAAAAAATCACAAATCCATTTAGGGTCCCCGACCCGAAATCACGTTTATGAAACATAGGGTCCCAGACCCGAAATCACATTTATAAAACTCAACTGGGCCTCATGCCCGATTTTGTAAACCACTGGGCCCCTGGCCCGATCACATAATTCAAATGGGTCTCATGCCCGAGTTCATCTTTCCAAAACCAAAACCATGCCATAGAACCATTATTGAAATTCTCAATCACATAGCCATAACATAAACTCGTAAATCTCGAAATACATGTAAATACGGATTTACCTTGAAATACGTGCCATCATGTAAACCACCAGTGCCACAATCATCATCATAGAAATCACGTATGTAAAACATAAAAAATAGTTATGCATGCATCACAGTTTAGAAAACGAAGTCCACTCGCAGACCGTCCTACGCTGTCGCCTCGATACGCGTGTCATAAGCCCTCCTGGTCCCCATCACGATCACCGGGACTTCCAAACCTGTTCGTATCACACTAGAGGGTTACTAACCTCTTCATTAACCTCCAACTAAAGCCCCGTAATTTTCTCAAATTTTTAACTATTTTTAAACTTGGTCCTAAACCTTCGGACACCCCGAAACATATCGAGATAGTGTCCGATCGACACGAAACCAGTCCCAAAATGTTCGTTAAATCGAATAGATTAATTCACATATTGAAGTTATCCCCAAATGGGCTGCGCGTGAAACCCACGCGCCTACTATTCATCATCCTAACCTCGTCCAACCGAACTGGCAATCACTGTTCAACAATATAAACCCCCCATTTTTGGTCCGTTCTTTTTCCTTTCAATTCTAAACTCTAAGTCTCAACTTTATCTATCCATTCAATAGTTCAAAAACCTGAAAACAATCCTAGAACATACCTTCACGATTGGTGGAAGAACCGGCCGCCTACAACTAAATACTGCCGCCGTCTCAGGCCACCTGGATCCATGAAACCGGTCCCATTCGACTAGTCTGAGTCCTAGGATCACGACCCAATCATCGGCATCGATCGACAAGCGTTAAAATTTGATTTTTGCATTTTGACTACAAACGTACCATCTCGGGTCCTTCAACCACCGTCCATGGCGACTCGACCCACCAGCACCGTCCTCATCGCTTCACGTCACTCTCTCATTCTAATTAACAAACTAAAATCTAATGGTGAGGTTTGGAGGGTTATGGGGAAAATGGTTGTTCGATTTTGGAAGAAAATGAAGAGGAAATGAAGCTGATGTACGGGGGAGAGAGAGAGAAATATATGAGAAAATGTATTAAATATTATATAATAATTTATTATATAATCTAATACAATTAATCATCCAATCCAATGTTAGATCCACTTTTCAGGGAAGCCACCAATGGGATGAGTGATACTTTTCACTCATCCATGGGTCCCACTTAAAAAGTCAACTAATTAGATAATGCCACCTATGGAACTTCCTATGGCCATAACTTTCCCGTCCGAATTCCGATTTTGGCGTGTCACCTGTCTATGAATTCGTATCATCCCGATCTACGTAACAGTTCTCGGCCCTCGACCATCGGGCATCCCGGGTCAAAAGTCAACATTTTGCCCACGACTAAGGGCAAAATGGTCATTTTGCTTCGTTCGTCCGATTTCGCTCAACTAATCACTAATTAACCTCACTAATTTTTGATTCGTCACTAATCTAATCTCGAAATTCAGGGTGGGTTGTTTCAAGGACCCACAGTCTCGACGTGTCTCGTCGTTGACTGATCTGTTTAGATGTGAGAATTGGTTGAGGAATGTTGTGACTGACTAAGGAGTCATGCGGGTGTAAGACCCTATGAACAGATTTTAGGTGGTTTGTTAGTTGAGTGAACATGTGTGGATCCTAGGTGGATCAGGTTTGTGATGTTGAGGACATTGCACATTGTGACGATCTAGGATCCTGATGTTATTGATTGGGTGACGTGGTGTTAGGTCTAGATCGTGATCTTGTTGATCAGGGTAGGTGGAGAGCTTATTACCCTTACTTGGATATTTGAATATGTGAATGATGGGATTGGATTCATTTTGAAGTCAATCGAATATGGGATGGTGATCATATGAGCAGGTAACCGATAGGTTCGGAGTTGGTGCATCTCGGTAGACGTGGGTGAGATTGGATGCCCTTTCGGCATGAATGGGTACGGCTTGGTAGGCGTGAGTTGGATTGGTACATGTTGGATGACGTGTATGGGAGTAGACGTGTTGATGCTGGTCGGGTGATTGTGGGACTCGAAAGGGATGATGGGTTGGAGTTTTCGATCTGTCTAGTACTGGATTGGATAGATGGACTCTAGAATTAAAACGTGATTGGCTACAAACTATGTAGTAGGCTGGTTGGTGGATGGATGTACGTACCATGTACGTTGTTCGAGGAACAATACTGGACAGGCTTGTGATGCCTGGTGACGGTACATGGGATATACCAGGGGTACGTTGTTGAGCGTGTTGGTAGTCGGCTCAATCCCGATACCATTGGATTAGTTGAGGACATGAACTAGACATTGGATATTGTGTACTGGGTCAGGGTAATTCTGATGGGTCCAGTCACACATAGGTCAAGTGAGATGTTGGTATATGTATACTCAAGTTGAGTGAGTTGGTGGTTAGTGTAACCACAAGTGAGTATACTGTTAGTTTTCAACTGGCGACTTTCAAGTGGTGACGGTTTAGCTGGTTGTGTGAACGTGGATCGATGAGTGAGATTGGTGACTACCAGTGGGAGCAGACGTCAGGATAGATTGTTGATTGAGAAAGGAACCATGGAGTTGGTTGTGTCAGCGAAATGGTAGAATTTTCGGGTGGTACCAACTTGGAACGTGTGATTATTATCACTCGACGTGGTCTAGTGTAGTCGATACGACGTGAGTTCGTGATGGAACGTCTGAGTGTAGACAAGTTTTATGTTGACTAGTGGGTGTACTAGCGTACACGTGCTGTGAGGCCGAACTTGTTTTCCCAAGGTGGATGTGGAATCGATATAGTTGGAATTTCTAGGACGAAATTATTTAAGGAGGGAAGTTTGTAACAACCCGTCCTGAATTTCGGGATTAGATTAGTGACTAATGAAGGATTAGTGAGGTTAATAGGTAATTAGTTGAGTGAAATCGGATGGACGGTGTAAAATGACCGTTTTGCCCCTAATCATGGGTAAAATGTTGACTTTTAACTTTGGGAGTCAAACGTACGAGGACCGATGACTGTGACGTAGATCGGGACGTCATGAGTCCGTACACAAGCAGCACGTCCAAATCTGACGGCGAACGAAGAAGTTATGGTCACAGGAAGTTCAATTGGACTATACACGCATTACGAGGTAGAAATTATGTGGCAAAATCTGATTGGGCATATAATTATGTCGGACCCATGGATCAGTGACAAGTGTCACTCATCCCATTGGTCATCAACCCTAAAATGTGGATCTAAAATGTGATTGGGCCACTTGTATAAAAATACATATATATCCCACCCAATTCTCATTCTAGCCATTCATCTCTACCTCCCCCTCTCATCTCCACCATCCATCTTCTTCTCTCTCTCATCTGATTATCTTCATCAGATATCATCTTCATTTTTCGTTCCCCAACCCGATCACCATCACCATTGTCCCTCTCAAAACAAACACACTGCATAACCATACCTACAGCCCTCAAACTTCATCTTTTTCTTGTGAAACCTGAATGGAACTTGGAGGGGTGATCGGGGCGAGTCGACTGGTGGCCATGGGTCGAGCCGTCGAGGACGACAGTGCATGGTGGCCAAGTTCGGAGGCCAAGCACAGAATGGCCGTTTTGGAAAATTCAAAATGGAAAGACGTGAAGGAAGGGATGTCAACCATTTCTGGGTTTTGGAGATCTCTCCTGAGGTCTAGACGACCGTGCCGAGGGCCACGGCGGTGCTCACAACGGCGGGAAAGGTAAGAATCGTGAGATGCCTTGTTTTTGTTCATCAATGGCAATTTGTGTTTTACGTGATGTTGATCGATATGGTCACTTGGATGAGGTTCTGGAGGTTCAAGGGAGGCTCACAAGCGTGATGGCAAGGCTAAAGATGGTCGGAGACGGGAGGACACGACGGTGGAAGTTGGTCGTGGGTTCCTCGATTTGTGTCGTTTTTTGTTGTTTTAATCACAAGAATAAGTTCCTTGGATTGAGACGAGTCTATAGGGATTATAATGGTTGACAATGGATGAGAAATGAGTGAGAAATGGGGTTGAATCGTGACCGTCGATTCGAGTTGGACTCGTTTGCAGAACCGGTTTGAACCGACTGGTCTGCAGATGTTAAAGATAAACAGTGCAGGGCTCGTGGGCTTCACGCGCAACCTCTTTGGGCGGCGTGTGGGGGCGCGTGAAGGGTCTTTTGGGGAATGTGAATTAATCTATTTGATGTAACGAACATTTTGGGACTGATTTCGTGTCTATCGCACATCGTCTCGTTATAGTTCGGGATGTCCGATGGTTTAGGATCGAACTTAAAAATAGTTAAAAATTCGAGAAAGTTACGGTTCTTCAATGAGAGGTTGATAAGGTAGTTAGTAACCCTCTTGTGTGATTTGGAAAGGTTTGGGAGTTCCGGTGACGGTGATTAGCCCGGGGAGGCTTACGGCACGCAAATCGAGGCGGCATCATAGGACGGTCTGTGAGTGGACCTTGATTTCAAAACTTTGATGCATGCATAAATGTTTTATTTTTTTTATGGATATGATTTCTATGATGATGATTTGGATATTAGTGATTTAAATGATTTCACGTATTTCGAGGTGATTTACGTATTTGCACGTAAATCGAGGTTTACAATTTTGTACTGACGATACGTGCTTACGGTTTCAGAGATGGTTTAATGAAATGGTTTTGGATTTGGAAAGGTAAACTCGGGCATGAGACCCATTTGTTTTGGAAACCCTCGGACTCGAAGTCCATGTTAGTTACGTTATCGGGCCAGAGGCCCAATTGGTTCTTGAATTGATTTCGGATTTGAAAATATTGAATCGGGCACGAGACCCATTTGATTTACGAACTCTCGAACTTGAAGTCCATTTGATTTAATAAGGAATCGAACCAGAGGCCCAGTTGATTTACGAATCTGGCTCGAGGCCCAATTGATTTACGAATCGGGCTCGGGGCCCGGTTGGGTTACGTAATCGGGCACGAGGCCCAGTTAGTTTACGAATCGGGCACGGGGCCCAGTTGATTTACGAATCAGGCTAGAGGCCCAGTTGGTTTACGATATCAGGCACGAGGCCCAGTTGATTTACGAAATTGGGCTTGAGGCCCAGTTACAGTTTATATATGTGATTTCTAGTTCGGAGACCCTAAACTGATTTAGATTTGGAAAGGATGGATTTCTGGTTTCTTGAAGGTTTATGGGGACCGGGTATGAACCTTTGAAAGGTTTTGAGAATGATTTCAATTTTTTTTTCATATACCATCCTTATATATTTATGGATTATCTCATCTGGGAGGGTCGTTGGCTTGGGTGGACCCTGGAGTAGTCACAGAGCACTAACTGAGACGAGTCGCCCCCATTGGGTACCGCACTCTCAGGAAGGCTATTATGGATTATAACCCCCAGCAAGGGTCATTGATCTGCGGACATTGACCTGGGTGGACCCTGGGAAGACTTTGGATTTGAGACCCCGGTAACACGCTCGTAGCTTTAGAAACCGTGATAGGATTGGTTATATGATATTGATAAACATGATTTCTTGGATTTGTGAAATTGTGTTTTATGAATGATAAATGGATTTGGGCTGAGATCCCACATATGTTTACTATCTTATGGATTTGTGTAAATGGTTTTGGGCAGGAGCACGTGTGACTTGGATTTACGGACCTTGGGGTTGAGATCCTGATAATGGTTGTTTGAACATATGTTTCGATAAATGGTTTTCGTATGCATGCATGCTTTTAATGAAGGGTATAAATATCTTTTATGAAATGTGTTTTATTAAACTATTGTTTTTCGTCTACTCACAGTCTTTTCTAGTTTTTAATACCCTTCAGGTTGATCACGGATGCAGACTGTAGCAGAGACCGAGACATCACACTCCTCCACCGGATCCTAGCGCGCTCTGAAAGCTGGTCGGGCTATAGGTTTTAATTTATCCCTTGTCTCACACTTCGTGTCAGACGGGAGCACGGCACATCCAGTGTGTTAATCCTGGGGGGATTGGGATGGGTCGTGTCATGTGACCCTATTGTGGATTTACGAAACGATATTTTGGGCTTGTGACCTTGTCAGAAATGATTTTGACTCAAAATGTGAGTCCTTGTGAACTGTTTTCCATACTACCATCCTTTAGGAGTGATTGTTCCCTTCGGACGTCGTAGATCCCGAAGTGGTATCCTCCAAAAATCGTAGATCTTGGAGAGGTCGCGATTACACTACTTGGAGGTGAGTAGCTCTGAGGGGAGGCTCGGGCACAGAAGTGTCAGATATGGAAATTACCCATACGTCATAGATCATGGGAATGCCATCACTCACACGTCGTAGATCCTGGGTGTATACTCGGACGTAGTAATCCCGAGTTGCATGTGTTGCATTAATATCGTGACTATTGTATGGATGTTGGATATTGGATATTGAGGATAGGTTTCTCATGTTTTCATACGACTCCGAGTGTGAGTTCATGTGTACTTAAAAGCTATGTTTCGGGAAAAGGCCTTTTTGAGATGATTTATGAGATTTGGATTTGGGCAGAGACCCTACCTGATTTGGTTTTAGACTGAGACCCTATGTAAGATACTTGATTTGATTTGATGAATGTTTTCTTTGTTTATTGATTTGAAATCAATATGATTGGTTTTAAGAAAGTATTTGAGCTACGATTCAATTTCTGATGTGTGCATGCTTTTAATTGAAGGGTATAAATGTTATTTTGGAAATTTTTTTCCAATTTTTTATGTTTGTCCAATCACAGTTTTAATGTTTTTTATACCCTTTAGGTTGATCGTGAATGCGGGCTGTAGTAGAGACCAAAACATCACACAACGATGCGTACTCTGGAACCCACTATGTACTCTGTAAACCCCGAGTGGGTTATGGTCTTATCCTTAGTCTGACACGTGGTGTCAAATAGGAGCAGGATATCCCACAATAATCCAAGGGATTGGGATAGGTCCTGTCAAATAAACTCTCTGATTTTGGACATGATTAAGGAAATAGGGTTAACACCACTTATCCAAATATCCATGTCCCTATTTGATCACAAGTGTGATGCCCCTAGTTTAACTCTTTTCTGCCTACATTAAGCATTTCTTTCATCACCCCAAACATCTATTCACATAAGCCTAGCATAAGACATCATTTACCCTTTTTCCTTGGACTTGGTTGAAGAACATAAAGATGGTGTGAGATACAAGCAAGTAATTTGTTGGATGAAGACTTATATGTAATTTTATGGAATGACTTGCTCAAACTATGTTGTTATTCATTGCATTACCTCTTAAAAGAAAAAAAAAATGATAAGAAAAAAATTAAAAAGAAAAAAAATCAAGAACAAAAGTTCTATGAGGTACTAAAATTGAGTTTAGAGCCAAGGCAAAAGTCCAGAAGAAAGAAAACATCCTGGCAAGAATTGCAAGAGAGGTATGAGGCAGGTGACCCAGTGGTTGACTTATGCTTGTGATTTGGAACAGTGAAGTTTGATGGCCTACATAAAGAAATTCAGCCCTTTGCCCTAATTACAAGCTCAAAGATGTTGATAATAAAGATTAAGGCCCAACACGTTATACTTGGCCTATGACTATGTAAGACCCCTGCCTTGGGAGGAACGGTGAACAATCCCACATCGCTCGGGGAGGGAAAAGTGAAGTGCTTTATATGTGTGGGCACGTATCTATCTAGCACGAGGCCTTTTGGGAGCTCATTGGCTTTGGATACCTTGGGAACTCCAAAGTTAAGCGAGTTTGGGCTGGTGCAATCTTAAGATGGGTGACCTATTAGGAAGTTGCACGAGAGTTCCCAGAAACAAAATCGTGAGGGCTGGGTCCAAAGCGGACAATATTGTGCTAGTTGTGTCGTGTCGTGACAGAATGGTATCAGAACTGGACCCCGACCAAAAGTGTGCCAGCGAGGATGCTGGGCCCCAAAAGGGGTGGATTGTAAGACCAGTGTCTTGGGAAGAACAGTGAACAATCCCACATCGCTCGGGGAATGAAAGGTGAAGTGCCTTATATGTGTGGGCACGTATCTATCTAGCACGAGGCCCTTTGGGAGCTTCTTGGCTATGGATTCCTTGGGAACTCCAAAGTTAAACGAGTTTGGGCTGGTGCAATCCCAAGATGGGTGACCTACTGGGAAGTTGCACATGAGTTCCTAGAAACAAAATCGTGAGGACTGGGCACAAAGCGGACAATATCGTGCTTGATGGGTTGGGTCATGATAGACTATGAAAAACACTTATTCCTTTGTAATGATGTCTTTCGTTGGGTCCTAGAACAAAATTTAACACCACTATCCTAAAATTCTTTGCCTCTACACCTAGCCCCATTACAACCTTACATTAAGACCTTATTATTCTTGAGATGAGAGTAAATTTTGATTAGTTGAGTCTATCACTTCAGTAAGCTTATGATTTTGGTTCATTTGTGCAAGTATGTTCACTATCTTATGGTTTATGTTTGAAATTTTTATGAAGTAACTTACTTTCTATTATATGAGCATGTTTCTCACATACCTTAAGTGCAAACAGAAACCCTGTACATAATGAGTTGGAAACATGAGTGCATATCTCTGTGAGTTTATTCATACTTGTTTTATTCATGTTGAGATATATTTCACCAAGTTTACTTATTGTCTTACTTGTCAAGGCATTTTATTATGATGTATTAACTTTTGAATTCCATATGATACATAAATCTTTAGTGTAAATCTTTGATGCCATATTTATATCAATATAATTTGAGTCAAATGGTTAAGGGCTTAGTAATTTTTTATTTTAAGAAGAAAAAAAAAAGAGTTTTCAAAGCCTCATTTTGTTTTGGTGTTTGCTAGGGACTAGCAAAGTCTAAGTGTGGGGTTATTTGATAACCGTTGAATTAAGCATCGATTTATACCCTTTATGCTTATTTTTTAAAGTGTAAATACCAAACAATAGAAGAAAATCATCAATTTTTTGAGAAATTTTCAGAATTGGACTAAGCTAAAAATTACGAGAATTTAGGTGAAAGAATCGCCTCAATCGGAGTTGTATTGAAGAAGTTATGATTGAATGAAAGGAAGCCACTAAAAACCACTAACAAATTCGGTAGGGGCTTACCAAATTTAAAATGATAGCCCAAATTGAATTCAGCAAGCTCTTGCTGAACCTCCTACCATCCTTTCGCCGTGCACTTATCGATAGCCAGAATCCAACTTCAGCGCACGTCCACCGATGACACGAACCTCTAAGCTAGCTCCTCAAGCATTGACCTGCGTTAACTGCCAAAGCCCTTTAGCCTAGTTCAGCCTGGGCCTCCCGAAATGGAGTCCTTATTTCTTTGCGCACCTACCTAAGCCCTTCCAGCCCTTCCTTGCATCGTTGACCAGCCTTTGACTCCGAATTCCAGCCCAATTTTTGGTGCCCTTCCACCAAATCGTCTCATGTTCAAATTTCAGCAACATTTTCCTTCTTTCTAGTGGAATAATTATTCAATTCAAGTTAGGTTTTGTTTCCTTTTCCAAAGGAAACCTTTTTTCTTTAGGACTCCAATATTAATTAGTTTAATCATTTTTATTTTAGGATTTAAATTGTGAAACTCCTATTTATTTGAGTATTAATTTTTTTTCCATAAATAGAGAAGTTTATGCTAATTGTAAGAGGTCACCCATTTTTGTACTAAATCTCTGCTTAACCAAATTTTCATTTTCATCAATTCGAGATTTACTTAGCAAAATCCAAACACCTTCATCCGCGACATATAGGGCAGTTCCCGAGTGTCTCACCAAGGAGTGTCGACCACTTAGCATCCATATGGCAGTTCCCGAAGAGAAAAAGTGTAACACAACCTCTTTACCCTATGATTGTCTGTTGTTCTTGAATGATCATTTTTTTGGATTGATCTTTAATATAATTATGGTTTTATATCTTATATGAATTTCAATAATCTTGCATGTGTTTCAATATCTTAGTTTTTGTTATACTTTTATGATGTGCATAATGCTTGATTAGATATAGGGCAGTTCCCGAGTCTAGATCATTGAACGTGTATATGGCAGTTCCCGAGCACTTACTTTAGATAATATGCTTGTATTTCGTAAAACTAAGGTTATTGAATTTCGTAAGTTTTGGGAATTGACATAATTTATGAATGAGTTAGGTTTAAAGATGAGTTGACCATGTAAATAATAAATTAGGTTAGATTAAATTCGATTAGGTTAGTTAATCACGTAGGATAATAGAAACAATCAATTACCCCCTTATTAATTAATCAAACGATAATCATGCTTAGCTACCTTCTATCCCCGGTTAAGAACGACCCCTACTTATCAATGCTACAATCTACAAAAAATGGTTTTAATTTGCATGTGTTTTTATTAAGTGTTGAATGTGACTTTGTGTTTATTTTAATGCTTAGTTTTAGCGTATCAATAGCCGAATAGAATTTATCAATGATATGGATTCACCATTGAATATTAGGTAATGTTCTAAATTTGTGATTGTGATTGTAAATATTGGCTTGGGTAATGTTGTGAATTTGTGATTGTGAATTTTTGATTAATGAATGTATGAGATTGATTTTGATTCATATGGATTGGGTGTGAGTTTGATGGATTGCACGAATTTTTTTTCTTTTAACCTCCAACTGGCCAGTGCACGTTTTTTGCCTAACCCGCCTTGGCCTCCTAGAACCACCCAGGCACAGTGTAGGCCGCATAGGCGCCGCCTAATTTGGCAGCCGCCTACACCTGCCACGTAGGCCTTATTTGTGGCGGCAGCCGTCTGCCTTACGCCTAGGTAGTGTAGCGGCCGCCTAGCCCGTCATTTTGAACATTGGTTTTCTCTGTGAGGAATCACATGAATGAGAGAGAAAACTGAGAGATCTATCCTCACCCATCCCCTCAACAAAGAGTTTGGCCGTTTTTAAATATTTACCTTTTCAAATTTACTAATACTTCCCGATCATTCTAGACTCGTAACTAACTGAAATGGACTCCAATTTTTGTGTGCTTCTTGTCTACAAGTTCTTCCATTCGAGTCATATGCAATGGTTCAAGAAAAACTTCCAAAAATACTTTTAAGCAAAAATTAACTTCCTTGCCCCTACTAATAGAAAGGTAAAATCGTCATTTTCCCTTTCAGTTCCAAATTTACTATAATTTTTTATCCGAGTGGTTACTACTTTCCCTCTAAAGGAATTTTGTCTTTGAAGTTTCTACCTGTCACTGCAACAACTGTGGAAGCTAGGCCTATATCAGCACAACTTGGCATAACTTGTTTGTTACCACCGTGGCTCGCAATCTAACTAGTACCACTACTTAAAACGTTGCAAACATCACCCAACCTAATGGATCATGTCCAAGGTCTGAGCAATGAAAGCTAAATCATGAAATCTTGTGCATCCTTTACTAAACTCCGCCTCCCTCGACATCACTATAATAATATGTACAAGTGTGCGGTCTACTAGAAATTGAACCTAATTCTCTGATACTAACTTGATAGAACCTTCCCTGAATTTTCCCCCGAAACCGGTGAAAGGCCTTACTCCTATTTGATAATCATTGAGGTACCATTTAATAACCAAGGCAAATGACCGACGAACGTTCAGACTGGATAGAAAATGAAGAAGTACAAAAAGACCTTGCCTTCAGAGCTGGGTTTATCACAAAAAATTGCAACATGGAATACCTTTACTATATTTAAGAAATAGTATGGGAATTCTATTATAAACCCGGCCGGACATCCTTAGTTGACACTAAGCTAATGGTAAGATAAAGGATGCATTAACAGATACTGAAATTGTTCATGAGGTTTATCTCAGTAGGTCAAACATAGGCAGCAACGTCTCTCATGACGGTATCAAATAATTGAAAAGCCACACTCATGCAAACCAACCATAACTCGTCAATCCGGGTCACCGCCTACACCAATCCACTGAGCACGGTAAAGAGTATTCGCTCACATGTGTTTCGTTCGTAACCAAGTCCATGAAAATTGTTGTTAACTTATCTCAACCGACATAACCCTCAGTTATTTTACTTGTAAATGTACCCGCCATATCAATAACCCGACTAAACCCTTAATCTAGAATCGTATCTTAATACCCCAGCTGTAGCCATCATATCAAGTCTTACCTCGATGTCTCAGTCATACCAGTTATTTCGAGTTGTAGCCTATACCTCATCGAGCTTATGATGCAATCCTCCATGACGTAGCTCGTACCATTCCGAGTGTATAAAGGAATCCTCCCTAACATAGTTCACCAAGCATATGAGGAAATCTTCCTTAACATAACTCATAATATACCTTGTGTATGAGGGAATCCTCCCTAACATACCTCACTGATCATATGAGAGAATCCTCCCTAATATAGCACACACCATACCGACTGTATAAGGGAATCCTCTTTGATATACCCCACTGCGTATGTGTGAGGGAATCCTCCCTTACATAGCTCACACTATACCCAGTATATGTGGGAATCCTCCTTGACATACCCTATCGAGTATGTGAGGGAATTCTCCCTTACATAGCTCACACTATACCCAATATATGAGGGAATCCTCCTTGACATACCTTACTGAGTATATGAGGAAATGCTCCATGTATTCACGTATATAAGCGTATCGCATATCTCAAAATCGACCATCGAGACATCATATCCTTGTATTAGTTTAAACTCATTTCAAAGTAGCAGTCTTTTGACAGGACCCGTCCCAACTGGACGTTGACAACCATGCCCGGTCCGGCTCCCGTCTGACAAGTAGACTGAAGTCCCGAAATTACCCCTCAGCACCTGTCACACAAGGGATAACTGCACTGATTTCCGCTCATGCCTCCGCCTCTCGATCAGCCCCGAACCTCGTACCACGGCCTAGAGGATCATCAAAACAAAAAATGTGTGAGTGGATAAAAATAATATCATTTGAAAATACATTTCAAATAGATCGTTTCCCCTCCAGTTTATCAAACCATGCATGCATAGGGTAAAACATATGTATAACAATCACCAGCTTTCCAGCCAAAACACATGAAGAGTATCAAATCCCGGCTCTCAAGCCAAACATATGAAAACATAATCACCTGGCCACAAAGACCAAAAACCCGCAGTGAAAACCAGTACGCAATCACAATCAACATCAAACATCTCTATTCACAAGTGCACAATCAATCAATCAATCAATCCATCAATCCGAACTACTCACAACGGTACGATCAATCACACGATCACATCCGCACTACGCGTAGGCCACCATCCTGCCACATTCTCGGGATCAGACACATCTGGGCTCAACCCTCGGGCTCAGTCACGTCTGGGCGAACACATCCCCATGCTCAGACACCTCCGAGTGGTACATCCAGGCTCAGTCGTATCTGAGAAGCTGGCTTACCATAAAAACAACTCACAATCATATCTCCCGAGCTCCGGTAGTCTGCGTGATCCCTTAGCTCCGACCGTCTGGGCACTCACAATCACAATGAAAATCATCCCAGGATTACATCCCAAAACATTTCAATCAAATCGTTGACTTCAAATCAAATCAAAATCATTCCCGACCGAGTCTCAAGCCCGAATACCATTTACACGTAAATCTGTAAAATCACATTTGAAAACATTAAAATAATCCAGAAATCATCCTTGACTCACTAGTTAAGTCAAAATATCCTTTTTGAAACCATTTTGACTCCGGGCCTAGCCCAAAATATCATTTGCATATTTCTCGTAAAACGTGCCCAAAATATCGATTAAAATAATCATTAAATCACAAATAATCATGCCAAATCACCATGACATCATTGCAATTCAAATCATGCAATCAATCGTGTAAAACATTTAACTATGCATGCATAACAATTTATAAAACAAAATCATCATTAAGGGTCACTAATGACTCAATGAATATCATATCAATTTCTCATAATTTTCCGGGAATTAATTACGAATTAAAAACATAACATAGACCTTCAGACCCTCGAAACAATATCGAAACGATGTCCGACTAACTTGAAACCAACTCTAAAATGTTTGTTACATTGCATAGCATACAAGTCATGTTGAACTCACCTTGGGAATCGTGCCCACGCGCCCTCACGTACTGCCGCAAGTGGCTGCACATGGGAGCCACATGCCTGCACAGTAAAATGCTACAGTGTCATCGTCTTCGCCCGTTTCTCTGTTAAATGGGTCCTGCAAGCCGCGAAGCAACCCGGTTCAATCCCTGTCCATTCTCAGTTGATTTCCATAATTGATCAAGCCAATAACATCCTTTAAGGTCTAATTATAATTCTGTAATCTCAATTACATAAACACTTACCTCGAACAATCGAATTTAACTTCACGATTCCTTCTTTGTCGCGGGCACTGTTCATCCCTCAATTTCAATCAATTCTCAGTTTTTTCTTTCAATTGGTGCATCAGGAAGCTTCATGGGATCCTAATAAACATATTTCCAAGTCCAATTTCATCGTTCCATGTCTCCAATTCATTCGACTCAAGCTCGAAAATTCCCGAGTTCCACCCTGTTTGTTCTAGCCCAAAACGACTCCAATTTCCTTCAAGTTTAATTGGGTTTGACTTTCCTCAATCCCAGAAAGTTGAATTCAAGGTCAATTATAGCAATCGTGGTCCCTGGTTTCAAATTCGAAACTGAAGCAATTCAAATTTTTCATGTGTTTTGGGTTTCGGTTTCAATGGGTTTTTCTTCCCCTTTTCTTCTCTATATTCCTCACAATTTCACTCTCAATTGCATCAGCTTCTCAATTGGGTTTGGTTGCTGGGAAGATAAATCAAACAATGATATGTTCTCTGTTTTTTTTTTTCCTTTTGTATAAACGGTTTAGTTTATCAGCTCAAACTTGCCACTAATTCAAACACCACAGTGACAGATGTCACTTAATCATCTAAGTGACTCACCCACCACGGCTGAATCAGCCAATTTAATCGCTCAATTTACCCTGCTGTCCTAAATTACCATTTTTCCCTTCCTTGGCTAATTACCAAAATACCCCTCACAATTCTAGACTCATAACTTTCACGTCCAAATTCCGATTGACGCATGCCGCCTGTCTATGGATTCAGTGTCTCGCCCAACGGTCATGGCCAAAAGTCCAAAAGGCATCCCGAACAAAAATTCAACTTTCGGCCCTATAACCAAGGGCAAAATTGTCTTTTCTCTCCAATTTTTCCAATTTTTCCTTTTTCGAATTTCCGGGTCGTCACATCTTCCATCGATATCGCACTATATATTGGAGAATATGCTAAGGAATAACGTTAAGTCCCGATATTATGTGACTAGGTTATTGAGCATAGTGAACCCTACGAATGGTAGATTTACCCTAAAATGAGTATAAACTAGTATTGTGGTGATAGTTCTCACGATTCATTTCCAAGATATAATGTGATATCGGTGGAAGAGTACTACTCTGAAATGAGAATAAACTAATACTAGGATATGATGCCTCGAGGGTCGATTCTGAGATATGCGATATGTTGATATATGTGAATACATGGAGTATATCCTCATATGCTTGGTCATGTATGTGAAGGAGGATTCCCTCATACACCCTATATGGTGTGCCTCATGTCAGGGAATCCTCCATGAAATATGATATACATACCTTGTATGAAATGTGGTGATGAAACAGAATTTTAATATAAATGATGCTAATTATCTTTTAGTATGCAGGGCTGGTCTAATCTTTTGAAGATCTAGGGGAAAAATATAAGATGTGCCATTTTTTTACTTGTTTGGACCGACTATATATCAAGCCCTCAATTCTTCTGGCTTCAAAATACATTCAATGAAATGAGAAATTAAAATGAGTGAGATATAGAACGATACAAAATATATTTTGATAAAGAAGGAAAAATTCAAAGCATAATAGAAATTTAGAAATTTAGAATTACTTCATCAGGAAAACAGATTTTTGGATTTGAGGAGAGAATTTCGATCAACTTTTAACCTTACTACAATATTTCATTCTAAAGTTTCAAATTGATTGTTAATTCAAGAATTTTAAGACTAGATTTCTGATTTTTTGACTGAGATTGAGAGTAAAATTGTAAGAATATTAGAATAATTTTACTATTTACAGGATCTTAAATTTCAAAAATAAATAAATTTGTTACCATTGTTCCAAAGTTTTATTGGAATTTTTGGGACTCCTTCAAACTTTATTGTGAAAGATGAAAATAAAAACCTAAAGACCCATTTGGATTTGATCAATGCTGAATGAATGTCTTCTTAGTTTTTTTCCGTTTTTTTTTTTCTTGTGAAACCATTCTAGCCTTATAATTATTGTTAAAATCCTTTGACTAGTCCGCATGCGATAGGTTTTCTTTAATTTTAAAAAAAAACATATATATAGGACATTAATAATTATAGGCCTAATTTTGTGCCAAATTTTGTTTTGGACCTAGGCTTATGCCTTTTTTGCCCTTACTATACTAATGGTCGGCCTTGATTTTACGCCAAATTAAGAACTTAACAAAAGACGGGTTATATATTCGCATTGCAAAGCCCCAAGTTTGAATTCTTAAATCCAATCACATCTATCTAGTGAAATTGAAGAGTGGATGGGTCAACAGGATTATGCCCTTTTTGCCCTTACTATACTAATTTATTCTATTCATTATTAGATATATATAACATATGCAACCAAGATACGGAAAATTCCATGGATGAGTGGAGTAGTGCCAAGAGTTCAGTGGATGAGCAGTGGTGTTTGATTATGATTATAAGACTAAAATGGAAGATAGTAATACGAAGGAACTAGTGAAAAAGTATCTTTTTTTTTCACAATTTATATCACTACTAAAGCCCAAGCTGTAACTACCCGTCCCTGTTTTTACGGATTAATTAAGACTAATTGCGGATTAGTGAGGCCAATCGGGGATTAGCCGAGAATTATCAGATGTTCAGGGTGAAATTACGATTTTGCCCCTGAACAAAGGCAAAAAGTTGACTTGTGACCCGGGAGGTCCGTAGGAGGAGTGTGAACCAATTGATTTATACGATTGGGATTAACATGGTTCCTCTGGATGTGAGGGTAGAGATTGTGATGGATTGATGTTTTCCTGGTGAAGGACTGTTGAGGTCTGAGCCATGGTTAGAGTGCGGACGGTAGTATGTGTTGGACGTTGCTAGAGTGCAGTCCTTGAGCAGGCCATGTAGCGTCTTGATGATTGATGTGATAAGGGTGCACCAGAGTGTTGTGCACGTTGGACGATGGGATTGACCACGGTGAATCGGTATGTCGGGTTAAGAGTTCCCCGACGGGCTTTTATGAGGGGTTAATGAAGTAGTTAGTAACCCTCTATTACGATTTGGACAGGTTCGGGAACCCCAGAGACAACGATTGGCCCGATAAAGGCTTATGACGCTCATATCGAGGCACGGCTTTGGACGGTCTATGAGTGGACCTTTCTTGTCTCATCAGAGATAACATATTTGCATTGTAGGTTTCCCTTGGTCATCCGTCACCTTGAGCCTCCGCTCACATCAAACACTGAACCCTACTACTCCACTCTACTCGAGCACACAGTAGTCGACGTCCAGTCATCCTATCATCGTGTCGGAACACTTCCGATCATAATCTCTATCGAACTGTCACTATCGGATTTAATCCGATCGCCATCTCATGTCCATTTATGCATGCATCATTTTAGAAAATAAAGTCCACTTACAGAAAGTTCAAGTCACTGCTCGATACGCGAGCCATAAGCCCTTCTCGGGCCAATCACTATCATCGGGACTCCCAAACCTGTTCAAATCACTTTAGTGGGTTACCAACTACTTAAATAACCCCTCATTAAAGCCCCATAATTTTTCAGAATTTTTAACTATTTTTAAACCCGATCCTAAACCTTCGAGCATCCCGAACTATATCGAGACAATGTTCGATCGACTCGAAACTAGTCCCAAAATGTTCGTTACATCGAATAGATGAAATTACATGTTGGAACCATCCCCAAAAAGTGGGCCACGCGCCCTCACACGCCGACAATAGCCCCTGCTCGTGGGAGCCACGCGCCCAGCTATAGGGTCATCCTTGACCTCGCGACGACTGGTCTGGCTGGTTCAACGGTTCGGCCGGTCCAACTAGACCGGCGTGACCGGTCCGACCGCATATCTTTTTTTTTTTATCCTTATTCTTCCTTCTTTCCAACAATCTACTCTAATCCATCCAAGGAATCATTTTATGAGATCAAAACATTGAAAACAATCCTAAAATCCATGGGTTCAAAAACCCATTTTATCCCAAAACTTCCATTCTATGTTCAGGGCATAAACAAGGGCTAAAACTCAATCCTAATGGTTCTATTAGGCTCCTAGGATCATTATAGGGAGGTTTGTGGGATTAGATTGGGCCTACTAGACCGGAATTCCAATTTGGTGGCTACCCACCAAAAACTGCTCACGATCGTAGGATGGCCAGCTGAGTTGTCCTCAGCCACTCTTGGTGATCCTACATGACTCAAACAAACACCCAAAACATCCCCCAATCATCAACTAACATCCTAAACGTCCAAAATCCAAAATCCAAAATTTGAAATGTAAAGGGGTCATAGTTTTACCTTGGCCGTAAGCTCCCACCGCCGTCCACGGCGGTCCTGCTGCCAGCCACCACCTCTCTCAGTCTACCACTCCCCTCAATTCCTCTCATGGCCTCACAAAACTTCAAATGGGGAAGGGCAATGGGTTTTGGGGTTTATCGAGTTGGATTGGATGAACACATACAGGGGGAATGGATATGCATGTGTCCGTGTTAGGTGAGCAATGGATGGGTGACACTTGTCACTCACCCATTGGGCCTAATTCAAATATCTGAGCCCCACTTGAGGACGAAAGTCTACTTTTGCCTCGTAAAATGTACTACTGTAAATACTTCCTCAGAACTTCTGTGAACCTTGACTTCCCCATCGAACGTCTGATTTCGACGTGCCGCCTTTCTACGGACACGTATCGATCTGATCTACGTCACGGTGATCAGCCCTCGGCAATCGGACCTCCCGGGTCAAAAGTCAACTTTTGCCCCTGTTGTCCGTTTACTACCGTTTATGCACATCCAAAAGGATTTCAATTCATCCTAATCTAATGTACCGCTCGACTGAAGTGTAACGAATCGGAAATTCAAAAAAAGGAAAATTTGGAAAATTTGAAGGAAATGACGATTTTGCCCCTGGTTTTGAGGGCCAAAAGTTAACTTTTTGACCGGGACACTTTGTGGAAAAGACGTAAGGACCATCGGGTAGGTCTCGAGATGCTGAATTCGTAGACAGGCGACATGTGTCAATCGGAGCTCGGATGTGGAAGTTACGGGTCTGGAACTAAGAAGGGCATTTTGGTAATTACGCAAGGCAGGGGCAAAACGGTAATTTGGGGCAGGATGTTGCTGAGTCGGCCAAATGAGTGATTCACATGGGTTTGTGCGTGACATCTGTCCCTTTTTCAAATGGGATTAGTGTCATTGATGTGGCTGTGTGTGTATGTGACTTAACACTGACTATGTGTGTATGTGAATTAAAGAAATCGAGCACAAAGAATTGAGAGAAAAACAGAGGGGAAGTGATCTCAGATGACAACTGAACCCTTAGGCTGAGAATGTGAGAAACTAGATGGAATTGTGAGAGGGAGAACAGAGACTTACGAGGAAGAAAGGAGATGAAAATCGTGAAAGACATCTCAAAAACGCGAAACAAATCCATGAAATTCAAAATTTAAATTTCACCTTGCAGCCCTCAAACATTGAAATTGGACTTAGATTAAGCCTTCTGGGGCTTGTATTTGTCGATCCACATCGAGAAACTCAAGGTTCGAAGCTCTTTGAGCCATGAACATACATGGCGGAATTTGGGAAATCGTGAGCTTTAGTTGAGTAAGTGGGGGTAAGTTTTTGTGAAATTGATTTAAAAATCAGCTTTAAAATATGTCTAAGATGCTCCCTTATTAATTAATTGAAGAAATCAATGAATATTCGATGTACTTGGAACGAGGAACATCCTTTGGAAACTTGAATGAAGTTTATTTGGTTTCAAGTAATTAAGATCGAAATTGATGGAACATACCCATAATTAAGGTGATTACGATGCTATGTGATGGATCAATTGAGGAATTCAAGTCGAAATTGGCAGAGATTGAACCGGGTCAACACGGGGGTTGAACGACAAGTTGCAGCAGAAACGGGTTGGGACGATGACTGTAGCAACACTGTAGCTGGCGCGTGAGACCGAATCCCGGAAAAATTGGGGAAAATTATATGAGGTATATTGAAGTATCAGTGACCCTCGATAATGATTTTGGACAGGAATTGTGATTTCCAGAATTTACGAAAAAACGTACGGCTCAGAAGCGGGCAGTTTGGACGGTGTGTGAGTGGACTTTTTTTTTCTAACCAGAATGCATGCATATATGTTTTACATTATTATATGATTTGACTTGATTTGACATGATTAATGTTTTGATATGATGATTTATCAATTTTCTGGATTATTATATTGTTTTGGGCACGATTTTCGAGAAACTGTGAAATTGATGTTTTAGGCGTAAACCTGGGGTTGGAAAATGACGTTTTGACTCGGATTATGTGTCAGGGATTGATTTGGTGGTTTTATGTAATGTTTTTCGGATATATTTTATGGATTTATGTGAAAATGGCAACTTAGGTAATAGTTGCACGAATTTACGTGATAAGAGATGTGATTTTGATTTCAAATGCAACTGATTTTCACTGGTTTTCATGGTGGTGATATGTTGCGGATATATTAGGGCTTCCGGTTGGGAATATGTTTTCCTCGGAGTGCACCCTGGAGATAACGCTCACCTTCGGGATGGGATGTGTTCGCCCAGAGAGGTCACTTAGCACGGCCTCTTGTCGTGCAGTCGAGGGCGGCTCGACACAGATCAGATGTGCTGGTATTAAGTGGAGATCGATCAGTGATGTGTTCACCACGATCTGGAACGTCGGCTGGTGATGTGTTCACAGCGACGTGCTCAGATTTTGAGCGGTCCTTGAGCCTATTTGATTTGAACGCGTAGCATGGATAACGTGACTAATGAGATTGGATATGGAAAGGAGTCCCGTGGTTTTATTGAGATTTGTGATTTATTGATATTTGTGTCCAGATACTTGATATCATGAATTGATTTGTTGAACATGAGTTTCACAGAAAATATGGACCATGGGAATTTAGAAACATGTTTTGATTTTATTAGTCCACTGTTCATACTTGATTGATTTCACACTATTACTCATGTTTTATGATATGCATGCATGTTTGTGAAATTGGAGGGTAATAATATATTTTGGTAAATGTATTTCTCAAAGTTAGTTTTTATCCACTCACACTTTTTCTGTTTTATTGACCCTCTAGGTCATGACGCGATGATCGAGGCTATTCGAGAGGTGGAGGCATGAGTGGGCACAGGTGCGGTTATCCCTTGTTGGCAAGTGCTGAGGGTAATTTTGGAACTTCAGTTGACTTGTCAGACTGGAGCAGGACCGGGCACAATTATCTATGTCCTTCGGGACGGGTCCTGTCAAATTGGTATCAGAGCACTGGGTTGCTGATTTTGTTGCCACATCATGCCCCCGAAACTTAAGCCTCGTGCGCGACCTGGTAGTGAGTCGGGTATACGAGGGTATATGAGACCTCGTGATAGATCTCGGAATAAGATTGACCCTGGATTGGGGGTCAGATGTTAATCAGTGTACACTGTGAACTACTAACTGTTAAACACGGATTTGTGTGGGTCCCAAGGATGAATGAGCCCAGAGGCTAGAAAGGTAGCATAATTGGGCAGATTAGACCCAGGATGAAATGATTCGCAGTAAATTCATTAAGTGGAATGTGTGTTTAAAAAGTCTAGAATGTGATGGGATATCCCTTAGGCCTTATAGGTCATATAAGATGTGGTTCACCAGTGGAATTTGCTCGGTGACCGGGTAAGCCAATGATGGCATGGATTATTGTTATGAGATTGGACTCAAAAGGAGTCGAGATATGGATACAGGACTCAAAATAAGTCAAGATATTGGTTAGGACTTTAGATGAGTCATAGTAATGTAATAGGGCTCAGGAGGAGCTGGAAAGGTCAAATATAACTATGGTTTCTGATATGGTCGACCCTTGATTGAGAAATGTTTGGCACATGGGATGCCAAGAATTGGGATAGGGTCAGATACTGATGGGTTATGACTTTATGGATTGGTATTGTTTAACCCTGTTTACTGGACGTATGGATTTGGATGGGTCATGTCAATTTCACTTAGTGATTGAAGGTTTGGGCGGAGACCCGTGGTACACAAAAATTGTTACTTAGGAGATAGTCCGGTTCAGTGGGACGCCAGTTGGGTCCACTGGGAGGTAAAGTGATAAGGGTAATTATGCAGGAATAGTTATGATTGTGGGTCATCTGGTCACATCATCAAGAAAGGTTATATGTTGATAAAGTGATAGGGAACTGTTGGGGTGCAATGGAGCAGGGATTGGCTCCTGTATTGACTGCTGATGTGACAGGCGAGGGAAGAGTTGGTAGGGCCCGTGATGGACCGTAAGGACGTGGTCGGATTGGGATTACATGCTCGAGGATTGCAGTTACTAGTAGGAGGTTTACGTAGCCCCTGGATTGATGACCTGGATACGTCTCACTTGTGGTCATGACATATGTATTTGGTAGGTCCCGGGCTATCCACTCTTTTATGTCTTGAGATTGTACATTGGACGAATATGGAGATGTTCATGATTGGTTAAGGTATGGAAGTCGGTGAGCCAACTGGAGCTACGGATGTGATAAATTTGATGATATTTATGTGGTAACCTTGGTAATTATATGGTGAAATTGGTGAGACATAAAGGGGGTAGACCTATCGATGTGAGGCTACCCAAGAGAGCTGGTGTTATACGCCTAGTGGCTTACTTGGGGTATTCCTAGACTTGGATGATTTGGACGTAATCCTTGGGATGGATTGGTTGATGACTCCTGATACCTCTATCGGGTATGTCAATTAGAGAGTGATATGTGGAGTCCAGGATTACCAGAGGTTATATTTGAGGGAGACTCAAGGGCGTTACCCTCTAGAATGATATTGACCCTCACAATCGATGGACTGCTGGTAGGAGGTAATCAAAATTTACTGGGTATATGTGTGGTAGATGTGATTAGTGTATGAGGTGCCCAGGGAAGGCTGAGAATGTATGGATTTCTCAATATATTTCCTGAGGTTTTTCCAGGATGAGAGATTGAGTTTATGATGGAGATTATGTCGAGTATATGAGTTGTTTCTCGGATACCCTGGTATGTGGAACCTACGGAGTCATCAGGAACTGAGGGTGCAAGTACAAGATTTGGTAGATACAGGTTCGTTTCGGGCGAGTGTTACCATAGGGCAGATTAAGAGGGGCCAACAGGGTGATGATCATTGGTTATGAGTAAAAGAGAAAAAGATGATGTCTGGATTTGATATGGCAAAGATTAGTCAATGGTGATACCCTTGGAGGGACAAATGAACTGATTATAAGTGTGAGTTGATGAACTAGGTATTCTGGCTATATTTGGATGATGTATGATATTGATGCTATGTTGATACGCCCACATCTACGGATGGGCATGGGATGAGCATGACGAATGTGTTGAATATCCTAAGGGGAAAATATATGGTTGAATAAGTGTTAGGCCTGTTCGACCAGAGTATGTTTGTTGAACATATACTAATAATGGTCGGGATTAGTACGAATCCTGAGAGAAACAGATGTATTGGTCAATGGAAAATAATTAAAGACTGTCACGGGGAACATGAGTTGTTTTGAGATTGGATGGATACCACAGAGGATTGTAGAGGGGTTCTCTACAATGTTTTTCCAGTTATAGTGATTGACCCTGAAGGAGGTTAGAGTTATTGGAAATGAGAACTGAAATAAAATAATTACAAATTGGAGAAACAGTCACTTCTGTTTGATGTGACCTTTTTTGTGTGCATAACGATATGTCATTATGAGATTTGGGATTTGGTGAGGTGTGCTTCAGTAGCATGTGGCTAGGATTGCCGATGCTAGCTGAACCCTCAGGAGTTTTACTTTCCTTGCATGATTTGGGATCGACCATAGTGATCCATAGGTCGAGAATGCATAGGTCATACCTCTGGGAAGCAATGACAGGACCCGTCCCAACTGGACGTCAAAAACCGTGCCCGGTCCTGCTCCCGTCTGACAAGTCAACCAAAGGTCCGAAACTACCCTTCAGAGCTTGCCAGACAAGGGATATTTGCGCTGATTTCTGCTGCTGCCACTGCCTCACGATCAGTCCCGAACGTCGTACCACGGCCTGGAGGGTCACAAAATGGAAAAGGTGTGAGTGGACAAAAATGACCTCTGATAAAAACATTTGCCAAAACATATTCTTACCCTCCAGTTTTCACAAACTTGCATGCATATCATAAAACATGAGTAATAGTATGAAATCATTCAAGTATGAACAGTGGACCGATAAAATCAAACCGTACTTTACCATGGTCCGTAAAACTCATGTTCACCAAATCAGTTCATGTTATAAAACATCAAAACCCGGCTCTCAGGCCAAAACATGTGAAAATACAATCGCTGGCCACAAAGACCAAAAACCCGTACTCAATACCAGTACGTCATCACAAACAACATCAATCAACACTAATCACAAGTGCACAATAAATATATCACAATCACATATGCACTACTCACAAGTGTACAATCAAACCATCAACTGCACTACTCACAAGTGCGGCGCTACGCGTAAGACAATATCCAGTCACTCTCTCGGGAACAGACACCTTTGGGCTAAACCCTCGGGCTCAGTCACATCTGGGCGAACACATCCCCTGGCTCAGACCCATCCGAGTGGTACATCCAGGCTCAGTCACCTCCGAGAAGCTGACTACCATAGGATCAACTCCCCATCTTACAATCACATCACCCAAGCTCCAGTCGTCTGGGTAATCCCCCCAAGCTCCGACCGTCTGGGCATTTCACAATCACAATGAAAACCATCTCGGGAATTACATCCCAAAATATGTCAATCAAATCTTGTCTTCATACAAAGTCAAGATCATTCCCGATTGGGTCTCAAGCCCAAATTACCATTTTCACGTAAACCGTTAAAATCACATTTTAAAACAATAAAATAATCCAGAAATCATCATTGACTCACCAACTAAATCAAAATATCATTTTAGAAATCATTTAAACTCTGGGCCTGCCCAAAACATCATTTGCACGTTCCTCGTAAAACGTGCCTGAAAGACTGATTAAAATAATCATAAAATCACAAGAAATCAATAATTTCATCAAATTCACAAGTGACTCCAAATCCGAGTCAAATTCATTATTCACTTGGGTTCTGACGCCCAAACTATCATTTTCACGCAAATCCATGCGTTGCAACCTCCGTTTCCATTTTTACGTAAATCCACGAAATTGACCCTTGACTCATTCCCGAGTCACAACATCATTTCTCAATCCATGACTCATAATCCGAGTCCAAACATTATTTTCAATCAAATTCAATACCGGACTCATAACCCGAGTCCAAACATCATTTTTAACCAAATTCATAATTTCTCGAAAATCGTGCAAAATATAATAATATAATAATCCATAAAATCGAGAAATCACCGGATTGAAACGTCAATCATGGCAAAGCATATAAAATCATATAGTAAGGCATTTAAATCATATATGCATGCATCACGGTTAGAAAACAAAGTCCACTCACACACACCGTCCAAAACGGTTCGTTTCCGAGCTGCACGTTTTTCCGTAAAATCTGGAAATCACAACTCCTGTCCAAAATCATTATAGAGGGTTACTAACATCTCAAAATACTTCATATAATTTTCCCCAAGTTTTCCGGAATTTAAATACGTATTTTAAACGTGAAACCCACGCGCATGCTACAGTACTGTCTTCCTCACCCGTTTCTCTGTAAAACGGGTCATTTAACCCGCGAAACGACCCGGTCCAATGTCCGTCAATTCTACACCGTTTTCAGTAATTCAAACGGCCATTAGCATCGAATTAGTTTGAATTAAGGATCTGTGAACTTAATTACAATCGACCTTACCTCAAACCTCACGATCAAAAGTGATTATTCGAAGAACATTCGAACCCTATTCATCAGTCGAAGTCCTTCAATGTCACACGATTTCCTTCAATTGATGCAACTAGAAGCTTCAATGGACTCCGTTAAACTCTTTCCCTAACTCAATTGCATCAATCCAAGCCTCAAACTCCACGACTCAAGCTCGAACTTGCACACTGTTACCAGACCTAGTTCAGAGTCAATTGGGCCTCAATTGCCTTCGTTTTTGATCTGAAACAACTCGTCACAACCTCAGAAAGCTAATTCCAATCTCCAATTCGATCCTCACGGCTCAATTCTTCCAATTCGAATTTCCCCCCCAATTTTCTGAAATTCGAAATTCCAGTCCCTTTCACTCTGCAATCTCTCGTGATTACCCAGTTGAATTCAATCTCAATAATCTCTCAATTTCTCCAACTCTGGTTCAGAAATGGAAGAGGAATGAAGGTGGGAAGAAACTGGATTGTGGGTTGTACACGGTTAAGAAAAATAGAGAGGTTTAATGGAAATTAAGTTTAATTAATTAATAAAACATAATAATTATGTTTTCCACAAAACAAGGATCTGTGTTTACGCCTGAATTTAAGGGATGAGTGACACTTGTCACTCATCCAAGTGTGTTCAGTCACCGGGTACTGTTCATATTAAAATATTATTTTAATCCCGGTTCCTTCGGTTAATCGAGTTTGTTCCCGTGACCATAACTTCGTCGTCGAATCTCCGATTTCGGCATGCCGCCTGTCGTTGGATTCGCATCGACGAGACCTACGTAACTGTCCTTGGCCCTCGTCCATTGGACTTCCCGGGTCAAAAGTCAACATTTGGCCCCCTATTAGCCAAATTACCAAAATACCCCTCAACTTCCGAACGCCATAACTTTCACCTCGAATGTCGGAATCGAACGTGCCACCTGTCTATGAACTCGTGACGTCCCAAACTACGTCACAGTCATTGGTCAATGTCCGTTTGACCGCCCGAACTAAAAGTCAACATTTTGCCCACGCTAGGGGCAAAACGGTCATTCTGCACAATTCGTCCGAATTCACTCAACTAATCCCCGATTAGTCATTCTAAACCATAATTAATTAATATTCAATCCCGATACTCGGGACGGGTCATTACAACCTTCCCCCCTTAAAGAATTTCGTCCCCGAAATTCCAATTATCCATATTCCACAACTACCTCGTGGAAAACAAATAGGCCTCACGACTTGTGTACACCTGTACACCCACTAGCTAACGCAGAACTCGTCTGCACTCAGACGTCACATCACAGATGCACGTCGTACTGACTACACTCGACCACCTCGAGTGAAATTGATCACCAAAATTGGCAATGTCACCAATAAGCTGACTCCTTCAGCTTGACGATTTCTCGTAATCACTAATGTGCCCTGACCTTCGCTCTCATTGAGAGTCACCAAATCTCATTTGTCAGTCCAGGCTGACACTACTAGCCAAACTATCGTCACAAAGCTTTACCACCCTTGTAAAGCGTCAATCAGTAACAATTACAACACATCATACTACAACGTCCGTCAATGTTGTAAAAGATCAACAACATGATCTCAACTCGTAGGGCAAACTCAATCCTGCGACAAACACCAACCTCAGTATCCACCACTGTCGCCCCCTCAGCAATCCCAGATGCTGGTAAGGTCACGACATGATAACATCTCGCCGCAAAGCAACTTGCGGTCACACTAACCACCAACTCACTCAATCAGACGGTATAACTGGAACACATTGAACACCAGCCTAGCAGTGATCACACAACTCAACACTAGAGGTACACTAGCCAACCATGGCTAAGAGCACCTGCTCAAACAATCACTGAAATCATCAGAATCACCCTGCCCAGTGCATCGTGTTCAATGTCCAGTTCACGTTCACAACCAAAAACCAATGGTATCAGAACTAAGCCAAATACCAACACGTTTATCGACACATCACTGGTACATCCCATGTACCGTCACTAGGTATCAAGTACCATCATACATACGACACAGCAAGTCGTACACCAAGCATGATCCTACAGCTGGACCCCAGTAGTCCAAATGATCAAATGCTAAGTATTACTCCAATCCCATGGAGTTCCATTAATAACAGGATTCCACTGATCGTCACGTTATCAAAAATTTTAACTCTCTCAGTTCAGTATATCGGCTACCTCACTAGCCGTACACCCGACCCAACAACAAGGTCGAAATTCTCAAAGTCTCCTGACTATCACCGTCACATACAATAGGCCTTTCTGTTTATCGTCCATTGCCATTCCTGATAGTCACCCCTTTCCAGAAGTATGACCTCAGACCAATATGGTCGATCCCAAACCAGGTAGGGAAAAGTAAAAAAAATATCCTGAGGGTTTAGCTAGCATCTACAATCCTTGTCCTATGCTACGCAAAAACACCTCGCCAAATCACAACTCTCAAAATGACACATCAACGTGTCCACAGGAAAGAACGTCTAGTTCTCCCGGGATTCACACCAACCCCGGCAACCACTAACACTTATGTCACACATCCATCAAGCACATCACATGCCCATCCGTAGATGAAGGCACACTAACACATTATCATGACCAACCCAACTGTGGTCAGAAAAACCTGCCTCAACAACTCACAGTCAAAACCGGCTCATCCGGAGCCCTCAAATCACATCAGGACTCATCCCGAATCCTAAACTAACTCCTGACTCCTACTGAGCCCAAGTCCAAACTCGACTGACGTCAATGCCACCACTGGCATATCCGGTCACCTAGAAAACACATCCTTTCCAAAACACAAACCCATTTCTAGACTTCCTCTGAGTCCAATTCAATATCCAAACCCAACCTTGGGTCAAGTTTATTCTTGGCCCAACATGCCCATCCACATACCAAAACGTTAACAAAAACAACCATCCGGACCCACACTAGTCCGACACAATCAAAACACATGATACAATATTGCAACACAAGTGTACAATACAAACTATTTACAAAGTATCGCGAAAACAAGTATCAATACATTTATTTTGAATTACTATCAAGTCGATCGGGGCAGTTCCTTCGCAAATGTCCAAGTTTCCTACAGAAGTGACAAGTGGCAGTGCTGAGGCGACTTGCCCCACCACGCCGCCTACCTGTCGACCAAGTTGAAGTTCCACTCGAATGAACACCCACCGAGGGTCGCGACCCAAGAGAATGAAGGCTAACACGCTTCGATGTTTCCTGACTTATCTTTTCAGTATCCTGATACTGTCGGCGTCGTCTAGAGCTCAAAGATCGTTCTGGCACAGGTAAAATAGTAGCCTCCACTCGGATAACAGCATCCGATAATTCCCTCAGGGTAGAATACGAGCCCACAGTTACAACACCTCGTATCGCATTCCCCAATCCCTGCTCAAGCCTTCTACACTTATCCTCCTCAGTAGCCACATACAGAGGAGCGAAACTAGATAAGTGAAAAAATTGGTGTTCATAATCGACCACTGACAGATTCCCTTGCTGCAATTGGAGAAACTCAACCTCTTTGGCTTTCCGAAATGAGCGAGGGTAAAACTGATCTAAAAATCGCTCTCGTAATGCATCCCATGCTAAGGTACGGGCATCCCAGCCAGTCAACTGTAAACTATGCCACCACCTGTATGCATAGCCATCCAAAAGAAAAGTGGCTAAGGGCACCATGTCCTCCGGGGGACATATCATGACCTCAAAAATCCTTTCCAATCGAGTAATCCAATCTTCGGCGCCATCTGGGCCCGAATCACCACGAAACACAGTGGCTCCTAATCGTCGAGCTAGCTCAATATCTGGACCTTCGCTAATACTATTCTCGTCCCTCCCATCTTCAGACCGTGTACGGGAGGCACGACTCGGAGGCATGACGTAACAACAGAAATCAATAACCAAATGCTCTGATACCACTTTGACAGGACCCGTCCCAACTGTACGTCAAAAACCGTGCCCGGTCCTGCTCCAGTCTGACAAGTCAACCAAAGGTCCGAAACTACCCTTCAGTGCTTGCTAGACAAGGGATGTTTACGCTAATTTCTTCTGCTACCACTGCCCCACGATCAGTCCCGAACGTCGTACCACGACCTGGAGGGTCACAAAACAGAAAAGGTGTGAGTGGACAAAAATGATCTCTGATAAAAACATTTGCCAAAACATATTCTTACCCTCCAGTTTTCACAAACTTGCGTGCATATCATAAAACATGAGTAATAGTATGAAATCATTCAAGTATGAACAGTGGACCGATAAAATCAAAACGTATTTTACCATGGTCCGTAAAACTCATGTTCACCAAATCAGTTCATGTTATAAAACATCAAAACCCGGCTCTCAGGCCAAAACATGTGAAAATACAATCGCTGGCCACAAAGACCAAAAACCCTGTACTCAATACCAGTACGTCATCACAAACAACATCAGTTAGCACTAATCACAAGTGCACAATAAATATATCACAATCACATCTGCACTACTCACAAGTGCACAATCAAACCATCAACTGCACTACTCACATGTGCGGCGCTACGCATAGGCCAATATCCAGTCACTCTCTCGGGAACAGACACCTCTGGGCTCAACCCTTGGGCTCAGTCACATCTAGGCGAACACATCCCTAGGCTCAGACCCATCCGAGTGGTACATCCAGGCTCAGTCACCTCCGAGAAGCTGACTACGATAGGATCAACTCCCCATCCTACAATCACATTCCCCAAGCTCCGGTCATCTGGGTAATCCCCCCAAGCTCCGACCGTCTGGGCATTTCACAATCACAATGAAAACCATCTCGGGAATTACATCCCAAAATATGTCAATCAAATCTTGTCTTCATACAAAGTCAAGATCATTCCCGATTGGGTCTCAAGCCTAAATTACCATTTTCACGTAAACCGTTAAAATCACATTTTAAAACAATAAAATAATCCAGAAATCATCATTGACTCACCAACTAAGTCAAAATATCATTTTAGAAATCATTTAAACTCTGGGCCTCGCCCAAAACATCATTTGCACGTTCCTCGTAAAACATGTCTGTTAATTCTACACCGTTTTCAGTAATTCAAACGGCCATTAGCATCGAATTAGTTTGAATTAAGGATATGTGAACTTAATTACAATCGACCTTACCTCAAACCTCACGATCAAAGGTGATTATTCGAAGAAAATTCGAACTCTATTCAGAGTCAATTGGGCCTCAATTTCCTTCGTTTTTGATATGAAACAACTCGTCACAACCTCAGAAGGCTAATTCCAATCTCCAATTCGATCCTCACGGCTCAATTCTTCCAATTCGAATTTCCCCCCAAATTTTCTAAAATTCGAAATTCCAGTCCCTTTCACTCTGTCAATCTCTCGTGACTACCCAATTGAATTTAATCTCAATAATCTCTCAATTTCCCCCACCCTGGTTAATAAATGGAAAAGGAATGAAGGTGGGAAGAAACTAGATTGTGGGTTGTACACGGTTAAGAATAATAGAGAGGTTTAATGGAAATTAAGTTTAATTAATTAATAAAACATAATAATTATGTTTTCCCAAAAACAAGGATCTGTGTTCATGCCTGAATTTAAGGGATGAGTGACACTTGTCACTCATCCAAGTGTGTTCAGTTACCAGGTACTGTTCATATTAAAATATTATTTTAATCCTGGTTCGTTCGGTTAATCGAGTCCGTTCCCGTGACCATAACTTCGTTGTCGAATCTCCGATTTCTACATGCCGCCTGTCGTTGGATTCGCATCGACGAGACCTACGTAACGGTCCTTGGCCCTCGTCCATTGGACTTCCCGGGTCAAAAGTCAACATTTGGCCCCCTATTAGCCAAATTACCAAAACACCCCTCAACTTCCGAACGCCATAACTTTCACCTCGAATGTCGAAATCAAACGTGCCACCTGTGTAACGACCCGTTCCAAATTCCTAGATTAGATTAGCGACTAATCACGATTAGTGAGGCTAATCGGTGATTAGTTAGGCGAAATCGGACGAACAATGCAAAATGACCGTTTTGCCCCTAGGCGTGGGTAAAACGTTGACTTTTCAATCGGACGGTCAAATGGACTTTGACCAATGACCGTGACGTAGTTCGTGACGTCACGAATTCATAGGCAGGTGGCACGTTCAATTCCGACATTCGAGGAGGAAGTTATGAAGTTCGGAAGTTTAGAGGCATTTTGGTAATTTTGGTTAAAAGGGGTCAAATGTTGACTTTTTGACCAAGAGGTCCGATGACCGAGGGCTAAAGACCGTTACGTAGATAAGGAAGATACGAATCCATAGACAGGCGGCACGTCGAATTCGGACGTTCGACGGCAAAGTTACGGTTCACGGAAGTTCAAGTGCACTATTGCACGAATTACGAAACGAGTTAACTTTTGGACTTAGTGGGGGCCCAGATATTTAGTCCCAGCCCTATGGATGAGTGACAAGTGTCACCCATCCACAGACCACCCATATACATTCATGCATCGATCATTTCCTTCCTTGTTTTCAAAACCACCCGATCTCACACACACACCCACCATTTCTCCATCTTTGTGCAACCCAAAACCCATCCCACCTTAACCCATGACCAACCGTGAGGACCAGAGAGACTGATGGAGCTTAGGTGTCCGGCCTGGAGGCCTGAACCGCCGTCCACGGCGGCGAGAGGAGGAGAAACCCGAAGGTAGCTCGGTTTGTCCATTTTTCCATTTAATTTCGATTCTTGCATTATGGTTTCTTTTGGGGGCCTAGGAAGTGATTATTAGGTTGCTAGGGACTTAATAGGAAGGTTTCTAATGGGGTTGGACGACTGTGAAGCCATGGGAGAATTTTAGGACGTTTGAACCGTATGGTTCAAGAATTGAACCATGGAATTTTGATGTTTTTAGGTTGTTTTGATGATTGGAAATGATAGGGAATGAAGAAATAGCAATTATATGATTAATTAGGGTTGAAATCGGACCAAAATAGAGGGAGAAAACCTCTGAAAAATTCTCGCCGGTTCGGAACAGTACTGCTACAGTAACCGGTCCAAAACCCAGAAAAAAAAAACCGGTTTTCAGGGGTAGGTGATGATGAACAGTATTTTCGACCTTCTAGGGGCTCGTGAGGATGCGTAGTCCATAATTTGGGAAATTGTTCAACACGAAAAATCTTCTATTCGATGTAACGAAGATTTTGGGACTGGTCTCGCGCCAATCGGACATCGTTTCAATAGGTTTCGGGGTGTCGGAAGTTTTAGGGTCGGCTTAAAAATAGTTAAAACTTCGGGAAAATTACCGGGCTTTGATGGGAGGTTAATTAAGTATTTATTAACCTTCTATTAAAATTTGGACAGGTTTGGGAGTCCCGGTAATGGTGATCGGCTCGGGGAGCAGAATGACACGCAAATCGAGGCGGTAGCTCGGACGGTTTGTGAGTGGACCTTGTTTTCTAAATTGGTGCATGCATAAATGTTTATTATATGTTTTAAATACTTGTTTGTGATGCCATGAGTGCATTTGGATGTGTGGTTACGTATAGGCACGTATTTTGAGGTTTAGTCCCTATACGGTGCCTATACGGGGCTGTATGTCTTTATTGGTCTAAATGAAATGGTTTTGGATTTCCAAATGGATTATGCATATGATTTTATGATGTTTATTTGGATTCTTGTGAATTATATGGTTTCACGTATTTCGAGGCGATTTACGTGCTTGCACGTAAATCGAGGTTTTCCGGTTTTACTCCGATTTTCCATTCTTATGGTTTTGGAAATAGTTTAATGAAATGATTTTGGATTTGAAAAGGTAATTCTCGGACTTGAGGTCTATTTGACTTACGGAATCAGGCCGAAGGCCCAATTGGTTTACGATTCGGACCGGGGGTCCAGTTTCTATGTGGATTCGGGCCTAGGGATGTGTTACAAATGGTTTTTATGGGTCATGACGGTTTATGGGAACCAGAATGAACCTTTGAAATGAATTTACGGGTCATGACGGTTTATTGGAACCGGCATGAACCCATGAAAGGATTTTATGGTTCATGACGGCTTATGGGGGCCGGACATGAATCCTTGAAAGGTTTCAAGAATGATTTCAAAAGGTTTTTCATATTCCATCCTCTATATATGATTGTCTCCTCCGGGGAGGGTCGTTGGCCTGGGTGGACCCCGGAGTAGTCACGGAGCACTGACTGAGTGGAGTCGCCCCCAGTTGGGTTCCTTACTCTCAGGATGGGCATGGTTCGTTACCTCTAGGGAGGGTCATTGATCTACGGACATTGACCTGGGTGGACCCTGGAGAGACTTGGGTTTGAGACCCCGGTTAGCACGCGCGTAATTTTATTTTACCGTGACAGGTTCTGGATATGAATATAAGGGATAAACATGATTTCAATTGGTTTGGGAAATTGTGTTTATGATGATAAATTATTTTGGGCTGAGAACCCACATATGGTTATTATGTTATGGTTTTCAGTAAATGGTTTTTGGCAGGAGCCCGTGCGACTTGGATTTACGGAACTCGGGGCTGAGACCCTAATTATGGTTGTTTTAACATATGTGTTTGGATAAATGATTTTACTATGCATGCATGCTTTTTAGTGAAGGGTATAAAGGTCTTTTATGGAAATGTTTTTATAAACTCTTTATTTTTGTCCCCTCACAGTCTTTCTGTTTTTAATACCCTTCAGGCTGGATACGATGTGGACTGTAGCAGAGACCGAGATATCACATGCCTCCTCCGGATCCTGGCGTACTCTGATAGCCCGGGAGGGCAAAGGTCGGAAATATCCCTTGTCTGACACTTCGTGTCAGACGGGAGCAGGGTCATCCCGCGTTAATCCCGGGGGGATTGGGATGGGTCCTGTCAACCTATCTATGAACTCGTGACGTCCCGAACTACGTCACAGTCATTGGTCAAAGCCCGTTTGACCGCCTGAACTAAAAGTCAACATTTTGCCCATGTTAGGGGCAAAACGGTCATTTTCCACAATTCGTCCGCATTCACTCAACTAATCCCCGATTAATCATTCTAAACCATAATTAATTAATATTCAATCCCGATACTCGGGACGGGTCATTACAAGCAATGTAAGAGTACTGTATCAACCATCAGGATTGGTGATGATTGATAAACAGAAAGGCTTAATGTGTGATGAGGCGATGGTCTGGTAGGTCTCGAGATGCTGAATCCGTGAGTGGCTACGGGTGAGTCCACGTGCCCATGATCAGTGCAGCTACAGAGTTCTTCCTCGCCCGGTTCCTGCAATTCGAACCCGTTTAGCCCCCGTGTTGACTCGGTTCAATCCCTACCAATTTCAACTTAAATTCCTTAATTGATCAATCATATAGCATCGTAATCACCTTAATTATAGGTCTGTTCAATCAATTTCGATCCTAATTGCTTCAATCAAATCAACTTAATTCAAATTTTCAAAGGATGTTCATCGTCTTAGTTCATCAAATATTCATCGATTCATTCAATTAATTAGTTAGGGAGTATCGCAGACTCATTTTAACAATGATTCTGAAATCAATTTCACGAAACTTACCCCCAATTACGCCAACTCAAGCTCGAAAATTTCCGAAGTCCTCCATGTCCGTTCTAGGTCAAAACGACGTCCTTGTCTTTCGTTTTTGATTGGGTTCGACTCGAAATGGCCTCAGGAAGCTGAATTCAAGGTCAATTCTGGTCCTCAAGGTCCACAACTCCAAACTCATGATCTCACTTTGTTCATCAATTCGGGTCCTCACTTCGTTCATCAATTCTTGGTTATTCCTTCTATCCTTCGTGTTTTCTTTTCTGTACTAAGCTCCAAGGACTCTCAATTGAGTCCAATTGCCTCATTTTCCTCAATTGATTTCTAGGAAGATTAATCAAGCATCTTTGTTCTCTGTTTTTCAAAACACCCCCATGGTTTACACTTAAACACACACGATTTGTTTTCTCCATTTAAATTCACACCGCCCATTCACTTGCACCATCATCACTTAAGCCATTAATCTCTTTCACCAAGTGACAAATGTCACTAAAAGAATGGCGTGAGTCACTAATGTAATTGACTAAGCAACTCATGCAAAAAGACAGATTTTCCCTTGCTTGCATAATTTACCAAATTGCCCCTCACATTCCTTAGTTCATAACTTTCTCATCCGGACCCCGATTGACGCATGCCACCCGTCTACGGATTTAGCGTCTCGAGACATACCCAACGGTACTTACGGAAAGTCCAAACACGGTCCCGATCAAAAAGTCAACAAATGGCCCCTTTTTAATCAAATTACCCTTAAACATCCAAACATTATAACTTTCTCCTCGAATGTCGGAATCGGGCATGCCACCTGTCTCTGAACTTGTGACGTCCCGAACTACGTCACAGTCACCGGTCAAAGTGCGTTTGACCACTCGAACCAAAAGTCAACTGTCCGCCCAATTCCAGGGGCAAAATCGTCATTTCTTTCAAATTTTCCAAATTTTACTTTTTCGAATTTCCGGGTCATTACATTGCATCCCTCAAACATTGAAATTGGACTTCTATTAAGCCTTCTACGACTCGTATTAGTCGATCCACATTGAGAAACTCAAGGTTCGAAGCTCTTTGAGCCATGAACAGACAGGCGGAATTTGGGAAATCGCGAGCTTGAGTTGAGTAAGTGGGGGTAAGTTTTTGTGAAATTGATTTCAAAATCAGCTTTAAAATAAGTCTAAGATCCTCTCTAATTAATTAATTGAAGAAATCGATGAATATTCGATGTACTTGGAACGATGAACATCCTTTGGAAACTTCAATGAAGTTGAATTGGTTTCAAGTAATTAAGATCAAAATTGATGGAACAGACCCATAATTAAGGTGATTACGATGTTATGGGATGGATCAATTGAGGAATTGAAGTTGAAATTGGCAGGGATTGAACTGGGTCAACACGCGGGCTGAACGACCCAATTGCAGTAGAAACAGGTTGGGACGATGACTGTAGCAGCATTGTAGCTGGCGCGTGGCTTCCACGCGCCGCCACTTATGGGGGCGCGTGAGACAGAATCTCGAGGTGAGTTCAACATGAAACTTGCTCCTTTTAATGTAATGAACATTTTGGCGTCGGTTTCGAATCGATCAGACACCGTTTCGATATAGTTTCGAGGGTCCGAAGTGTTATGTTTTGTTTTAAAATACGTATTTAAATCCCATTAAAATTGGGGAAAATTATATGAGGTATATTGAAGTGTTAGTGACCCTTGATAATGATTTTAGACAGGAATTGTGATTTCCAGAATTTACGGAAAAACGTGCAGCTCAGAAGCGGGAAGTTTGGACGGTGTGTGAGTGGACTTTTGTTTTCTAACCATAATGCATGCATATATGTTTTACTTTATTATATGATTTGACATGATTAATGTTTAGATATGATGATTGATCGATTTTCTGGATTATTATATTGTTTTGGGCACGATTTTCGAGAAATTGTGAAATTGATGTTTTGGGCATAGGCCCGGGATTGGTTTATGATATTTTGACTAGGATTATGAGTCAGGGATTGATTTGGTGGTTTTATGTAATGTTTTTTGGATATATTTTATGGATTTATGTGAAAATGGCAACTCAGGTTATCGTTGCACGGATTTGCGTGAAATGATATTTTGGGCTTGAGACCCATTAGATATGTGATTTTGATTTCAAATGCAACTGTTTTCCACTGGTTTTCATGGTGGTGATATGTTGCAGATATATTAGGGATTCCTGTTGGGAATATGTTTTCCCCGGAGTGCACCCTGGAGATAACGCTTGCCTCCGGGATGTGATGTGTTTACCCGGAGATGTTACGTAGCACGGTCTGTTGTCGTACAACCGAGGGAGGCTCGACTCAGATCAGATGTGATGGTATTATGTGGACATCGATCAATGATGTGTTCACGACAATTTGGAACGTCGGCTGGTGATGTGTTCACGGCGACGTGCTCGAATTTTGAGCGATCATTGAGCCTATTTGATTTGCACGCGTACCATGGATAACGTGACTAATGAGATTGGATATGGAAAGGAGTCCCGTGGTTTTATTGAATTTATTGATATCTGTGTCCAGATACATGATATCATGAATTGATTTGTTGAACATGAGTTTTAGGGAAAATGTGGACCATGGGAAACATGTTTTGATTTTATTGGTCCACTGTTCATACTTGATTGATTTCACATTATTACTCATGTTTTATGGTATGCATGCATGTTTGTGAAACTAGAGGGTAAGAATATATTTTGGTAAATGTATTTCTAAAAGTTTGTTTTGTCCACTCACACCTTTTCTGTTTTATTGACCCTCCAGGTCGTGACGCTATGATCGAGGCTATTGGAGAGGTGAAGGCATGAGTGGGCACATGTGCGGTTATCCCCTGTTTGGCAAGGGCTGAGGGTAATTTCGGAACTTCAGTTGACTTGTTAGACGGTAGCAAGACCGGGCACAATTATCTATGTCCTTCGAGGACGGGTCCTATCATTAAGAGTCCCAACAGACTCCTGATGTGATCTGCAGCCAAATCTCTGCATATCACCATATCTGATCAACCGACTCTTATGTCATAAGACGTCACTTACGTCATCCATTTATATTGTGTCATCCAATTAGTACTTAGGAATTTCAACCTTTAACGTTACCACTCCTAGGCACATACTCGTGCCTCAAGTCTCGTATCATCAGGGAACTGGTCACCAAACCAAGTACTCCTCGTGCTTCGCACTGAGCCAATCCAAATACATGTGGTCAACTCACCGCCAGTACCAACCACTCAACACGCAACATCCACCGATCGGTTCACCTCAGGATCCGGTCGACAAGTACCACACTCCTGGTAACTTGTCCAATCAATATAAATTATTTGTTTGTCCACTCACAGCTTTTAAATGGTTTTTAGTGCCCTTCAAGTTGATCGCAGATGCGGGCTGTAGCGGAGACCGAGACATCACACTCCTCCTCCAGATCCTTGCGTACTCTAGAAGCCCGGTAGGGCTAAAGTCGGAACTATTCCTTGTCTGACACTTCGTGTCAGAAGGGATCAGGCGCTTTCCGCGTTAATCCCAAGGGGGATTTGGGACGGGTCCTTACACAAGCAGTCGAATTCACTGTTCATGTATAGTGTTTTCATCCAAAACATTATTCATGCATAAAAATATCGATTTTACCCTCTCATTTCTGTCTCAATAGACCACGCCCATGTCCCTTCCAATCATAATCGCCATTTTCTCAGTTAGGACACCTTCTCCTTCAACGTTGTCGCATCCCCTATTCGACACCTCCTTCTCATCGTTACTGCGTCCAATGGCTTATGTACATGCATCGGTCCTCCACTCAGCTGCAATTCCTTCATCGCACCTCGTGACAACTATAGCCAATCAACTCTCGTCTGCAATCATCGTTGCCTCCTACTCATGCAACATGTTTTGCTGCCTTCAATCTTCACAATAAAACGAATCCTCTTCAATCTCTGCTTTGTTTCTCTTTCGTATCCAGGTAAGTTTTCACCTCTGTTCTCCCAACGATTTGGGTTTCGTTATTTTAGTTCCCTTATTTCCAAATACAATTTCAAGTTTTATTCGCTTGGAATAAGCTAATCTTCGCTATCATTAGGCTCTGTGGATTAAGTTCAACCATGTGATTTTTTTTAGTAATTTCCAGATTGAGAAATGTGTTGATCACTATTTTTATTTCTAGGTTTACTAATTCCTCGATTTAAGATATGGATTTATTTCTAGGTTTACTAATTTTCCGATTTGAGATATGGGTTTCGGAACTGAGATATGGGGTTCGGTTGTCGAATTGAAATATGGGTTAGTTTTTGTTGTTCGTTGCTGTTATTTTTAGGTTAGTAGGTTTGTTCCTCTTTCTATGTTATCTCATTCATTTTGATTTTTTGCTTTCTTCATTGTTATTGCAATTTGTGTGATTTGAAATATGGGTCTGTTTGTTCACTTCTGCTTTATTTACAAATTGTTCAAGTAGGTTCGTACTTAATTTCGCTATTTGTTATTTTTTTATTTTTTTATTTTGTTGTCCAATTTTATTGTCCTTGCAATTTGTTTCCAGTTGCTGAATTCTTTTAATTTTATGCTTCATTGCAGATTACTCCAGCACCCAAGTAAAATGTTTAGATTTGGTTTTTCAACTATTTTAATTCCACTACTTTGTAATACAATCTTCAACTTCGTTTCATTTCGGTTAACCACTCTGCATTACGATGAACTGTGTGGTTGTCTTAGGATTTTGTTGGTTACCTTATTGGCTGTGGATTTCACATTCTGCACTTTAGGTATAGGTTATCCTTCATGGTTAGTTCGTGGTGGATTTCACATTGCCCACTTTAGGTATAGGTTATCCCAAGGGTGAACATCATATTTTCTACACAAGTAATGTTGGTTATCTGCAAATGCGCAGGTGGACATCATATTCCATACATCTGCAAACCTCTCTTAAGAATTTTGTAGGTTGGGAGCTGCCGCTACCAATCATTATTTTATATTCGTTACTCTTTCTTACTCATATGGATTTCCCAAGCTATAGATTTATGCTAATTACTTCATTAGTTAGATTATTCGGATTGATTTGATGGGCTGCTTATTTTAAATCTGACAACTTAGGTTTTAATTTCTGCTATTTTCTTCACTCCTCATTTGATTCATTCTTGAAGTTGGTTGTTTGTTGATTGTGTATGTAATCGAGCATTTCTTTTAATTTCTATTTGATCCTACAGGAGATTTGAAGAATTCTTAATTTGAATAGGTAACATTAGCATATGATCATTAAATTGTAATTTCTTCGATTTCAACTCTATTTTCGATTATGTTTTCTTTGATTTAACTTTGCTCCACTGGTTGTACAATATGATGATGAAAGTGTTAAGGAAAGGTTGTCGTGAAGCCGTGATCAAATAGATATAATGGGTAGGCAATGGAACAAAATAAGGAACCAGTTGATGAGGTTAGTTATAACCCAAATGTTATATACTACCATGCATCAAAATAACACATTGGTATGAACATAGGAATGGCCTTAGGTTAACATTTGGGGGCATAAAAATAATTCCCAAAGCGGTTATGTGAGCATGGAAGAGGGAATGGGAGTAGGAAGCAAGAGGAGGAGGTGTGTACAAAGTGAATATTTATATAACTCAAATGTTATATACCATCAACGGTTATTAGTTACCTAATCGATGAATGTTTATATTACTTTGCGATTTAGAGTATGAGCGTTTTAAAATTGTGCTGATGCTTTGGTTTTACTTTAGATTTGTTGTGAATACTGTTGTATGATTCAGTGCACTATCTGGGTTCTTGCTATTGTTTGGACCAAATATATAACACCGGTTTTCATTTAGTTTGTCTACATATATGATAATTGGCTTTTCAGCTTGGTTTGTAATGATGTGTATTTGGGATTTCGTATTGAGTTGTCATGATTGTTATTCAAATTGATAGGTTGATTCCAATGATATTTGTAGGTGGATTATGAATTTGTCAACAAAATGACATTGGAGTTTTATAAGCAACGACTATTATTTATATAAGTTAATGTCCATTTTGAAAATTTGAATTAACATTTACGAATTTGAATGCAAGCTGAGATTCAAATCTACTGTGTGTAATAGTATGAATTGAAAATCGTATATTAATATTCATTCAGGTAGTTGTGATTCTAATATGAAAGTGTGAATTCAATAAATTTAGTACATTGTTCTAAAACAAATTGTGAAAACTAAATGCATAAGATGCATAAGCCGTTTTTGCATTTTGGTTCTGTTGCTTTAGTTTTGATATTTTTCTGCTGGATGTACAAATAGAGAGTGCCTTCATTTTGTGATAGTTACGTTTGTTTGTAGCTTTATCTACAATTACTGTCAATAAAATTGTTGTCAACCCAAACATGTTCTTATCCATTTGATTTCCGAACTAAACATGGGTGTATTTAATACACATATCTCCTCATTGTCCTCATTATATTATGCAATCGCATACCATTCTGTGAACATTGAGATTAGCCGATATGAATTCGGCAATCTCATATCATTCTGTGAACAATGAGATTAGCGGATATCAATTCGACAATTCTATGAAAACATATATTAGTTGAAAACTGTTGTATAACAGTAGTTGTTGAACAACCAATTTTTTTTTTTTAGTCCAATTGCCTAGAAGACTGTTGGCATAGAGATCTATATGCCATATTTTTCTACAAACCAATGGTTGATTTAGTGATCTATTTGTACAATTTGAAGTGTACAAATATTGAAATTATTTTTTTGTGAAATTGTGCAATTCTGGGTACTTTCAGCATATGCTTCGCTTTAATTTTGATCAATTCATCATTTGGTTTACTTTAATAATTCGAGTTTCGATTTTTTGACACTTTTTTGGCTAACTATGGTTGCCAATATGTCGCAGAAAATCCATCTTTGACATTTCACTTTGTTATCTTTCAAGGTGTGTTCTCCACATCAAATCTCAATTTTTGGTATGAATTGGGTGATGCTTATGTTTATTATTTATGTTCAAATAGTGTATTCTTTTCAATTTCTGCATTTTCATTTTAATTGCAGAGCATTCTTATTCTTTGGATTTGGAGCTAATCAAGCGCCTTACTGGTATCATGGAGGCTTCTCTCTCATTTTACTATTTCTATGTAGGTGGCGTTTTAAAAGACCCAAAATTATGATTTTGAGGAAACTTTTGAAGAAGTGGCAAACTAATGAAAATGTGATTGTCTTTACTGGAAAGCGTTTGCTTACAAATATTTTCTTGCAAAAACTGATCAGTACTTACTCCTCTTTTATATTTGAAAAAAAAAAAATTGGTGCTTGGTTCCCTTTTATCTTCTATTAACATTCACCTTCCACATTTTGTATATTTGTCTACTTCGCACAATATTCTATGTATCATCACAACAGAAGGTAACAACAGAAGGTGAGGTAAATTATATTATATTTTATATATGTATATATAGATGTATATATATATATACATATACTAAACGTCTGAAGGTTGTCCTGTTCAATAAAAAATAAATTAATAGTGAATTTCTCATTTTCCCCTTATTTATTTTTCTTCTAGGGCCTCTGTTTTCTTCTTCTTTCTTCGCCAATATAAAGTCCGATCAGACTTCGTCTATCTCCTCCATCCTCAAGACCAGACTTCATCCCTGGAATCCAAAAAATTTCTTCTCAGTTCATCAATTCGAAGCTTCGTCGTTGAAGGTGAGAGCTGGATTTTGATTTCATTGATTTGCTCTGCCTTTTGATTGATGTCTCTTGCATCTTAATTTTTTGGCTGCCCCTGATTTATTCCCAGTGAAGTTTTGGTTTTGTAAATCTTATAGAAATCTGATGAAATTCTACTAATTATCTTCACTTCACTCACTCTTTGCTCGGCTTTGTTTTTAGTCTTTCTCGCATCATCGACATCTTCGTCTCTTTGCTTTCGGTTGATGGGTTAATTAATTTTAGGTTTTGATTTAATTAATGCATGATCCAGTTAGATTGTTGCCTTATGTTTGGTGGGTTAGTTTCTTTGCAACCTGAGTTTTTTGAAGGATTGAAGAAGAAGAAGCAGCTGCGTTGGGTTTGGGGTGATTTGTGAGGTAAGCCATTCAAGCTTCATCTTCTCAAGTTCACTAACTATCCTTAATTTCTTTTTCTCTCAATTAGTCTTTTATTACTCAGATTTTATATATAATTTGACAAGACCCGTCCCAATCCCCCCCGGGATTAACGCGGAACGACCCTGCTCCCGTCTGACACGAAGTGTCAGACAAGGGAAATTTCAAACCTTTGCCCTCTCGGGTTATCTGAGTACGCCAAGATCCGGAGGAGGTATGTGATATCTCCGTCTCTGCTACAGTCCACATCCGCTGTCAACCTAAAGGGCAGTCAAAACATTAAAAATTATGAGTGGATAAAACAAGGAGTTTATAAAAACATTTTAATGAAGACATTTGTACCCAACACAAAAAAGCATGCATGCATTCAAAAACCATTTAACCAAAAGAACCATATGTGGGAACTAAGCCCAAAACCATAACCGAAGTAACCATAAAGAACCAACCATACGGGCCACTGCCCAAATTCGTAAAGATACCAATCATACGGGCCACTGCCCAAATCCATACGGGACTCATCCCAAAACATTGTCACATCACATATCATATATCATATATACATATAATTCACACAACCAATCCTGTCACAGTTTCCAAAGCTACGCGCGTGCTACCCGGGGTCTCAAACCCAAATCTCTCAGAGTCCAAGGTCAATGTCCGTAGACCAATGACTCGCCCTGAGGTTATGATCCAAGCCTTCCTGAGAGTAAGGCACCCCACGGGGGCGACTCCACTCAGTCAGTGCTCCGTGACTACTCCGGGGTCCACCTAGGCCAACGACCCTCCCCAGAGGAGATAATCCAAGTAAAGGAAGTTATATGAATATATATACATATAACGAAATCATCCTTAAAACCTTTCCAAGGATTCATGGTCGGTCCCCATAAATCGTCATGAATCATAAAAACCTTTCAAGGGTTCATGTCGGTTCCCATAAATCATCATGAATCATAAAACCTTTCAAGGGTTCATGCCGGTCCCCATAAACCGTTATGAACCTGGAAATCCATTAGGGTCCCCGACCCGAAATCATAAATGTAAAGTAACTGGGCCTCGTTCCCGAACACATGACTCAACTGGCATCGTGCCCGATATCTCAAGGTCAGTCACGACTCCGATTGTAGTGATGCGTGTAACCATCCATCCAGGACCGCCCTCAATCCTGGTATGTCGCCGTGAACGAATCAACCGACACGACCACTGCTAGATTATGGAGCACGCATCACTAATCGATATCCTAAACCGTCAGCACTCCAAATTCGAGCATCCATTGGCTGCCCTACCATAGATCGTGCATCGTGACCTCTCCGAATGGAACATATCCCAGTCCGGAGGTGAGGGTCGTATCGTCGATCGTCGTGCATATAGAACTTGCCGCGACACAATTCAGACTCGTATGTCATAAATAGAGCTACATGCCCGAGACAAAACCAAATGGGCCTCATGCCCGAGTTTATCTGACAGGACCCATCCCAATCCCTCCGGGATTAACGCGGGATGACCCTGCTCCCGTCTGACACGAAGTGTCAGATAAGGGATATTTCCAAACTTTGCCCCTCCCGGGCTATCAGAGTACGCCAGGATCTGGAGGAGGCATGTGATATCTCGGTCTCTGCTACAGTCCACATCCGCTGTCACCCTGAAGGGTATTAAAACAGAAAGACTGTGAGTGGACAAAAATAAAAGAGTTTATAAAACATTTCCATAAGAATACCTTTATACCCTTCACTAAAAAGCATGCATGCATAGTAAAACCATTTATCCAAACACATATGTTAAAACAACCATCATTAGGGTCTCAGCCCCAAATTCCGTAAATCCAAGTCACACGGGCTCCTGCCCAAAACCATTTACAGAAAACCATAACATTATAACATATGTGGGACCTCAGCCCAAATCCATTTATCATCATAAAACATAATTTCCCAAGCCAATTGAAATCATGTTTATCCATTATATTTCATATCCAAGAACCTGTCACGGTAAAATAAAGCTACGCGCGTGCTAACCGGGGTCTCAAACCCAAGTCTCTCCAGGGTCCACCCAGGTCAATGTCCGTAGATCAATGACCCTCCCTGGAGGTAACAAACCATACCCATCCTGAGAGTAAGGAATCCAACTGGGGGGCGACTCCACTAAGTCAGTGCTCTGTGACTACTCCGGGGTCCACCCAGGCCAACGACCCTCCCCGGAGGAGACAATCATATATAAAGGATGGAATATGAAAAACCTTTCGAAATCATTCTTTAAACCTTTCCAGGATTCATGCCTGGCCCCTCATAAGCCGCCATGAACCGTAAAATCCTTTTAAGGGTTCATGCCGGTTCCCATAAATCGTCATGACCCGTAAATCCATTTCAAGGGTTCATGCAGGTTCCCATAAACCGTCATGACCCGTAAAAACCATTTCTAGGGTCCCTGACCCGAAATCACCATCATAACACATAACTGGGCCCTAGGCCCGAATCCACATACAAACTGGACCTCCAGTCCGAATCGTAAACCAACTGGGACTTGTGCCCGATTCCGTAAATCAAATGGGTATCGTAACCGATTCCACATTCCCAAATCCGGAATCAATTTAAGAACCAATTGGGCCTCCGGCCCGAGAACGTTACAAAAAGGGACATCGAGTCCGAGGGTTTCCGAACAAAGGGGTCTCGAACCCGAGTTTACCTTTTCAAATCCAAAATCCTTTCATTAAACTATTTCCAAAACCAGAAGAATGGAAAATCAGAGTAAAATCGGAAAACCTCAATTTACGTGCAAACAGGTAAATTGCCTCGAAATGCGTGAAAGCATATAATTCACAACCATCAAATTCAACATCATAGAATCACATTCATAATCCATATAAAACATTTATGCATGCATCACAGTTTAGAAATCAAGGTCCACCCACAGACCGTCCGAGCTGCCGCCTCGATTTGCGTGCCATAGGCTCTCCCGAGCCAATCGCTATCAACGGGACTCCCAAACCTGTCCAAATTTTACTAGAAGGTTACTAACTACTTAATTAACCTCCCATTAAAGCCCCGTAATTTTTCCGATTTTCTAATTATTTTTAAAACCGAACCTAAACCTCCGGACAGCCCGAAACCTACCGAAACGATGTCTGATCGACTCGAAACCAGTCCCAAAATGTTCGTTACATCGAATAGATGATTTCACATGTTGGAACCATCCTAAAATTCTCCCCCACGCGCCAGCACGCGGCGCCTGAAGTGGCTGCGCGTGGGAGCCACGCGCTAGTGAACAGTGTCGTCTTCCTCCTCGCGACGACCAGTCTGAACCGGTCCGGTCCGGTTCTCCTGCAACTTGGACCGGCATGACCGGTTCAAGCCCATAACCGGTCCAATCTTCACCGTTTTCAAGCCTAATCGATCCTATCCTTCCTATTTTTGTCCTAGGAACCTAAACCAATAACCTAGAACCCTTAAAACCTCTAAAACCCGACCGGTCCGAGAAATCCCTCACGGTTTGAATATCGCCCCTCCTACTCAGGGCTTCCTCGACATCCAAAGCCTCCCAAAACCTTCCTATTTTCTCCCTAGAAACCTAATTATTTCGAAACTAACACCCAAAACTGCCCCTAATACTCAAAATCGAAAATGGAATTAAAAAGGTTCAAACCGATACCTTGCTCGATTTTTCTCCTCCGCCGTGCACGGTGGCCCTTCCTGGTCAGCCACCACGTCCAGCCAGTCCTCAGTTCACTCTCTGCCTCTCTCAAATGGGTTTAAGGTTGAAGGGTTTGGATTTGGATGAGAATGGTGGATCGGGTTGGGTTTAGGAACAAAGAAAGGAAATGATCGATGAAGCTAAAAGGAGATGCATGAATCAATTTTGGTGGCCTGTGGATGGGTGACAAGTGTCACTCATCCATTGGGCCTCCATAAAATATCTGGGCCTCACTAAAGTCCAAAAGTGCAACCATCTCGTAATTCGTGCAATAGTGCACTTGAATTTCCGTGAACCGTAACTTCGCCGTCAAAAGTCCAAATTCGACGTGCCTCCTGTCTATGGATTCGTATCGTCCTTATCTACGTAATGGTCCTTGGCCCTCGGCCATCAGACATCCCAATCAAAAGTTAACATTTGCCCCTTTTTAATGATAATTACCAAAATGCCCCTAAACTTCCGCACGTCATAACTTCTTCCTCGAACGTCGGAATTGAACGTACCACGTGTCTATAAACTCGTGACGTCACGAACTACGTCACGGTCATCGGTCAAAGTCCATTTGACCGTCTGAATGAAAAGTCAACGTTTTACCCACCCTAGGGGCAAAACGGTTATTTTGCATCGTTCGTCCGATTTAGTTCAACTAATCATCGATTAACCTAACTAATCGTGATTAGTCACTAATCTAATCTAGGAATTTGGGACGGGTCGGTACAACCTTCCCTCCTTAATTAATTTCATCCTCGAAATTCCAACCGACCTATTTCGAACCGTTCTTCCATTCTTAATTAGTTCTGTTCTCGAAACACCGACTATCCTGATTCCACAATCTCCTCGTGGAAATAATTCGATCTCACGACACGTGTACACTAGTATACCCACTAGTCAACATAAACCTCGTCTGCAACCAGACGTATCACTAACACTCTCGTTACATCGACTACCCTCGACCACGTCGAATGACAGTAGTCATATGTTACGAATTAACACCACTTGTCAAATCTACCATTTCGTTAACACAACAACTCGATGGTTTCCTTTCTCAATCTCAATCTATCCTGCTATCTGCTCCTACAGGGAGTCACCAAATCTCACTAACCGATCCACGTTGACACCTTCGACAATCTGTCACCACTTGACAGTCGCCAGTCGAAAACTGACACTATACTTACCTGTGGTTACACCGACCACTAACTCACTCAACCTGAGTATAAGTATACCAACAAAACACTCGACCCGCGTGTAACCGGACCAATCAGAACTACTATGACCCAATGCACAGTATCCAATGTCCAGTCCACGATCTCAACTAATCCAATGGTATCGGAACTAAGCCGACTACCAATACACTCACCAACGTACCACTGGTATAACCTATATACCGTCACCAGACACCAAAAGTCTGCCCGGTATCGTACCTCGAACTACGTACAAGGTACGTACATCTACCCATCAATCAGCCTACAACCATCTAGGTTGTAGCCAATCACGTTTCAATTATGGAGTTCATCTGTCCAATCCAGCATTAGACAAATCGAAACTCCAACCCAACATCCATTTCCAATTCCGAATCCGAATCCACAATTTTGTAAGAAATCCCAAATTCAAACCCAGAAATCATATCCATAATCATGTCCAAATTCGAATCTAAAATCATCCTTTCGTAAGCTAGCATTTGGAATAACCATTCCGAACCCAAATCCATAAAAAGAAAATCCACAGTCAAGCTCTAGAATCAAATCCTGAATCATCACCCAGAATCCAATTTCAAAACCCAAATCCAGAAATCCTCTTTCAAGTTCCAAAATCAAATCCTGAATCGTCATCCAGAAATCTGATTCCAAAACCCGAAATCTCGTTCACGTCTACCGAGACGCACTATATCCGAACCTATCAGATACCTGTTCAAACGATTACCTCATTACGTTTGATTGACTTCATAGGGAAGCCAATCCCAACATCAACACATCTAGGTTGACCATATCCGACCACGTCGGAAAACTACTCACCTGAGTAATATACCATACGGGATTCACTTCGAAAACAAGTTCAGTCCCAACATCCTCAACTCAAACATCCAAGTAAGAACAATAAACTCTCCACATATCTGGATCATCAAGATCACAATCCAGATCCATCACTACGTCAACCGACCATAGACATCACAATCGAGGATCGTCACGACGTCCAAAGTCCTCAACATCAAAATCCGGATCCACCTAGGATCACACAGCTCACTCAGCTAACAATCCACCTGAGATCCGATCATAGGGTCTTGCACCCTCAACGAATCTGCATACTAACACATCGTTCGTCAACCAATTCCCACATCTTTAATAGATCAGTCAACGACGAGACACGTCGAGACTGTGGGCTCTCCCCAATTACCTCGTATCAATCCTTGACATTCCACCTAGGAGAATCAAGGATGATCCAACACGATGACACCAAAACACAACCTACGTGAATGCAACCAAAACTCATTGGATTCACCACGTCACGTAATCCATCATCGTCTGCCACCAAGCAAAACATGAGAAATCTCAGTCACCAAACTTCGATATACTCAATTCCTCCTGATGACCCAAGACAAATCCCGGGTGCAGCAACCAATACACAATCAGCGTACTGGTGACGCAACCATCGTCTAACGTCATCTGCCATCATCTGCCATGGCAGAACCTGAGAAGTCACCCAAAATGACTTCGAAATACCCAATACAAATGCGGAAAACCCGCATTCCACTCGTCGCCTCAATCGCAACCTCTCGCGATTCCTAAGTTCCAACAAGATTGGAAACAACATACCCGGACATCAACCACGTGTCCATAATCAGTCTAACTCTATCTGTGATCCACTCCTGAACCACAGATACCGAACATAAGCCTATCTTGACGGATGTGACTCAACGTCATCACCATCACCGGCACTAGCACCAGCACTAGTACCAGTACCAACACTATCACCTGTCAGCAGCAGCACAAAGTGTGCGAGTTAGACAACCCTAGATCTCCGCTCATACCGAGCGACAACCCCGTACCTCTGATCGAATAGGAGAAACTCTGCCTCCGTCGTACACAACAACTCTGGGTACAGTCATCCCGACAACTCATACAAGAAAAGGAAACGCCCCCTGAACGTCCCCGATTCCCAACAACCGTAACTGCAACCACTCTCGGTAGTAGCGCCTGCCACAACCTCATGCAGACCAAACTACCAGACATCGCTATCGAGATTCACATCCAACGGAATCAACCGCACGTATTAACCACTCCGTATCCCACTCAGGGATTCCATCGACAAGTACCAACCCTGGTAACCTGTCCAACCAAACTCTAACCAGTCGTAACTCGACTCAACCAATGTCGTCTACCAGGTCGTCCATGACCTTAGTTGTACCAACAATTCATCACAACTATGGTAGCACGACCACCAACTAGGTCTAACCAATAAATACAACCTCGACTGCAGAGTGCAGTCCCAACAAAAGCTGACATGACTAAACCGGCTAACGAATCCAAATCCGAATAGTCGTTCAAGTTAAACCACTCGTCAACTCACATTTCCAAACCATACATATCCTACCTTAGGATTCCACGATCACGCCTAGGGTCACTCTGAACCCAACTGCGAAAAGCAGTAAAATCAACAATCTGACCGACCCTGCAGTCCCGACATCGTAAAGACGTCAATCCAATCCTCCCGTAAGTTCAACTAGAGTTCCACGAACACGACTGTTAACTGCCAATCGCAGTACAATCCACCATCCGGCTGCTCCCAACTGTAAATCCATCTAACTCCACCAAATCCGATCATCGGATGGTCACAACATCCAACCAGTCATTGGAACCGATCCTACGACATCGTGAAAGATGATCCCAACTAACCGTCTCACGACCAAAACTCGAAAGTACCGTTACGTTCACCTTCCGTAGGGTCCCACACTGTCATCCACGACAGAACTATGGCAATCCCGGCATCGAATGCCGAACCAAGACATCCACGATCTAATCCTACTAACTATTGTACCGGCACCATAACTATCAGGTTGATAATGAACTGTAGCCCATTGAGATATCACATCCTCGACTTGCGTAAGGAGTAGTACGCAAAACACGCTCTAGAATTCAGAGTAACATGAGCAATCCTGCTCTGATAAGCAATCCTACGAGCAACCCTATGCTCTGATACCACGTTGATAGGACCCATCCCAATCCGCCCAGGATTAACGCGGGAAGACCCTGCTCCCATCTGACACGAAGTGTGAGACAAGGGATATTTCCAACCTTTGCCCTCCCGGGCTATCAGAGTACGCCAGGATCCGGAGGAGGCATGTGATATCTCGGTCTCTGCTACAGTCCACATCCGCTGTCAACCTGAAGGGTATTAAAACAGAAAGACTGTGAGTGGACAAAAATAAAAGAGTTTATAAAACATTTCCATAAGAAGAACTTTATACCCTTCATTGAAATCATGCAGGCATAGTAAAACCATTTATCCAAACACATATGTTAAAACAACCATCATTAGGGTCTCAGCCCCAAATTCCGTAAATCCAAGTCACACGGGCTCCTGCCCAAAACCATTTACAGAAAACCATAACATCATAAACATATGTGGGACCTAAGCCCAAATCCATTTATCATCATAAAACATAATTTCCCAAGATAATTGAACTCATGTTTATCCATTATATTTCATATCCAAGAACCTGTCACGGTAAAATAAAGCTACGCGCATGCTAACCGGGGTCTCAAACCCAAGTCTCTCCAGGGTCCAACCAGGTCAATGTCCGTAGATCAATGACCCTCCCTGGAGGTAACAAACCATGCCCATCTTGAGAGTAAGGAACCCAACTGGGGGGCGACTCCACTCAGTCAGTACTCCGTGACTACTCCGGGGTCCACCCAGGCCAACGACCCTGCCCAGAGGAGACAATCATATATAAAGGATGGAATATGAAAAACCTTTTGAAATCATTCTTTAAACCTTTCCAGGATTCATGCCCGGCCCCTCATAAGCCGTCATGAACCGTAAAATCCTTTTAAGGGTTCATGCCGGTTCCCATAATCTGTCATGACCCGTAAATCCATTTCAAGGGTTCATGTTGGTTCCCATAAACCGTCATGACCCGTAAAAACTATTTATACGGTCCCTGACTCGAAATCACCATCATAACACATAACTGGGCCCTAGGCCCGAATCCACATACAAACTGGACCTCCAGTCCGTATCGTAAACCAACTGGGCTTTGTGCTCGATTCCGTAAATCAAATGGTTCTCGTACCCGATTCCATATTTCCAAATTCGAAATCAATTTAAGAACCAATTGGGCCTCCAGCTCGAGAACGTAACAAAAAGGGACATCGAGTCCGAGGGTTTCCGAACAAAGAGGTCTCAAACCCGACTTTACATTTTCAAATCCAAAATCATTTGATTAAACTATTTCCAAAACCATAAGAATGGAAAATCAGAGTAAAACCAGAAAACCTCGATTTACGTGCAAACACGTAAATCGCCTCGAAATGCATGAAAGCATATAATTCACAACCATCAAATTCAACATCATAGAATCACATTCATAATCCATATAAAACATTTATGCATGCATCACGATTTAGAAATCAAGGTCCACTCACAGACCGTCCGAGCTGCCGCATCGATTTGCGTGCCATAGGCTCTCCCGAGCCAATCGCTATCAACGGGACTCCCAAACCTGTCCAAATTTTACTAGAAGGTTACTAACTACTTAATTAACCTCCCATTAAAGCCCCGTAATTTTTCCGTTTTTCTAACTATGTTTAAAACCGAACCTAAACCTCCGGACATCCCGAAACCTATCGAAACGATGTCCGATCGACTCGAAACCAGTCCCAAAATGTTCGTTACATCGAATAGATGATTTCACATGTTGGAACCATCCTCAAATTCTCCCCCACGCACCCGCACGTGGGGCCTGAAGTGGCTGCGCATGGGAGCCACGTGCCAGTGAACAGTGTCGTCTTCCTCCTCGCGATGACCGGTCTGAATCGGTCTGGTCCGGTTCGCCTGCAACTTGGACCAGCATGACCGGTTCAAGCCCATAACCGGTCCAATCTTCACCGTTTTCAAGCCTAATCGATCCTATCCTTCCTATTTTTGTCCTAGGAACCTAAACCAATAACCTAGAACCCTTAAAACTTCTCTAAAACCCGATCGGTCCAAGAAATCCCTCACGGTTCGAATATCCCCCCTCCTACTCAGGGCTTCCTCGATGTCCAAAGCCTCCCAAAACCTTCCTATTTTCTCAGTAGAAACCTAATTAGTTCGAAACTAACACCCAAAACTGCCCATAATACTCAAAATCGAAAATGGAATTAAAAAGGTTCAAACAGATACCTTGCTCGGTTTTTCTCCTCCGCCGTGCACGGAGGCCCTTCCTGGTCAGCCACCATGTCCATCCAGTCCTCAGTTCACTCTCTGCGGGGTTTAAGGTTGAAGGGTTTGGATTTGGATGAGAATGGTGGATCGGGTTGGGTTTAGGAATAAAGAAAGGAAATGATCGATGAAGCTAAAAGGAGATGCATGAATCAATTTGGGTGGCCTATGGATGGGTGACAAGTGTCACTCATCCATTGGGCCTCCATAAAATATCTGGGCACCACTAAAGTCCAAAAGTGCAACCGTCTCGTAATTCGTGCAATATTGCACTTGAATTTCCGTGAACCGTAACTTCGCCGTCGAAAGTCCAAATTCGACGTGCCGCCTATCTATGGATTCGTATCGTCCTTATCTACGTAATGGTCCTTGGCCCTCGGACATCGGACATCCCGGTCAAAAGTCAACATTTGCCCCTTTTTAACCATAATTACCAAAATGCCCCTAAACTTCCGCACGTCATAACTTCTTCCTCGAACGTCGGAATTGAACGTACCACCTGTCTATGAACTCTTGATGTCACGAACTACGTCACGGTCATCGGTCAAAGTCCATTTGACCGCGTGAATGAAAAGTCAACATTTTACCCACGCTAGGGGCAAAACGGTCATTTTGCATCGTTCGTCTAATTTAGCTCAACTAATCACCGATTAACCTCACTAATCGTGATTAGCCACTAATCTAATCTAGGAATTTGGGACGGGCCATTACATTATCCTTTTGAAATCCAAAACCAGTTCATAGAACCCAACAAAGAAAATACAAACCCGTATCGGCACCGTATAGGGCTGAAACCTCGAAATATGTGCCAATACATAACCACACACAAATGCACTCATGGAATCACCAAAAAAGTATTGAAAAACATATAATAAACATTTATGAATGCACCAATTTAGAAAACAAGGCCCACTTACAGACCGTCCGAGCTGCCGCCACGATATGCGTGCCATACGACTCTCCCGAGCCAATCGTCGTCACCAGGACTCCCAAACCTGTCCAAATTGTAATAGAGGGTTACTAACTACTTAAATAACCCCTCACTAAAGTCTCGTAAGTTTCTGTAATTTTTAACTATTTTTAAAGTCGATCCTAAATGTTCGGACACCCCGAATCTATCGAAACGATGTCCGATCGACACGAAACCAGTCCCAAAATTTTTGTTACATCGAATAGATCATTTCACATGTTGAAGACATCCCCAAGGAAGCTACTGCACATGGGCCTCTCGCGCCCTGTACAGTTTTCTTCTTCCTTAGGTGAACTGGTCGGTCCACCAAGTTCGAACCGAACCGGATCGGCGTGACCGGTCCAATGGTTTTCCTCCCCTATTTTGGTCTGATTCAATCCCTAATCATTCCTAATGTTCCTTCCTAAATTCTAGGGTCCTAACCTTATAAACCCGTGGGTTCAATGCTTTCCCACGGTCCAGTTTTCTTCCATTTATTCCCAGGGTGGCTCAGCCATTCCCCCGCCGTCAACCACCCTTCCTAGGAGTCCAGAAGACCCAGTAACCACCCCCCAATCACCATCTAACACCCTAAACATTTAAATTCCATTTTTGAACCATAAAAATCGAGAAGGGGTTCCGGTTTTACCTGGTTGGGGAGTCACCTCCGTCCACGACGGTGAGCCGTCCGGCATCCGCCTCAAACTCCTTCTCTCTCTCTGTCCTTACACAAGATCAGATGGGAAGGGACATGGGTTTTTGGGTTCAAACATGAGATCGGGTTTGGTTTGAGAAAACAAAGAATGAAGATGGTCGACGCATGTATGTAGGAAGGTGGGCAATGGATAGGTGACACTTGTCACTCATCCATTGGGCCTGCTAAAATATCTGGGCTCCATACAAAAGACAAACTTAAGACGTCTCGTAAAACGTGCAATATTTCCCTTGAACTTTCGTGAACCGCAACTTTCCTATCAAACGTCCGAATCCGACGTGCTGTCTGTCTACGGATTCGTATCATCCCGATCTACGTAACGGTCATCGGTCCTCGGTTCTTGGCCATCGGACCTCCCAGCCCAAAAGTCAACTATTTGCCCATTTTTAACTAATTTACCAAAGTACCCTTGAACTTCCAAACGTCATATCTTCTTCCTCGAATGTCGGAATCGAACGTGTCACCTGTCTATGAACTCGTGACGTCTCGAACTACGTCACAGTCATTGGCCAAAGTCCATTTGACCGCCTGAATGAAAAGTCAACGTCTTGCCCACGCCTAGGGGCAAAACGATCATTTTGCATCGTTCGTCCGATTTCGCCCAAGTAATCACGGATTAACCTCACTAATCATGATTAGTCACTAATCTAATCCCGAAATTTAGGACAGGTCGTTACATAATTTGCTATTTCGAACTTGATTTTCCTCCGATAGATTAATCAAGTTATCCGCTTTTTTTTGTTTCTCAAAAATTATTTACTTAGTTTATGCTCAATTTGTCTCCTCATTGTGTTGGATGGTGATGGTAATTTTCTTGAAGAGAGGGGTGGGTGGATCCGGGACTGGACGCAAAGATCTGCCCTGCAACGTCGGCAAACCTTACCCCTCTGCTTGGGGATTTTGGACTCACTTCCACAATACCTCCATCCATGGTCTTCATCATCTCTACCCCTTTGACGCTTAGGAATCTCTTAACAATGTCTTAGTTGAACCGTACAAGGTAAAAGTACCTCCATTTCTGCACCATGTTACTTATATTTCACAATCGCCTTTATTTAAGGTTTATGGTTTTGGGACTTGATTGAGGGAGTTAATTTTAAATGTCGTTGGTTAGAAATCTGGTTTGAGTTGATGTTTGTACTTGACTTAAATTAGGCCATGTGTTGGCCTCCTAGGCCGAATTGCATTGTTAATTGAAAATCAGAAATTCCTAGCCTTTGGCCTTTAATATCTCCCTCTATTTTTTTATTTCATTTGATTATGCATGAGTCTCTCATATATACGAGACTCAAAACAGGTTAGAAGTATTTTGGTTCTGAATACCAGCTTCTACATCTTTTTTTGCAATGTGTATTTGAATGAGGACAAAATATTTTGAGGTATCTCAACCTGCTGCAATATGGTTATTGCAATTGTGTATCCTTCGCTTTGGTGCATGTTTGTTTATGCATTGCTAAATATGTGGTACATTTACTGGTTATGCAGAGGGCATGAAGGATTGAAGAAGAGATTGGAATGCATCAATCCAATTTGAAACACATTGATGAAGGTATGGCTTTGTATGTTCGAATTAAATGTTTGAACGTACAAACCGTAGTGCATATGCTACCTATTTGCATTTAGAAGATTTTAAAAAAGATTGAGGTATTATTGATTTCTTTATGTGTTTTGACAAAAAAGAGAGAGTATGAGTTAGATATTTTCCCAATAGAGCATTGAATTGGAACAACAATTAAGGGTGACAATTTTTGACACAACTCGAAACTCGCACAAAATTTATCCCGGTAAACCCGCACGATTAAAATTTCGGGTCATTTTTGGGTCAACCCGTTATGACCCGTTTATTAAATGGGTGGGTTTCGGGTCAACCTGTTAACCTGTATAATAACCTGTTAACCCGTTTAATAAATTGGTAGATTTTGGGTTAACAGATTAACTCGTATATTGACTTATATATTGACCCATTTAATAAACATGTGATTACTAACTCATATATCTACTCATTTACCTACCTAAATATTTATTAAATTTTATAATTAAATAGGTTAAACATGTTAAATGGGTTAAACGGGTCAAACGGGTTATAGGATAATTGAGTTTTGAGTATGACCTGTTTATTAAATGGGTTAAACGGGTTACACGAGTTACACGGGTCATTAACAGGTCGGGTTCGGGTTGGACATTCTTGACACGATTATTAAACGGATCAGATTCGGGTTTGACATAAATGGGTAAAACAGAAATCATGACACGACACGAATACGACACGACCTGGATGAACTATCCTGGATTAAACTCTAACCAGAGATAGAAGCTTTTAGTTTTTGTTAGTTCTTTTCTAGTGAGTTTTGATGAGGATTTGTTTACTTAAGTACTGTAGCTTGCTGTTTAATCAAGTGCAAGATTAAACGATTCCATACAAGTTTTGTGGCCACTTGCTACTAATGGCTAGAATAATGTATAGTACAGGCCATAGTTCTCATTCAAAGTTTTTGTTCTCTATTGCTTGAGAGTATAAAATATGGTTCCATTGTAGTTTAAATTAATTGAATTTGAGTTTATAGTTTTCTTTCTTTTGGGTTTGGAGTTTAAATGAATTGATTTTGTGTTTAGGTTTTGTGCTTTTTTACTTTTGGCTTTGTAGTTGAATAGTTGAACTTATGTTTAACCCAAGGCAAGTGAGGTGAGAATTAGTGAATTAAATGTTAATGTTTATTTTTCACTTATGAATTGCTTAAATGTCTTATAGAGCTTTGGAATGTAGAGGTACATGATTAAGGATCTGAGAAAGGTTTGTGAAAATAAAGGTTTTAGAAATGGTATCGACCACATATTAGTAGGATTACAACTTTCTATGGATTGCAAATGTGCTTTTGTTCGATTTTTGACGAGTTTGTATTGAACCAATTTGCTTATATATGAGTAGATTAGAGTATATGGCACTTGAGTTTCTTTTATTCTTTCCGCATTTCTTTGTACATTTTATTTGGTTTGCAAGCAACTTTGAGGAAATGAAAGCCTATAACAATTGAATTTTGGGAAGTTTTCTATCCATGAATGCAGAGAGCATGTCAGTTATTACTTTTAAACATTAAATACCATCGTACTGCGACATCGCGCGGGCTACCTTGCTAATTACTTATAAGATTATCGCCGATGTCTGAACGAGAAAATATGAAAAACTTAATATATTTTGTTCATTTCATAATCAATGGAATGGTAATATAATCATCCATGTTTCGTTATAATCTTTATAGAAAATGATTTAAATGAATCTAAGTGACCATTTGAGTTTGGATTTGAGCTTAAATTTGAATTTGAGCTCTCAAATCCAAATTTAATTGTTTGAATATCTATTAATTACGTGTCCGTTTAGATGTGTTTCTTGTAAAGCGTTTTTAAGTACCAGTGCTTTTGATTAGTAGCGCTTAGTCAGTAGCACTTTTAATTAGAAAATGTTTGATGTTTGGATGCACTCATAAACGTGTTTTTATTTTTAAAGAAGTACTTGCGGTATAATTTTAGAACCTTTGGTAATAAAATAAAAGGTGCTTTCAGAAATATAAAATAATACTATTTCACTTCAACATTCTTATAACTCGATTTTTTTAATATAAAAAGATATCAGGGAACTTAGATATACAATTAAAGATTCAACAAATATACCAAAATTTAAGATAATCATTGACAACGTCAAAATGAAAAATAAATATTAATTAAATATAAGAAGATTGTCATTTCTTTCGTTTTCATCATCTACCTCTCTTCTATGAGTAAAATTGTGTTGTTCGGCAATGTCTTCCTCTTCAATCCTTTGCTCATGGCCTGATGGAAGTAGCTTATCATCATCATCGTAACATTTAAAGTCAACATCTGTCAAGAAATGAATCCGTATAAAATTATGAAGAGACATTGAAGCAACAACAATTTGAACATGTTTTTCTATTGGAAAATTATGCATTTGATGTATTATGCTTCATTTATTTTTTCACATGCCAAAAGTTCATTCAATTATGCATAATTGTGATGAATGTCTATGATTAAATATTTATTTCTTCCCTCTTGGTTGGCTTCCAAGTCGAAAATCAGGTATATGATATCGTTCACCTTTATAACCTTTCATCTGTGGATAATCGGCATCAACTAGATAGTATTTACCTATGCAAAACAAAAAATAATAATAACCAGATTTTTAACATAAAAGAAATTATAAAAAATAATATTTAGAAAGAATTAAACTTATATAATTGTTTACTAACTAGTAGGTGGATGAGGAAATTTCAAGTTCGGTTTTCTCAAGGCCTCCATGAATATATGAGAGTCATGAGCTGCTCCCTCCCACCCAGCCCATACAAATGTGAAATACATATTAAAATCAAATACAACCATGATGTTTTGGGTGGTGATGCCTCTTCGACCAATATATGGTATTTCCTTTTCTTTAAGCACCACAACTAGTACATGTGTGCCATCAATTGCCCCAATACAATCTTTGAAATATGGCTAATATCTTGCATCATTCTTAATTTTCTCAGGAACTCTCCTAAACTCTTGATCCCATGGACTAATGATATCAATAGTCATCTTAAAAACTGCTTCTAATACAATCCCAAACCACCTTGAGATAGTTTCACCAAAGCGTTGGAACCTCTCTTGAGTCATCCTATTAATGACCCCATGTCCTAATATGATAAGAAATATTGCTAACGCCTCTTCCAATGATATATCTCCACCTCTCTTCAAACCATATTCATGAGTAAGAGTAGCCAATAGTGTTTTGAATACATGTTTCTCCATTCTGAATTTTTTGTGACACCTAATGTAACACCCTCGGATATTCGAGAAAATGAAAAATGACCATTTCACCCATGAAAGTCAAAGAGTTGACTTTTTTACCAAAAGGTCAAAATGTTGACTTTTGTTCGGGACATCTTTTAGAAAATAAAAAAAAATCGTTATAAAGGTCTCAAACTCCTAAATACGTAGATATGCGGTACGCCGAAAAAGGAGTTCGAATAAGTTTGTTATGGGCCAAAAATAGGTAGGGGCATTATGGTAATTTTGGCTTAAAGGGTAATTTGGTGCTTCTACATTTGTGCCATGTGAAAAATGTGAGTGGTCTAGAAAAGTCTCCAAGTTTCCCTCCTAATTTTCTCACCGACTCATTCTACTATATATATGGATGTTGTGTGTGCAAATGGTGGTTTGGTGGAGGATAACCGAAAAGGAAGAAAAATGGAGAGATGAAGGAAAACAGAAAGATGAAGGGGAAGGAGAAGGAGAGAAGGAAAGAAGAGAGCTCTAGTAGAAAAGTGAACCAGCGATGGGCTGCAGGAAGGAGAAAACACCCTAGACCCAATGGTTTAAAAATAAACCCGAGAACCCAAAACTTTGGTCGTGGATTCTCAAGGTGTTTTGGGGTGATTTAACTTGAAAGCGATGGTTCTAATGGGTTAGGTAAGCTTTTGTTGTCATTTTGGGGTGGAAATAAGGTGTTATGAACGAAGAAAAGTTAGGGAGTACAAACGAGAAATTAGCGGTGCATAGTAGACTTGGGTTATGTATTTCGAGGTAAGTTTCTTGGTTTTAATGGCATCGATCTTCTTCTGGGTTGTTGTAGATGAACATGGAGAGTTAAAACATGGAAAATGATCATGAAATGAGTGAAAACGAGTTGGGTTGGGTCGCCCAGGTCGGGCCCTGCTTGCAGACTCGTGGGTCGACCTGTTAAAGCTTGTTGGTGACAGACTACGCGTGAGGCCCATGTGCAGAGATCCTAACCGGTGCTTGAGGGCGCGTGTGGCCTCCTTCGGTCGTCCGACCAACACAAAAGTTCTTCCTTTTTAACTTTTGAGTTTAGTGTTCCAAGGTTAGGATTAATTATACGTTGTTTTGAGACAGTTATGTTTATTCAAAGTTTTAAGTATTTTTATTATATTTCTTGATAAATGAAAAAAAAATAAGGAATGTTAATACAAAGTAGTTTGGATTAGGGAAATATAAATAATTGTTTGTAACGACCTGGCCCGTAATAATGGGATTATGAGGAGATTATCGAGATTTAATCGAGGATTATTGGGTGATTTGAGGTAAAATGACGATTTTACCCTTGGATGGGGAAAATGTTAACTTTTGACCCGGGAGGTTATTTGCACGTTAATCGAGGTCCATTACATAGATCAAGAGATTACGATTACCGAAACAGGCGGCACGTCAAGTTTGAACATCAGAAGGTTATTTGATGGGTCAAAGAAGGTTTAAGGTGATTTTACGATGGCACGTTTTACTAGAAATGTAAATTGTTGTTTGTTTGTTGTGGGGCCCAAAATATATGAATTAGGATCATAGGAGGAGTGACACTTGTCACTCACCCTATTGGTCCACAAACCCATATCCATTCACAATCTCTCTCTTCATTTCAAAACCACTCGAAACCACCCCATCCTCATTTCTTTGTTTCACCAACTGGTGCTAGTTGAGCGGCACAAAGAGTGAGAGTGTGTGAGGGAGAGGCTGATAGTGTAATGACCTATCCCGAATCTATGGGATTAATTAAAGATAAATTATGGATTATTGGAGATTAATCAAGAATTATCGGATGATTGGGGTAAAATGACGATTTTGCCCTTGGACAAGTGAAAATGTTGACTTTTGAATCGATTGGTCAAATGCGTGTGGATCGAGATCCATTACATAGGACGAGACGATATGAGTCCGTAGATAAGCGGCACGTCGAAATTGGACATTGTACAGGAAAGTTACCAATCATGGAGGGTTTTTCATACTATTCATAATTGCACGAAAATCGAGATAATTGACTTTTAGGAATTTAATGTGGGACCCAAAATATCTTCTACAGACCAATGGATGGGTGACAAGTGTCACCCATCCTTTGTTCCACACAATACATACATGTATCATCCCACCTTCATTCATCCATTTTCCTTCATCTTCTTCATTCTACCCGAACACCCACTTCCAAACCTTCATCTTCATCTACCTTGTTCATGGTTGAGGGAAATTGTCAGGACCGGCCCCGAATCCCCTAGGATTAACGTGGGACTCGCCTGATCCCATCTGACACGAAATGTCAGACCAGGGAAATTCCATCTCTAGCCCTCGTCGGGGCTGTCAGAGTGCGTCAGGATCGTAGGAGGAGGGGAGTGATGTCTCGTCTCTGCTACAGCCCGCATCCGTGTTCAACCTGAAGGGCATTAAAACACGAAAACTGTGAGTGGACAAAATAATAATTTATTAAAAACCTTTTCATACAAAGACATTTATGCCCTTCATAAAAACATAAGCATGCATTCCAAAAACCGTTCATTAAAACATTCATAAAATCATTCAATTTATCAAACATATTCTTGAAATCATTCAAGGGTTTATGACCGGTTCCCATAAACCGTCATGAACCGTAAATCCATTTGGGTCCTCGACCCAAAATCACAAAGAACCAAAATCAAAACATGGGAGCTCAGCCCAATTCACATCACGTGGGTCTCAGCCCAAAACCATTCTCAAAACATCGAATACGGGGTCTCTGCCCCAAATCACTTTCTAAATCATAAAACACAGGGTCTCCGCCCTCAAATCACTTTTTGAATTATAAAACACAGGGCCACCACCCTAAAACCATTTTCCTGTAAATCTCATACGTACTCGTACGTATAACCCATCCTAGGCACTTCCGGAGAAAATGCCAAGTCGGGGCACACAGCCCCTAGGGAACACATCCCCGAAATAGTCACGATATCAATAATCTCTATCTAGTGTGCACACTACTCGGGGTCTCACTCCGAGTCTTCTCCCATGAATCTCCATCTGGGAGGCTCAATCACTGGATCTGGTCCGAACTTTCTCTCTGGATCTAGTCCACATATCTCACCGGAATCTGGTCCGAGACCACAACATAAGTAACCTCCACTCCTGGAACGGGATCCCTATGGGGATACCCATTCTGGTCTGTGGATCGTGACTCTCCAGGTCGACGCTAGAGGAGACCATATAAGTATATGGAGGGATCATTCATTTCAAATACTTTCTTTCTTTTCAAATACTTTTCAACTGGGTTTCAAACCCGATTCATTTCAATTGGATTCCTCGAATCCGATTCAAATCCATTTCAAAGGCCTCAGCCTAAATCCATAGTTCAATAGGGTCTCACGCCCGAATTCTCATTTCATAAAACGAACTGGGACTCAAGCCCGATTTCACAATCAACAGGGCCTCAAGCCCGATGCCACGACTAACTGGGCCCTAAGCCCGAACCCATAAACCAACAGGACCTCACGTCCGATTTCACAACCAACGGGGCCTTAAGCCTGAAATCTCAACTAAATGGGTCTCATGCCCGATATCATCAATCAACGGGGCATCAAGCCCGATAGTAACCCTAACTGGGCCTCAAACTCGAATCGTAAACAAACTGGGCCCTCTGTCCGATCGTATAGCTCAAATGGACCCTAGGTCTGATTCCACGTCAAATCAAAGGGACTCCAAGTCCGAGAGTTTGCAAATCAAATGGGTCTCATACCCGATTTCATATTTCCAAATCCAAAATCCGTTTATTAAACCCTCGTTGAAAACATGGTACGTAAAGGTACGACATAAAGCCGAAAACCTCGAAAAACGTGCAAATATGTCGATCCTAAGCTACCACAACCAAATGCACTCAAGGCATCACAAAATATATTCTAAAACAATTATAAAACATTTATGCATGCATCGAATTCGAAAGAAGGGTCCACTCACAGACCGTCCGTAGCCGCGCCTCGATACGCGCACCATAACCGTCTCCCAGGTCAACCGTTGCCTCCGGGATTCCCGAACCTGTCCAAATTAATTTAGAGGGTTACTAACTACATAAATAACCTCCTACCAAAGCCCCGTAATTTTCCCGAACTTTTAACTATTTTTAAAACCGAACCTAAACCTTCGGATAGACCGAAACCTATCGAAACGATGTCCGATTGCCGCGAGACCAGTCCCAAAATGTTTGTTACATCGAATAGATGAAATTACATGTTGGAACCACCCTCAAAGGACCACTCACGCTCCCACACGCGCCCCTATAAGGGACGGCGCGTGGGCTTCACGCGCCCGTGAACAGTCCATATTCTTCAGCGATCGAACCGGGTCTGGCCGGTTCACTGGTTTTCCTGGACCGACGTGACCGGTCCGGCCTGGTTTCTCCGTCAATTCCTGTCCGTTTGCCTCCAATTCAATCCTATTAATCCTATTTTCTTGTTCTCTATCATCCCAAATCATAACAATCTAAAAACACCTAAATCCTATGGTTTAATTTTGAACCTCACGGTTCATTTTCTCTCAAATTCACTCACGGCTTCACAGCCGTCCAACACCTCCCAAAATCATCTTAATAGCTTCCTAACAACCTATTTGTTTCATTGAAACCATCCAAAACGTCCCATAATCATTAAAATTGAAAATGGGTTAAAATCGGTTAAACCGATACCTTGGGTTCGACTTGGCCTCCTTCGTCCATGGCGGCGCTTCCTTGGCCGGCCACCACTTCCATATGGTCCTCTTCTCCGTCTCTGCCTCTCAGTCTTGGTCCTAGGGTCATGGGTTTGGATTTGGGTGAAGGGTGGATCGGGTTTGGTGGGTTGAAATGGGAATGATCGATGCAAAATGCAAGGGATGATATGCATGTATGTGGAATTGTAGCCAGTGGATGAGTGACACTTGTCACTCATCCATTGGTTGCTGATAAGTCCTCAATTAAGCGTTATTTTATATTATTTTATACCCATTATACTTGACTTTTAATATTAAAATAATAAATAATTAGACAAATTAATTTATTTTGTGATATTTTTGTAGAAATAAATAAAGTTAGGAATTTGGAGCATTTTGGTGAAAGAATCGTCCCGATCGGAATTATAACGAAGAAATTATGGACGAAATATGAGAAACCACCGAAAATCGCAAGGAAATTCGGTAGGAAGCTGCTGAAATCCAGCAGCCCAAGCCAAAAATCCAGCAGCCCCCCAATAGTTCCCAAAATCAGCATATTTGCCCCAAAATCAGCAACTTTTCCCCAAAATCAGCCACTTTTCCCCAAAATCAGCATATTTGCCCCAAAATCAGCATCTTTTCCCACCCAATCTCATCATTTCCATCACTTCTTCATGTACTATTTTATTGCTATTTTTATATTTTAATTTTGTACTTTTAATTAAACAATTGTGGCACTCCCTCTATAAATAGGGAGGTCATTTCATGTATTTGGGGAGTCCCCAATTAGTTTCATTCTTCCATTTCTTTCTTTGTTCTTAGTTCTTAGTTAGTTCTTTCGTTTCTCTCTTTTGAGAGACATTTTTGGGGACCATTTTTACTTCTTGTAGATTTTCTTATTAATTAGTTTTCTTTTAATTCTTATTCGTAATTTATGTTATTTTTATGTTATTTTCATTTCTTCTTTACTATTGTTCTTGGTATTTTCTTTCTAACATTTGTAAGTAAGAATGCAATCTCCATGTGTTTTACTTTTTGAATTTCTTTTACTTCATATGTTTTAGTGCTTAAACTTCAATTTGATGTTAAGTGTTTTATCCGCTGTCGGTGCACTTAGAGTAGAATTGAAGAGATTAAATGTTGATCGCTGTCGGCGCATTTAATTATAAACTTAAGGTAAATCATGTTGTAAATGTTTGAAGCATATTGATGTTTGACGCACATTAATGGTTGATGCATTTATAATATTGAAAGATGTATGTAAGTATTTGAGATGATGAAGGTAGGATTTCGTGATTGGTTTATTATGAGCAAAATGTTAGAATTAATGTGATTGTTAATTCGAAATTACTTACGTAAAAGTGTGGGTTTTGTCTATGAAACTACTCTATGGTTTGTAAGTTCTAATTAGCATGAACATTTACATTTTAATTTTTAGTTAGTGTTGTCTTTAGCTTAAATTACAAATCTTTTCAAAACCCCCCTTTTTATTCTTTATTCTTTTATTCTTTTATTCTTTTATTCTTTTATTCTTTGATCCCTTTTATTTTTTATTCTTTTATTCTTTTATTCTTTTAATTCTTTATTCTTTGAATCTTTTATTTCTTTATTCTCTCATTCATCTATTCTTTAATTTATTAATTCTTTGATTATTTAATTCTTTTATTATTTAATTATTTAATTCATTATTCTTTTATTCATCTCCCACTAACACATTATTAATGTTCCCTAATTTCCCCGGTTAAGAACGATCCCTATTTACCAATACTACATCTACACAAAAAGGGTTTAAATTGCACAACACTCAAATTACGTATTTAATTTAATGCGTAGTTTGGGCGTAGTCAATTTTTGGCGCCGTTGCTGGGGAAATTGAAAATCATTTTTAATTTGTTAGTGTATGTATATAAATTGTGCATATTATACTTGTTTATAAATTTTACTTTTGTTAATATTATATTTATCCATCTTATTATTGTTCTTATTATTTTTATTTATAATGCTCATACTTTACTTATTCTTAATTTCTAATTTATACTTGTTCATAAATGTTCATAATTTTTTTTTGTATTTGTTCATATTAAAATTGATACTTGTTCATAATTTAATTTCATTTGTTTACTTTTACTTTTACTTGTTCATATTAAAATTGATATTTGTCATAAATGTATATTGTACATATTCACTTTTCCTTACTTTTAATTTTTTTTTTCTTTACACTTTCTAATTTTTTCTTTAATCCATTAACTTTAATTTTATTCCATAAACTTTTTCTTTATTCCTTTAACTTTAAATTTATTCATTAACTTTTTATTCCACTAACTTTTTATTCCATTAACTTTTTATTCCATTAACTTTTATTCCATTAACTTTATTCCATTAACCTTTTATTCCACTAACTTTTTATTCCATTAACTTTTTATTTCATTAACTTTTTATTTCATTAACTTTTTATTCCATTAATTTTATTTCATTAACTTTTTATTCCATTAACTTTTTATTCCATTAACTTTTATTCCATTAACTTTATTCCATTAACCTTTTATTCCACTAACTTTTTATTCCATTAACTTTTTATTCCATTAACTTTTTATTTCATTAACTTTTTATTCCATTAATTTTATTCCATTAACTTTTTATTCTACTAACTTTTTATTCTATTAACTTTATTTCATTAACTTTTTATTCCATTAACTTTTTGATTACACTTATTTTATTCTTATGTAATTATTTATTTGGTTATGTCTTGATAAAATTTAAATTTAAATTTAAAAAAAAAATCAAAGTAAATAAAAAATTAAAAAAAAAATCTTATCTTAGCTTTATGTTAGTGTTAATTCATACTTGTAAATAAATGTTGTATATATGTTACTTGTTACCTTTTATACTTGTTCATAAATTGTTCATAACTTTTATATTTTATAATATACATACATACTTGTTCATAATAGACTTTCATTTATGTTTGTTTATAATTCTCTTACTTGTTATATTATTCTTGTTCATACTTGTACATAATGTTCATTCTTTTTAAATGTTCATAAATGCTTATAGTAATTATTCACTTTTCCTTATTTTTATTTTTATATTGTTTTGTAAATAAAAAAAAAGCATAAAATTCGAAAAAAAAAAATCTTCATTTTTTTTTAAATTCCGAAAAAAACATAAATTTTAAAAAATAATAAATTTAAATTTCTTATATTCACTTTGTGTTAGTGTAAATCTCAATGGTTAAATAAATCTTATACATATATTAGTTTGTTAATGAGAATTTGTTTTGTAAATATCATTACTTGTTAATGAAACCATACTTGTAAATAAATTGTTCATACTTATATAAATTGTTCATATGTAATTGTCATGTTATATTTGTAAATTGTGCATAAAAACATACTTGTAAATAGTTATTGCATTCATGCATTAGTCTCGGCTATATGTAGATCACTTGTGCTTCGAAGTTTAAATTTTAATCTTTAATCGGCGAAGACTCTTCTATTAACTCTCACCCACGGTAATTGTTAACACTTGAGTCATCTTAATTCCTCTGGAGTAAGAAATTTTCGAGGGTGATGTCTAGGACAAGAGACGGTACTTATAACGGGTTTTGGGTCTAAGAAATTAGCCCTGCCTCTTATGTGTATTCTTTCTAACCTGGTCACTTTTGAACTTGCCCAAACAGTTGAATTAATCCAAGATATTTACTTGGGCCGCACGGACGTATAAGTATCCATCTAAACTTTGAAGCTATGTGAACCATATATATCTTTGACTTCCCCCGACATTTAAATATTGTTTATATCTTAATTTACATTATTTGTCATAACAAAGTTAACCTGCATTTTTAGTTTAACTAACTTGCATCTTTCATTCTAACTTGCATTTCATCTTTCATTTAACTTGCATTTTCACTTAACTTGCATATTTAGTTTAACTTGCATTGCACTCTTCCTCTAATTTACATCTTTAACTCAAATTGCATATTTAACTTCAATTTGCATATCTAACTTGCATTCTTGACTAACGTACATCTCTGACTAACTAACTTGCATCTCTGTCTAGGCTGGATGGACGTTAAACTTCAAGCGCTTGTTGGGAGGCAACCCAATGTGTTCCCGAGATGTGAAGGAGTCATCAATACAGATTTGCTATCCTTCTACCCTTCACTCTCTTTTATTTTGTTTATTTAGTGTTTTCCTATTATTTTCGTAAATCATCTTCCTTTGATTCTATGTTTAATTACTTTTTATCTTCCTACATTGAGAACAATGTAGAATTTAAGTGTGGGGGAATGGTTTACAATTTTAATTGTTCAAAAAAAAATCAAAAAAAAAATTGAAAAAAATTATAAAAAAAAAGGTGAAAAAAATTATAAAAAAAATTGTTTTCTTGAATTTTTTTGTTTTAACTTAGTGTTTTTATGAGTCTTAAGTTGCCATTTAACTTGTCAATGATATAAATGAACGGAAATGAATATGTTATGGCTATTAAGATGATCACTACAACTTGAATTTTTTTGTTAATATTTTGTGATTAAGTGTTATAACTTGAAGATAATGCATGTAAATTGGCATATAAACGAGCATGATAAGATAAGTATGAATCATATGAACCTTATGTGAGCTTTAGAACTTTATATACATCTTTGATGAGTGATTCATAAGTTCTTTGTTTAAATTGATATACATATGCCTCATAACTGCTTGTCATAGTTTTTTATGAACTCTAGAGTACTAGAACTTATTCAATGTGATTTTCAAAGCTTTTAAGTCAATAAACTCTCTGATTTTGGATATGATTAAGGCATTAGGGTTAACACCACAAATTCAAATATCCATGTTCCCTATTTTGTGCGCACAAGTTGCGACCCCCTTAGTTTTAACCCTTTTGAGCCCACATTAAGCCTTTCTTTCATCACCATGATTATCTAAACACTTGAGCTTAGTATAGACATCCTTTACCCTTGTTCCAAGAACTCGGTTGAAGATATAAAGATTGTGTAAGGAGAAAATAATGATGTTGAAAAGACTTTTATGTGAATTATTTGGATTTACCGACTCAAGCTTTGTTGTATTATTGACACATGTTATTACCTTGATATAAAAAAAAAATCAAAAAAAAAAAGTTGAGTATCGATCAAGGTAATAAGGTTTGGTTATGTAATGTTTGAGTTAAATCCCTTACATTTGTAAATCCGACACAAAGAATGATTGTGAGGCCCAACATGATGGAATTAGGCCTATGTTCGAAGAGATGGATTACTGACATCATTGCACTAAGGTTGGGAAGCTATGATACGTTTTGGGAGTCTATTGAGTCTTGGAACGAATTGAGCACCACTTGTCCTATATTTTCCTTGCCTCAAATCTTAGCCCCATTACAACCTTCGTAAAGACCTTATGATCCTTAAGATGGTAAATTTTGATTAGTTGAGTTAATCACTTGAGTAAGCTTATGGTTTTGGTTCATTTGCGAAAGTATGTGTTGTTTTTATCTTGAGGTGTTTGTTTGAGATTTTGCAAAAGTACTTCATTTCGATTATGTGAGTAATTCTCACATACTTTGAGTGCAAACACAAACCCTTACAAAATTGAGTGAATTTATGAGTGCATATCCTTGTGAGTTGATTCATACTTATTTTATTCATGTTGAGATCCATTTCACCATATTTACTCATTATCTTACTTGTTAAAACATTTTGTTACCATATATTAACTCTTGAATTCCATATGTTTAAATGATTTAAGTGAAAATCTTTTATGCCATGATTGTAATAATGAAATATTGAGACAAATAGTTAAAGGTTACTTGTTTGAGTTTGTAGTTTAATTTTAGTATTTGCTAGGGACTAGCAAAGTTTAAGTGTGGGGGTATTTGATAAGTCCTCAAATAAGCGTTATTTTATATTATTTTATACCCATTATACTTGACTTTTAATATTAAAATAATAAATAATTAGACAAATTAATTTATTTTGTGATATTTTTGTAGAAATAAATAAAGCTTGGAATTTGGAGCATTTTGGTGAAAGAATCGTCCCGATTGGAATTATAACGAAGAAATTATGGACGAAATATGAGAAACCACCGAAAATCGCAAGGAAATTCGGTAGGAAGCTGCTGAAATCCAGCAGCCCAAGCCAAAAATCCAGCAGCCCCCCAATAGTTCCCAAAATCAGCATATTTGCCCCAAAATCAGCAACTTTTCCCCAAAATCAGCCACTTTTCCCCAAAATCAGCATATTTGCCCCAAAATCAGCATCTTTTCCCACCCAATCTCATCATTTCCATCACTTCTTCATGTACTATTTTATTGCTATTTTTATATTTTAATTTTGTACTTTTAATTAAACAATTGTGGCACTCCCTCTATAAATAGGGAGGTCATTTCATGTATTTGGGGAGTCCCCAATTAGTTTCATTCTTCCATTTCTTTCTTTGTTCTTAGTTCTTAGTTAGTTCTTTCGTTTCTCTCTTTTGAGAGACATTTTTGGGGACCATTTTTACTTCTTGTAGATTTTCTTATTAATTAGTTTTCTTTTAATTCTTATTCGTAATTTATGTTATTTTTATGTTATTTTCATTTCTTCTTTACTATTGTTCTTGGTATTTTCTTTCTAACATTTGTAAGTAAGAATGCAATCTCCATGTGTTTTACTTTTTGAATTTCTTTTACTTCATATGTTTTAGTGCTTAAACTTCAATTTGATGTTAAGTGTTTTATCCGCTGTCGGTGCACTTAGAGTAGAATTGAAGAGATTAAATGTTGATCGCTGTCGGCGCATTTAATTATAAACTTAAGGTAAATCATGTTGTAAATGTTTGAAGCATATTGATGTTTGACGCACATTAATGGTTGATGCATTTATAATATTGAAAGATGTATGTAAGTATTTGAGATGATGAAGGTAGGATTTCGTGATTGGTTTATTATGAGCAAAATGTTAGAATTAATGTGATTGTTAATTCGAAATTACTTACGTAAAAGTGTGGGTTTTGTCTATGAAACTACTCTATGGTTTGTAAGTTCTAATTAGCATGAACATTTACATTTTAATTTTTAGTTAGTGTTGTCTTTAGCTTAAATTACAAATCTTTTCAAAACCCCCCTTTTTATTCTTTATTCTTTTATTCTTTTATTCTTTTATTCTTTTATTCTTTGATCCCTTTTATTTTTTATTCTTTTATTCTTTTATTCTTTTAATTCTTTATTCTTTGAATCTTTTATTTCTTTATTCTCTCATTCATCTATTCTTTAATTTATTAATTCTTTGATTATTTAATTCTTTTATTATTTAATTATTTAATTCATTATTCTTTTATTCATCTCCCACTAACACATTATTAATGTTCCCTAATTTCCCCGGTTAAGAACGATCCCTATTTACCAATACTACATCTACACAAAAAGGGTTTAAATTGCACAACACTCAAATTACGTATTTAATTTAATGCGTAGTTTGGGCGTAGTCAATTTTTGGCGCCGTTGCTGGGGAAATTGAAAATCATTTTTAATTTGTTAGTGTATGTATATAAATTGTGCATATTATACTTGTTTATAAATTTTACTTTTGTTAATATTATATTTATCCATCTTATTATTGTTCTTATTATTTTTGTTTATAATGCTCATACTTTACTTATTCTTAATTTCTAATTTATACTTGTTCATAAATGTTCATAATTTTTTTTTGTATTTGTTCATATTAAAATTGATACTTGTTCATAATTTAATTTCATTTGTTTACTTTTACTTTTACTTGTTCATATTAAAATTGATATTTGTCATAAATGTATATTGTACATATTCACTTTTCCTTACTTTTAATTTTTTTTTCTTTACACTTTCTAATTTTTTCTTTAATCCATTAACTTTAATTTTATTCCATAAACTTTTTCTTTATTCCTTTAACTTTAAATTTATTCATTAACTTTTTATTCCACTAACTTTTTATTCCATTAACTTTTTATTCCATTAACTTTTATTCCATTAACTTTATTCCATTAACCTTTTATTCCACTAACTTTTTATTCCATTAACTTTTTATTTCATTAACTTTTTATTTCATTAACTTTTTATTCCATTAATTTTATTTCATTAACTTTTTATTCCATTAACTTTTTATTCCATTAACTTTTATTCCATTAACTTTATTCCATTAACCTTTTATTCCACTAACTTTTTATTCCATTAACTTTTTATTCCATTAACTTTTTATTTCATTAACTTTTTATTCCATTAATTTTATTCCATTAACTTTTTATTCTACTAACTTTTTATTCTATTAACTTTATTTCATTAACTTTTTATTCCATTAACTTTTTGATTACACTTATTTTATTCTTATGTAATTATTTATTTGGTTATGTCTTGATAAAATTTAAATTTAAATTTAAAAAAAAAAATCAAAGTAAATAAAAAATTAAAAAAAAAATCTTATCTTAGCTTTATGTTAGTGTTAATTCATACTTGTAAATAAATGTTGTATATATGTTACTTGTTACCTTTTATACTTGTTCATAAATTGTTCATAACTTTTATATTTTATAATATACATACATACTTGTTCATAATAGACTTTCATTTATGTTTGTTTATAATTCTCTTACTTGTTATATTATTCTTGTTCATACTTGTACATAATGTTCATTCTTTTTAAATGTTCATAAATGCTTATAGTAATTATTCACTTTTCCTTATTTTTATTTTTATATTGTTTTGTAAATAAAAAAAAAGCATAAAATTCGAAAAAAAAAAATCTTCATTTTTTTTTTAAATTCCGAAAAAAACATAAATTTTAAAAAATAATAAATTTAAATTTCTTATATTCACTTTGTGTTAGTGTAAATCTCAATGGTTAAATAAATCTTATACATATATTAGTTTGTTAATGAGAATTTGTTTTGTAAATATCATTACTTGTTAATGAAACCATACTTGTAAATAAATTGTTCATACTTATATAAATTGTTCATATGTAATTGTCATGTTATATTTGTAAATTGTGCATAAAAACATACTTGTAAATAGTTATTGCATTCATGCATTAGTCTCGGCTATATGTAGATCACTTGTGCTTCGAAGTTTAAATTTTAATCTTTAATCGGCGAAGACTCTTCTATTAACTCTCACCCACGGTAATTGTTAACACTTGAGTCATCTTAATTCCTCTGGAGTAAGAAATTTTCGAGGGTGATGTCTAGGACAAGAGACGGTACTTATAACGGGTTTTGGGTCTAAGAAATTAGCCCTGCCTCTTATGTGTATTCTTTCTAACCTGGTCACTTTTGAACTTGCCCAAACAGTTGAATTAATCCAAGATATTTACTTGGGCCGCACGGACGTATAAGTATCCATCTAAACTTTGAAGCTATGTGAACCATATATATCTTTGACTTCCCCCGACATTTAAATATTGTTTATATCTTAATTTACATTATTTGTCATAACAAAGTTAACCTGCATTTTTAGTTTAACTAACTTGCATCTTTCATTCTAACTTGCATTTCATCTTTCATTTAACTTGCATTTTCACTTAACTTGCATATTTAGTTTAACTTGCATTGCACTCTTCCTCTAATTTACATCTTTAACTCAAATTGCATATTTAACTTCAATTTGCATATCTAACTTGCATTCTTGACTAACGTACATCTCTGACTAACTAACTTGCATCTCTGTCTAGGCTGGATGGACGTTAAACTTCAAGCGCTTGTTGGGAGGCAACCCAATGTGTTCCCGAGATGTGAAGGAGTCATCAATACAGATTTGCTATCCTTCTACCCTTCACTCTCTTTTATTTTGTTTATTTAGTGTTTTCCTATTATTTTCGTAAATCATCTTCCTTTGATTCTATGTTTAATTACTTTTTATCTTCCTACATTGAGAACAATGTAGAATTTAAGTGTGGGGGAATGGTTTACAATTTTAATTGTTCAAAAAAAAATCAAAAAAAAAATTGAAAAAAATTATAAAAAAAAAGGTGAAAAAAATTATAAAAAAAATTGTTTTCTTGAATTTTTTTGTTTTAACTTAGTGTTTTTATGAGTCTTAAGTTGCCATTTAACTTGTCAATGATATAAATGAACGGAAATGAATATGTTATGGCTATTAAGATGATCACTACAACTTGAATTTTTTTGTTAATATTTTGTGATTAAGTGTTATAACTTGAAGATAATGCATGTAAATTGGCATATAAACGAGCATGATAAGATAAGTATGAATCATATGAACCTTATGTGAGCTTTAGAACTTTATATACATCTTTGATGAGTGATTCATAAGTTCTTTGTTTAAATTGATATACATATGCCTCATAACTGCTTGTCATAGTTTTTTATGAACTCTAGAGTACTAGAACTTATTCAATGTGATTTTCAAAGCTTTTAAGTCAATAAACTCTCTGATTTTGGATATGATTAAGGCATTAGGGTTAACACCACAAATTCAAATATCCATGTTCCCTATTTTGTGCGCACAAGTTGCGACCCCCTTAGTTTTAACCCTTTTGAGCCCACATTAAGCCTTTCTTTCATCACCATGATTATCTAAACACTTGAGCTTAGTATAGACATCCTTTACCCTTGTTCCAAGAACTCGGTTGAAGATATAAAGATTGTGTAAGGAGAAAATAATGATGTTGAAAAGACTTTTATGTGAATTATTTGGATTTACCGACTCAAGCTTTGTTGTATTATTGACACATGTTATTACCTTGATATAAAAAAAAAATCAAAAAAAAAAAGTTGAGTATCGATCAAGGTAATAAGGTTTGGTTATGTAATGTTTGAGTTAAATCCCTTACATTTGTAAATCCGACACAAAGAATGATTGTGAGGCCCAACATGATGGAATTAGGCCTATGTTCGAAGAGATGGATTACTGACATCATTGCACTAAGGTTGGGAAGCTATGATACGTTTTGGGAGTCTATTGAGTCTTGGAACGAATTGAGCACCACTTGTCCTATATTTTCCTTGCCTCAAATCTTAGCCCCATTACAACCTTCGTAAAGACCTTATGATCCTTAAGATGGTAAATTTTGATTAGTTGAGTTAATCACTTGAGTAAGCTTATGGTTTTGGTTCATTTGCGAAAGTATGTGTTGTTTTTATCTTGAGGTGTTTGTTTGAGATTTTGCAAAAGTACTTCATTTCGATTATGTGAGTAATTCTCACATACTTTGAGTGCAAACACAAACCCTTACAAAATTGAGTGAATTTATGAGTGCATATCCTTGTGAGTTGATTCATACTTATTTTATTCATGTTGAGATCCATTTCACCATATTTACTCATTATCTTACTTGTTAAAACATTTTGTTACCATATATTAACTCTTGAATTCCATATGTTTAAATGATTTAAGTGAAAATCTTTTATGCCATGATTGTAATAATGAAATATTGAGACAAATAGTTAAAGGTTACTTGTTTGAGTTTGTAGTTTAATTTTAGTATTTGCTAGGGACTAGCAAAGTTTAAGTGTGGGGGTATTTGATAAGTCCTCAAATAAGCGTTATTTTATATTATTTTATACCCATTATACTTGACTTTTAATATTAAAATAATAAATAATTAGACAAATTAATTTATTTTGTGATATTTTTGTAGAAATAAATAAAGCTTGGAATTTGGAGCATTTTGGTGAAAGAATCGTCCCGATTGGAATTATAACGAAGAAATTATGGACGAAATATGAGAAACCACCGAAAATCGCAAGGAAATTCGGTAGGAAGCTGCTGAAATCCAGCAGCCCAAGCCAAAAATCCAGCAGCCCCCCAATAGTTCCCAAAATCAGCATATTTGCCCCAAAATCAGCAACTTTTCCCCAAAATCAGCCACTTTTCCCCAAAATCAGCATATTTGCCCCAAAATCAGCATCTTTTCCCACCCAATCTCATCATTTCCATCACTTCTTCATGTACTATTTTATTGCTATTTTTATATTTTAATTTTGTACTTTTAATTAAACAATTGTGGCACTCCCTCTATAAATAGGGAGGTCATTTCATGTATTTGGGGAGTCCCCAATTAGTTTCATTCTTCCATTTCTTTCTTAGTTCTTAGTTCTTAGTTAGTTCTTTCGTTTCTCTCTTTTGAGAGACATTTTTGGGGACCATTTTTACTTCTTGTAGATTTTCTTATTAATTAGTTTTCTTTTAATTCTTATTCGTAATTTATGTTATTTTTATGTTATTTTCATTTCTTCTTTACTATTGTTCTTGGTATTTTCTTTCTAACATTTGTAAGTAAGAATGCAATCTCCATGTGTTTTACTTTTTGAATTTCTTTTACTTCATATGTTTTAGTGCTTAAACTTCAATTTGATGTTAAGTGTTTTATCCGCTGTCGGTGCACTTAGAGTAGAATTGAAGAGATTAAATGTTGATCGCTGTCGGCGCATTTAATTATAAACTTAAGGTAAATCATGTTGTAAATGTTTGAAGCATATTGATGTTTGACGCACATTAATGGTTGATGCATTTATAATATTGAAAGATGTATGTAAGTATTTGAGATGATGAAGGTAGGATTTCGTGATTGGTTTATTATGAGCAAAATGTTAGAATTAATGTGATTGTTAATTCGAAATTACTTACGTAAAAGTGTGGGTTTTGTCTATGAAACTACTCTATGGTTTGTAAGTTCTAATTAGCATGAACATTTACATTTTAATTTTTAGTTAGTGTTGTCTTTAGCTTAAATTACAAATCTTTTCAAAACCCCCCTTTTTATTCTTTATTCTTTTATTCTTTTATTCTTTTATTCTTTTATTCTTTGATCCCTTTTATTTTTTATTCTTTTATTCTTTTATTCTTTTAATTCTTTATTCTTTGAATCTTTTATTTCTTTATTCTCTCATTCATCTATTCTTTAATTTATTAATTCTTTGATTATTTAATTCTTTTATTATTTAATTATTTAATTCATTATTCTTTTATTCATCTCCCACTAACACATTATTAATGTTCCCTAATTTCCCCGGTTAAGAACGATCCCTATTTACCAATACTACATCTACACAAAAAGGGTTTAAATTGCACAACACTCAAATTACGTATTTAATTTAATGCGTAGTTTGGGCGTAGTCAGTTGCTGAAAAAAAAAATGGGCCCACTAAAGTCCAAAAGCTCCTCGTAAAACGTGTCGCTGTGAATAGTAATTTGGAACTTCCGTGAACCGTAACTTCGCCGTCGAACGTCCGAATTCGGCGTGCCACCTGTCTATGGATTGGTACCGTCCCGATCTACGTAACGGTCTTCGGTCCTTCGCCATTGGACCCCTCGGTCAAAAAGTCAACTTTTGGCACAAATTACCAAAATGCCCTTGAACTTCCGAACGTCATAAATTCTTCCTCGAACGTCGGAATCGAGCGTGCCACCTGTCTATGAACTCGTGACATCACGAACTACGTCACAGTTATCGGCCAAAGTCCAATTGACCGCCTGAATGAAAAGTCAACGATTCACCCATTCTAGGGGCAAAATCGTCATTTCGCCCGAACGCCCGCTTATCCTCGTCTAATCTCCGATTAGCCTTTCTAATCCGTCATTAATCCTTAATTAATACCATTAATTTGGGACGGGTCGTCACAGAAACAGAGAGTGAGAGAGATGGCATGACTGAAACGACCAATCCCAAATTTCGGGATTAATTAAGGAGTAATTAAGGATTAGTTGAGGGAATTAGGACGGACGGTGTAAAATGACCGTTTTACCCGTAGGAATGGATGAAAAGTTGACTTTTGACACGGGGTGGTCAAATGTATGAGGACCGAGGACTGTTTCGTAGATCAGGTCGATAAGAGTCCATAGATAGGAGGTAGGTCGAAATCAGACATTCGACAGGAAAGTTATGGGTTTAAAACGAAAAATCGGTACTATTGTATGCAAACCGAGAAATTTGACACGTGGACTATTTTGATTGGATAAATATCTAGGGAGGACCCAACATGATGAGTGACAAGTGTCATGGTGTGTGAAGGAAAGTGAGAGAGTGAGGGGAGATGAGCTGGACGGTGGCAACGAGATGGACGGTGGTGCACGGTGGTAGGAGTTTCGACGGTAAGTATATTTGAGTAAAATTGGAAGTTAGATTTAAGTGTTTATTGGTCGATTTGATGGACAGGGTTATGATCTAGGGACACATACGGAGTTGCAGGTGGCCGGTTACTATGTATCCATGAACATGTATGATCTAGGCATGATTTTCCAATTTTGAGTCTATAGATCGATTAGGAATGGTTGGACGATGGTATAGAAAGAAACAGGGATCGATTTAGGTTAAAATCGAAGGAGTTAGGGCTAGGTCAGGGTCGCGGATCTGTGCGACCCGGTTACAGGTATTCAGGTTGACCCACCCAAGGTTGAAGGTGAAGTGACGTTAGCGATAACGTCATCATGTCAGGTCTGACATGTTAGACTGACAGGTGTCAGAAGTGGACTAATGGGAGCTTAACACGTGTCACTTGTCACATGTCAGTGCCCAGTCAGCGACGTCAGTGACGTGGACTAGTGGCTGGCTAACACGTGCCACTGTCAGAGTTGTCAGAAGTGATGTCATGTTCACGTCAGCGATGATGTCAACGTTGACCTTTGACAGTTGACCGCTGACATCAGCGTTGACTTTGCTGACGTCAATAGTTGACTTTGACTAGCGTTGACTTTTGAGTTGACCACACACGTGTTGGCGCATGGGCAGAAATTTTGAGGTGGGACCAGTGTCATTTTAAAGGTTTCAACGATTTGGATCTATTGGTGGTGGTTTCAAGTCGATCAGAGATCGTTCGGTTACTCAAATTGAGGTTTTTAGCCTCGGGAAGTGTGTTCGAGATGCGTTCCCGGGATGGTACTATTCATAAATCTTATATATGACCTTATAGAGTCCGTTAGTGACCTTTGATGTCATTTGGACACGTCTGAAAGTTCCGGAGATGGTGAATTAGCCCCGAAGAGGATTATGGCATGCGTATCGAGACGCAGCTAGGACGGTTTATGAGTGGACATTTGCTTTCTAAATATAATGCATGCATAACTATTTTATATGTTTTATATATGTGATTTCTATGATTATGATTATGGTATTGATGATTACGTATTTGCATGTATTTCGAGATTATGGTTTTATATTGTATTTATATGTGCTGGTTTTTCAATGATGGTTTGATGAACTGATTTCTGATTTGGAAATATGGAATCGGGTATGTGACCCATTTGGTTTATGAACTCTCGGACTTGAAGTCCATTTGATTTAATGAGGTATCGGGCTGAGACCTATTTGGTTTACACTATCGGGCTTGAGGCCGAGTTATGGTTTATGAAATGGATTTACGAGGGTTTTATGGAAATTCTGGGCATGGCCCCTTTGAAAAGTTTTAAAAGGATTTATAAAATGTTTTCCATATACCATCCTTATATGTGGATATGTGGATGGTCTCTGCTAGCTATTTGGGACACTGGGGTAGTTGCAACGCATTGCCTACAAGGGGTCATTGCACTGAACGACCGGACCGTATAGTGACTCAGGAGCAGGATTGATATTATTAGACGTCTCGGATGTCAGACATCTGGGATGTCATAGATAGGCACGGAGAGACCCCGAGCAGCACACGTAGCCTTAGACTGTGACATGACGTCTGAGACGTCAGGCGTCTGGGATGCCAAGGATTGGTATAACTGTGTTTTATTGGATTTACTTATTTACGGATTTATGTGTTTATGGATTTGGGTAGTTACCCACATGATTTGGATTTACGGTTTTGGGCTGAGTTCTCATATGATTGGTTTCTCATATGATTGGTTTTATGGTTTTATGGTTTTGGGCTAAGGCCCTAATGATTTGAGGAAGGAAATGGCTTGGGTTTTTTAAACAGTTTTATTATATTTGAACCAATTGGTCTTCGTATGCATGCATGGTTTTAAGTGAAGGGCATAAATGTCTTTTCTGAAATGTGTTTTATTAAACTATTTATTTTCGTCCACTCATAGTTTTTATGGTTTTTAATGCCCTTCAGGTGATCGCAGATGCAGGCTGTAGCAGAAACCGAGTCATCACAGTCCTCCATTGATCATGGTGCACTCTGGAAGCCCCTAGTGGGCTAAAGTTTTGGGTTATCCTTTGTCTAGCCCTTTGTGTCACACGTGGGTTAGACAGGAGTATGACACATCCCGGGTTAATCCCACAGGGATTGGGATATGTCATGTCAGCTTGGTATCAGAGTGAGTTTTTAGTTGGAACTAGAGAAATAATGCGCATCCTGAACTTGCGCAAATGATGTGATGTCACTACGAGTACGACAGCTCGGCATCAACCTGAAAGTTAGGGTAAGAGTATGTGACAGGACCCACCCCGATCCCACGGGGACCACAAGGGGACGTGCCCTTCTCCCGTCTGACACCCAAAATAACATACCAATTTTAACCTCAAACGTTCAAGTGCATAAATAACCAAATTAAAGTTATACATCAAATCCAAATTCAACAGATATCAGACAAGGGATGAAAACCAAAATTACAAACTGCGAGCACGACTCTAAAATAATCCTGCGGGTCAAACCACCCGACAGGGGTTCAGATACGCAGAAGTAGATCTATGCCTCAGCCTCAGGATCATCCTCTACATCAGTAGCATAGCCTGGAGGGGTTACCAAAACATTAAGGGTGAGTGGGTCGAAACTCAAGTTTATAAAACAGTTTAATAAGTAAAACATATAATTTACCCCTCCGTTTTCCAAACATGCATGCACCAGAATTTAAAACCATAAATCATATAATATGAACCATAAGGCATGTAATAAAACCATAAACATAATTTTAGCCACTGCACTATACACTCCGATCCTGACATCCCAGATGTCTGACGTCCCTGACGTCCAATAAGGTCATAGTCCCAAGGCTACGCATGCCACTCGGGGTCTCAATCCCGAAAACAATCCCCGAACCCTGTCCGGGTACGGCATCTCAGATGCCTAGCGTCCTAGACGCTCGACGTCCCTGACGTCAAATTATAGCAATCCTGCTCCTGAGTCATTTTACGGTCTGGTTCCTCCGTAGAATGACCCCTCGCAGGCAATGCGTCGTGACCGCTCCGGGGTACCACATCCGAAGGATACAGTATCACAAGAGTGGATCTATACAGTGCAGTACCAAATACATTTTATTGATATCCACATGCAAAACAATATACATAGATAAAATCCAAAACCAATCTTTAAGTTTCACCAGACGGGTCTCAAACCCAAATACCGTGAAACGTGTCGTAACCATAATTTCAATATCATCAAAATCGTTTCTTGATTCCAGCATCTGAATATATAAGTAAATCAAAAAACATTTAAGCATGCAAGGGTTTAATGAAATCGGGCCCACTCACAGTACGATCCCGCTGCGAATCTGCGCGTACGGACCTGTTCTGGGATTATCGTACAATTCCTGTCAGTCCAATTTATACGTAAGGGTCACTAAAAGTTTTTAACATTTATCCAAAAAGTCCGAAACAGAAACCAGCTCGGGGAAACCATCCAAACACGCTTCCAGAGACAACCGGCCCTAAACTGACACTCCTAACTATCTCAGATCAACATGGCTACTTCACAAAATATGTTCAGAATGATGAGAGGAATAAATGTCATGTTGATCGTGATCGGAGATAAGGCCCAACGCACCCTCACGCACCGCCCAAAGTCGCTGCGCGTGAAAGTCACGCGCCTGACATTGTAGCTACAGTGTCACCATCTTCACCCGATAGCCCTGCTATTCGGACCTTCAACCCGCGTCATGACCCGGGTAATTAACCCTTAATTTCAACTCGATTTCAACCCATTTTGATCCTATCATGTTATTTAAACATCTAATTTAAGTTCTGAGTCATTAATTAGCCTAAATAAATCCTTAAATGGCCCTTCGACCCGTGATCACCCCAACTCACTGGTTTCCAAACCATAATCAAATTAACCTCCCATAATGCTTCCTAAGGCTAAAACGAACTAAAACAAATGATCAATTGTGCCAGAAAGTACCTGGAAGTTGTCGTCCCAAGCTCTGCAACTTCACTGGAAACAGTGGCCTCAGTCCTAGTTCAATCATGGCTGGTTCACCCAGAATTCGATACGGTTGAGTTCCAAACACTCCCAGAAGACTAAACCAAGCCTTGGTTTAGTCCAACAAGCACCAGAAATCAAATTTCGATTTTTCCCTCCAATTTCCCGAAATGGTTTCTCTCTGGTTCCTCTCCAATTCTCCGTTCCTTCAACAGCAGAGTGAAGCTCACTCAAATTCTACTCAGTTTAAACAAACTGAGCCGTCCCAGAAGCTCGTGGAAGTCCAATCTGTCCACTGAGATTTTTCCCCTGAAAGCTTCGAATCTTCAAATTATCAATGTGGCCGTGCTGGGTGGATGAATTAGACCACGTTCTGATGCTCCTAAAGCTTTAAACAATCCTTTCTTTCCAGCACACACTTGAATAATCAATTGGGCACTCAGAACCACCGCACATTGTGGTGCCGCCCATGTTCCCCCGTGGTTGCTACAGTAACTAGGGGTAAAATGACCAAAATGCCCCTGGTTCAAAAATTAACATAATGCCCTTCACTTTCCAGACCCGCAACTCAGCCATCCGAAGTCCGATTTTAGCGTGCCGCCTGTCTACGGACTCAGGGCATCGAGACCTACCTAACGGTCCTCGAGTCGTGTGAAAATTAGTTGCCAAACCAAAAGTCAACATTTTCGCCCCATCGTCCAAATTACGGTAATGCCCCTGAACTTCCGATAGTCATAACTTTTTCGCTGATCGTCCGAATTCGACGTGCCACCTGTCTATGGACTTGTGACGTCCCGAACTACATCACGGTCATTGGTCAAAGTTCGTTTGACCCACCAATCAAAAAAGTCAACAATTTGGGCAATACAATTCATAGGGGTAGAAATGTCAATTCATTCATTAATTTACAATATTGAAACACTCGAATTCCCGGGGCGTTACAGTATGAGAGTCTACGGGAAATGAATAGTGGATAGGTTACAGTTGGCACGATATGCCGTGAGTCAATAAGATTAGACCCAAGGAACAAGGAACTGACGAAATTACAGAGTTGTGACCGTTGGAGGAACAAGTCATGTCAGTTGGGAATTGTGATGCAGAGAGCAACTGAGGTCGTGGATGACTCTAGTGAATGACTCTAGTTGAGTCTAGTTGAGACTATAGAAATTGGTTGGTCTGACACTAAGTGAAATTGTGGGATCCGATTCACGAGTACCATGATGAGATGATATTTGGGGTCCCAGGGTGGACCGCTTAGTATTGTGGACGCGTGAATACAGATTTTCGATAGCGATGTCTTTTGGTTGTGTCCGTATGAGGTTGTGGCAGACACGACTATCGATGGTGGTTGTAGTTGAGACCATTGGAAGATAGACGTCACCAAATTCTAGTAAAGCCTAGTGGGGTCTAGTTGAGGCTAGTTGAGACTATTGAGCGTTGGCCGACGTTCGGGGAACATTTCTTTTTCTTGTATGATCCTTGTTCCCTTTCTTGTATGATTTTTCATGGTAGTTGTGTCAGAGTTGGTGAGTTGAGGGAGTGCTAAGAATTTATTCGAAGTTGGAAGAAGCCGAAGAGAATAAATGGAAGTGTTTAGTTTTGAAAAAAGGATTAAGCATTACAGCAACTATCATAGAATACTCTTATTCGGAGAAGGCAACTTCTCTTTTTCTGTTTGCTTGGCTAGAGCTTTTGGCTTGGCCGTCAACATGGGTGCGAGACTTGAGACATGAAGGTGTGCTCAGGGTTGTAACCATAAATGTGGAAACGTGAGAATCAGGTAGTGATGGATGACATCATTTTGGATCGGCATAAACGGTATAAAACGGACTGGCGAGTTAGGTATAAAACGGACTGGTGAGTTAAAGACTTCCTGGACTCGTACTACCACTGATCTTTTACCTATCAAGTCTTGGTGTCACATGACGTGGTGAGTGTAGTGGGAATTGTGTTTACACTCATGTAGGATGAATTTTGATGTCATCGTCTTGGATCATCCTTGATTTACGCTATGTGCGATGACGGGGAAAAATAATAGGGAAGTATGACAAGGAGTGACTATAATGGATCGATATGTGGTAATTGAAGAGAACCCACAATCTAGACGCGCTCTATCTTTGGATGAGCTGTTCAGATGTGGAAAACGTGATGGGGAGTAATGTGACAACAGAAGGTTCAAAGAAGGTGTAAGACCCTATGAACCGAAATCTGGTCGTTATCTGGGAGAGAGTAAGTATGGATCCACCTAGGATCAGATGGATCAGGTGGTGCTGTTAGGATCTTATGGATCAAGTGGATCCAGTAGATTGAGTGGATCGAGATGTGTAGGCGAGTTATGGTCGAGTTCGCTGGAACTCGAGTGGATCGAAATAATTGAGATGATTGTGTCGAGTGTGAGTCGAGGGGACAATCGAGTAAATCAAAGCGAGTTTGGATCGTAGGAATGATGAGGTAGGAGAATGTAAGGCAGAGGTTTGATATGTGAGTGAGTATGGATCTTGGATTCACTCATTCAGACTGGAAGTGTTAGTGACTATCAGGTGGAGGCCATCTTGTCAATCATGTCAACAAACTGAAATCACAAAGTAGACAATGGGATTGGCTTCCTTTCAGAGTCAATCTGGTAGGTGATGGTGATTGATGAGTAGGATATTGGCAAGTATCCGATAGGTTCAGAGCTGGTACGCCTTGGATGATGTGATTTGGACTGGAGTATATGATCTGTCTAGTACAGAATTGGACGGATAGACTCCAGAATTGAATCGTGATTGACTGGGAAGCCATGTAGTGGACGGTTTAGATTTGAGGGTGTTGTGAGTGTTTGAGGTATGCACCAGTGGTATTTTGGTGGATGTGTTGGTAATCGGATTAATTCCTATGTAGTTGGTTTGTTGAGAATGTGGACTGAACATTGAGTACCTTGCACAGACCAGGGTGATCTTATAAGGTTCAGTGATTGTATGAGCGGGTGTGCAGAGCCGTGGATGGCTAGTGTAATCCTAGAGCTGAGATGTGTTGTCATTGCTAGGCAGGTATTCGATGCAGTCCAATTACATACTAGACGAGTGAGTTGGTGGTTGGTGGTTAGCGTAACCATAGGTTGGGTATGGTAGAGTCTCATCACTCTATTGAGAGTCAGTTGAGTATGGAACACGAGGGAGTGGACTGATGTGAGTATTGAGGCCGATAATGCCGCAGGTTTGAGCTTGGCCTGCGAGGTGTGATTTGTACCAATGTGACGACAGGATCTTACGCTACCTTGAGAGAGATTTGGTACGAGGTACCTTAGTAAGACTCCAGAATGAGTCGAGGTTTGTGTCGGTGACTCGAGTAGTACCAATGGGGCCGAGAGGGATAGCAGCATACGACGCATGGAGATAGTTAATACGGCGGTTGAGTTGGGAGTTATCAAATCGCAGGGAGAGCGAAATGACGTTTTCATTTTAATGACTGTCAAGTGGTATCAACTCGGAAGGTGTGGTCAACGTCACTCGAGGCCACACATTTAGTGTAACAATCCATCTCGAATTTTGGGATTAGATTAGTGATTAATCATGGATTAGCGGGACTAATCGGGGATTAGTTTGAGAATCGCAAATGGACGATGCAAAATGACGATTTTACCCTTGAGAATGGACGAAAAGTTGACTTTTGACTCAGGCAATCGAATGGACTTTGACCGATGACCAGGACATAGATCGGGATGTTACGAGTCCACAGACAGGCGACACGTCGAAATCAGAGGTTCGACGGGAAAGTTATGGGTTTAAAATGGAAAACGACATTATTGCACGAAAATCGAGAAAACTAACACGTGGTAGGATTTGATTCGGGAACCTTCAAGAAGGACCCACCAGATGATTGATAAGTGTCACCTATCTGATAGGCCCAGACCCCAATTAAATGGGTCCTTATCCTCTTCGATCGATCATTCCTTCATTTCTCCCAAAACCCTCGAACCCTCTCGACCCCGTGCAAACCCATTCCATATAGCCCCTTCAATCTTCATTATCTATGCTTGGTGTGTGAATGAAAAACGAAGAGTGAAGTGAGAGGATGATGATGGTGGCAACGGTGTCGACCATCGTGCACGGTGGCCCAGTTCGGAGGTAAGGTACCGAAAACTCCATTTTGAATTCAAAAATGGAAGATTGAGTTTGGTTCGAGACGAGCCCAACGGTGGCCCTGGTGGTGCTAGCGACAGCGACGGTAAGTGAGTTTGCTGTGAAATTCCGTTTGAAATAAAAAATGGTAAGTTGAGATTTCGTATTTGGTGTGTGGTTTTGATGATTGTAAATTGTTTCTGGAGGTCCCAGAGACTGTTTGCGATCAAAAGCAAGGAAAATGATGGCCAGAATCAGGGAAGCACGATGAAGGAAAATTGGCCGTTTGATCGATGGTTGGAAATGTGAGTTCGAAGCTTGAATTTTATGTTTTGACACCGTAGATCAATTGTAACTGATGGACGAAGCTATAGGAGTTGAAAGGATTGAATAAGATGGAGAATTGGGTGAGAACTGGTCTCACCAGTTCGGGTGGACCGGATTTACAGTGAATCGGGTTCACTCGAGGAAGACGATGAACAGTGTCCAGGCGCGTGGGGCAATTCTGGGGGATGTGGCCAAAATTTAATTTTATGCTTTCGATGCAACAAATATTTTGGGACGGTTTTGAGTCAATCAGACACCGTTTCCGGGTAATTTCAAGTATCTGAAGGTTTAGGATCGAGTTTAAAAAGGTTTAAAAATCCAAAAAAATTACGGGGATTTAGTAAGAGGTATTGAAAGTGTTAGTTACCTTCGGGTATGATTTGGACAGGATCAGATGTTCTGGAGGTTATTGAAAGTGTTAGTAACCTTATGGCACGCATATCGAGGCGTCAACTAGGATGGTCTGTGAGTAAACTTTTGTTTTCTAAATATGATGCATGCATATCTGTTTTATATGTTTTATCTATGTGATTTCTATGATTATGATTTTGGTATTTATGATTTATGTATTTGCACGTATTTCAAGATTTATGGTTTTGTACTGTGGTTATACGTGCTTATGGTTACAGTGATGGTTTCATGAAATGGTTTTGGATTTGAAAAGAGGAATTCAGGCATAAGGCCTATTTGGTTTGGAAACTATATAACTTGGAGTCCATTTGATTTCATGAGAAATCGGGCTGAGACCTATTTGTGTTTTATATCGGACTGAGGGCCCACGCGTTGGAGAGTCGATAAGACATCGTCTCGATATAGTTCGGGCTGTCCGAAGGTTTCGGAGAGCATTTAAAAATAGTTAAAAATCCTGGAAAATTAGGGGGCTTTAGTGAGAGGTTAATTAAGTAGTTAGTAACCCTCTAAAGTGATTTGGACAGGTTTGGAAACCCCGGAGATGACGATTGACCCGGAAAGGCATACGACGCGCGTATCAAGGCGACAACGCGGACGGTTTGTGAGTGGACTTTCTTTTATGAATCGATGCATGCATAAATGTTTTATAAATGTTTTAATATATGTTTTGGGATACCTTGAGTGCATTTTTTTTGTGTGTGTGTGTGTTTACGTATGGGCACGTACTTCGTGGTTTTCGGTTTTATACGTGCCTATACGCGCTTATGCTTTCGATTTTCATGAAATGGTTTTGAAAAGGTAAAACTGGGCATGAGACCTATTTGCATTTGGTTTTGACTCGGGCATGTGGCCCTATTGATGACCTACAGGTCTGAGTCATGGTCACAACGGGTGTTGTGTGCACGGCGACGGACGACGTGACCCTCGCCTCCAGATTGGGATGCGTTCCCTCAGGAGAGGTCACGATGCACGTTTCTTTGTGGAGTAGCCACTAGAGGCTCGACTTTGGAGTGATGTCGGTTTAGAGTATCTATCGGTGACGTGTGCACCATGTTCGAGAGGTGGTCGCGGTAGTGATGTATTCACGACGACATACCAGGATTGAGAGCGGTCCTGGATTGATGGATTCACGCATCACTCCAATCGGGAATCGTGACTGACCCTGAGGTTTCGGGCTTGATGCCCAGTTATGGTGAAATCTGGCTGGAGGCCCCTTTGAGTGATACGTTTGGGCTAAAGGCCCAGTTTGATTTGTGTTATCGGGCGTGAGTCCCGTATTATGGTTTTGTATACTAGTATGTATATACCCTCCTTACGAGCATATTGATTGGTCTCCTCTAGTCGTTGACCTGGAGAGTCACGATCTACAGACCAGAATGGGTATCCCCATATAGATCCCATTCCTGGAGTGGGCGTTATGATGTGATTCCAGACCAGATCCCGAGAGATGCTCAGACTAGAACCGATGACAGAGCCTCCCTGATGGAGAATTCTTGGGAGAAGACTCGAAGTGAGATCCCAAGTAATATGCATACTTATATATACAGAAATTGTGATAATACAGGGATGAGTTCCCTAGGGGCTGGTGCCCCAAGTTGGCATCCTTTCGGAAGTGCCTAGGATGGGTTATATATGTATATATGTATATGTGTACGAGTTTTCACTGAGATGGCGTTGGGCTGAGACCCAAGCGTATTGGTTTTGGGCTGAGACCCATATGAGCTGGATTTGGGACGAGTTCCCACGTGTTTTGGTTTTGGCTGACGTCCCAGGTACTTTGAGATGATTTTGAGCCAAGGCCCAGTGTCCTTTGTTTGAGAAATGGTTTTCGAATGCATGCATATGTTTTTAATGAAGGGCATAAAGGTCTTTTGATGAAATATTTTTATAAAATAATTGTTTTGTCCCCTCACATCTTTTGTATTTTGAATGCCCTTCAGGTTGATCGCGGATGCGGGTTGTAGCAGAGACGAGACATCAAATTCCTCCTTCTGATCCTGGCGCTCTCTGATAGTCCCGGATGGGATAAGTACGAAAATATCCTTGGTCTGACACTTCGTGTCAGACAGGAGCAGGCACGTCCCACGCTAATCTTGAGGGATTTGGGAAAGGTCCTGTCGTGCATAGGTTTACGTGAAGGGCATAAATGTCTTCTTTTATATAAAATGTTTGATGAACTAATTTATTTTTGTCTACTCACAGCTTTTAATGGTTTTTAATGCCCTTCAGGTTGTTGATAGAGGATGCGGGCTGTAGCAGAGACCGATACCTCACATTCCTCGGCTGATCCTAGCGCACTTTGAAGGCCCATTAGGCTCAGGATTTCGGGTTATCCCTTTTCTAGCCCGCGTGTTACCTAGGGTGGCACGTGTGTTACATGGGAGCATGTCTCATCCCGCGTTAATCTCGGGAGGATTGGGATGTGGTGTGTCAGAGTGGTATCAGAGCATGGCTCATGTTACTCTGGTGTTAGAATGGTATCAAAGCGAGGTTGCACTTGCTTTTGTGCCCAGGATGTAAGGTCTTTACGAGGAACAGCTCGTTATCAACCTGAAAGTTAAGGAAATAGAGTAAGATAATGAGTAGGAACGCATCGTGGATAGGTTACGGTTGGGCCCGATACGTCGTGCGTCAGTGAGATTGGACCCGAGAAAGGGTGTATATGACTAGATTGAAAGGTTAGAGATGTACAATGATCGGACGAATAAGAGGGTTGTATGTGACGAATTGGAAATGCGGGACCGTGGGGTGATCTGATTGGAGATTGTGCTGCTGAAAGCAGCCGGGTTCCTCAAACCCTGTTTCGTGACGGATGGTAGGATTGGGTTTTTTGACTTTTTGAAGTTGAGATCATTGGGTTGGTCAGATTATGGATGGTACTACAGTGGGCAGTCGAATTCGTGAGAACCCTAGTTTGGGATTGAATAGTTAGAGTTGTGAGACTATAGTCATTAAAGTAAAATGGTGTGATCCAATCCTCGAGTACAATTATGAGATGATGCACGGGGTCCTAGGTTGAACCAAGTAGTAGTGATGACGTGTGGATGCGGGGTCTCAATAGCAAGGTCTGTTGGTCGAAAGCTGTGTCACTACGGTTGGCTATCGAGAGTGGTTGTAATTGAGATTGTTGAGAGTTTGATGATGTTCGAGGAACGTTAGGTCTTGGAATGGATTGTTAGAGTGGTTGTACCGAAGTTACGGGGTACGAGCGAGGCAGAATTCCTCTGACCTGAGCCGAGGCGCGTGATTGTTGCTAGGTATGAGCAAAGATTCGGGATTGATTGGATTTGCACCCCACGTAGTGATGATGTGATGATGATAGGAGGCGACTGAGTCACATTCTCAGTGATTACGATTACGAGAGGAGATGGAGAGTTACGAGCTATGACTCAGTCGTGATGTGCTCTTGTTCGGTGTGGACTTGACGATGAGGATTCGCCAGTTGGTGTTGTGACTTGGGAACTGTGCTGAGGTAGCAAATATGTTAGAGATGGACTTGATGGAATCCAACAATGATTGAGATGACTAAGTGGATGAATGGATGAAAGGGTATGATTGAGACACGAGTAATTCTGGATGACACAAAGGACGTCATGGAAATTAGTGAATTTGGGGAGTTATTGTCAACTCCGAAACTTGAGTGGTTGTGTGCCTCTAGTCTCATGAGGAAGTGCTAAGAATTTATTGAAATTAGAAGAAGCCGGAGAGAATCAATGTAAGTGTTGATGTGAGAATGTGTGATTGTGAATGACATGGAAACCCGAGAGTTGAGCTTGTAAAGGTTGAGATATGGGAATAAGATAGTAATGGATCACAACCTTTTGGATGTGCATAAACGCTTATAAACAGTAAGGTAAAGGGGTCAGTGAGTTGGATGGTTTGCGGACACGTGGTTGTCCGTGCGAGTCGAGGATTTGGGAGGTTTAGGGGTTGGAAGTGACACCCATTCAGGTAGAGATTTAGATATGACTCCAACAGGGTTGGACCATGGAATCAAGAGAAGTTGTGTTTGATTCTAAATTGGGGATGGATGTGGAGAAGTTGTTAACATATATTATTGGTTGGTGAAGGTAAACTTGTCATTTTTGTGCCCTGTAACCGATGATGTTGGGTGTCACCGGTACGGTGATCGTGTATTGCTCCGTGGACCCATGATTGGCTTTGGGTCATTGATCGTGAGGAATTGTGAATGTGGTTCCGACTCAGGAATGAGTGGTGAGCATGGTGAGTGGAATGGGGATTGTGTTGCGCTCACGTAGTATGAACTTTGATGTCATCATCTTGGATTATCCTTGATTTTCCCTAGGGCATCATCAGATTGATCTGACATAGGGAATGATGACGAGGCAGTCTCAAATAGGTGAGGATAACGAGTGACTAACTGATCGATATGAGGTAATTAAAGAGAACCCACATTCTAGATGTGTTTTGTCTTGGACTGAGTTGTTTAGTTGTGAACAGGGTGTTGAGGAGTGTGGTGACGACCGAAGGGAATTGCAGGGAAAAAATGCCTTGCTGATTATGCTAAGCTAGGAGTAGAGGAGAATCGTATTGTGAGACAGTTGAAGAATCTTGTGGGATAGTTGGTAAGATGACAAGATAGAGGCTGGATATGAGGATGAGTGTTGTTTTCGGATGTATCCATTCGAATCGGAGCGGTACTCGATCTTGTGCGCATTGGACATGTAGGATCTATCTTGGTCATGTGGAGGACCCCAGGTCTGATATGTGAAAGGTATTTAGGGTCTGTCTTGTGTAGGGTCAGAATTGCTCTATCTTAGATGTGTGCGTCGGTGGCATTGGCTTCCTTTCGAAGCCGATCAGTTTTGATGGTAAGTATGACATAATTGGGTAAGTCAGGCGATACCTAGGGTGGAAATCAGGAAAAGATGAATAGCCGAGAAATGAGTAGGATGTGTGTGGGCCTGGAGTAGTGATCTATCTGGTACGGGATTGGACAGATGGGCTCCAGAATTGAAGCATGATTGTCCATGTTGTAGCTGGGTTGGACCCATGGTGTGAGCAGCATAGGTGCACGGACCTATGTATGCTTAGGTTTGCATTAGTGGTGATCGAGGATGTGGTGTAAAGTGATACGCATTTGATGGTGTGAGTGAGTTATCGCTTAGAGTAGGCCCCAAGTGTGTTGTGGGCAGTTGAGATACTGTAACGACACATCCCGAATTATCAGGATTAATTATGAATTAATGACGGATTAACAAGGCTAATCGGGGATTAAACGAAGATTAACGGACGTGTAGGGTAAAATGACGCTTTTACCCCTAGAATGGGCGAAATGTTGAATCTTTGCTCAGGCAGTCAAATGGACTTTGGCCGATGACTGTGATGTAGTTCGGGACGTCTCGAGTTCATAGACGGGTGGCACGCCCGATTCCGACGTTCGAGGAAGAAGTAATGATTTTCGGAAGTTCAGGGGCACGAGACCCATTGAATTTACAAACTCTTGAACTTGGAGTCCATTATTTGAGCAATACGATCGGGCTGAGGGCCCTGTTGGTTTATGAATCCGGGATTGAGGCCCATTTGGTTGTAATATTGGGCTTGAGGCCCCTTTGACTGTGGTATCGGGCTTAAGGCCCCGTTGGTTGTGAAATCGGGCTTGAGGCCCCGGTTCTTTATGGTTTCGGGCTTAGGGCCCAGTTATTCGTGATATCGGGCTAGAGGCGCAGTTGATTGTAACATCGGGCTTGAATGCCAGTTTGGTTTATGAAATGAGAATTCAGGCATAAGACCCTGTTGAACTGTGGATTTAGGTCGAGCCCTGTGAAATGGATTTGAATCGGATTTGAAGAATCCTGTTGAGATGAATCGGGTATGAGACCCAGTTGAAATATGTTTTGAGAAAGAAAGAAAGTATTTGAAATGTACAAATGCTCCATATGATTTATATGGTCTCCTTCATACGTCGACCTGGAGAGTCACGATCCACAGACTAGAATGGGTTTCCCCATAGGGATCCCATTCCAGAAGTGGAAGTTATGATGTGGTCCCGGACCAGATTCCGAAGAGATGTTCAGACTAGATCCGGAGATAGAGCTCGGACTGGATCCAGAGATAGAGCCTCCCAGATGGAGAATTCATGGGGGAAGACTCGGAGTGAGACCCCTAGTGGTGTGCACACTAGTATAGAGATGAATCGTGACATATATCGAGGATGTGTTCCCAGGGGATGTGTGCCCCGAGTTGGCATCTTCTCGGAAGTGCCGCAGATGGGTTATATGTATGTTTATACGTATGAGGTTTTATGAAAGTGATTGGGGACGGAGACCCTGTGGTCCATGTTTAAGAAAGTGATTTGGGGCGGAGACCCCGTATTTTATGTTTCGAAATGGTTTGGGGCGGAGACCCCGTATTGTATGTTTTGGTATTTCACTGAGAATGGTTTTGGGTTAAGACCCACGTGACGTGATTTGGGCTGAGTTCCCACATGTATAGATTTACGGTTTTATTGTGATTTCGGGTCGGGGATCCATAAATGGTTTTATGGTTCATGACGGTTTATAGGGACCGGGCATGAACCCTTGAAAGGTTTTGAGAATGTTTTCAAAGGGTTTTATGAACGTTTGATAAATGGTTTTTGAATGCATGCATATGCTTTTGGTGAAGGGCATAAATGTCTTATTGTGAAAATGTTTTATTAAAATATTTTTTGTCCACTCATAGTTTTCGTGGTTTTAATGCCCTTCAGGTTGATCGCGGATGAGGGCTGTAGTAGAGATCGATACATCACACTCCTCCTCCTCCTATGATCCCGGCATACTCTGGATGCCCCGGTGAGGGCTAGAGACGGAATTTTCCTTGGTCTGACACTTTGTTTCTAACGGGATCATGCGAGTACCACGTTAATCCTGGGGGATTTGGGACGGGTCCTGACAGATAGGTAGGTGCATGCGATGCACCAGTTGTGAGAAGTAATGTCGACTGGAACCTTTCCGATGTAGTGGGTTAGTAAGGACGTGGACTGGACATTGGATACAATACGCGAGGCCAGAGTGATCTGGTATGGTTCAGTGATTGGTGCGAGGTGGGGCTCGGAGCTGTGGATGACTAAAGAAACCCTACAGTGCAGATGTGCTATCACTACTAAACATGTATTCGATGGGGTCCAGTGGCACACAGGTAGAGTGAAACGTGGATGGTGTACCCACAGGTTGAGCGAGTGAGTAGTTCGTGTAACCACAAATGGGGTGAGCAGTCGGGTTGCTTTGCATGAAGTGCCTACTCTGTGACTCTGGTTGAGTTAGCATGGATCGGTGAGGGAGTTATTTGAAGTGAGTACCGAGGCCCATAAATCTGCGACATAGATTTGAGCTTGGCTCTACGAGGTGAGATTTTGCCATTGATCTTACGCTACATTGAGAGAGTTGTGGTACGAGGTACCCTTGCTGAGACTCCAATGCGGGTCGTGGTTGGTGTCGTAACTCGAGTAGTGGGTTGTTAGGGTAATGTCATTGACTAGATGACGGTTGGAGTTCTAATACCAAGGTGGTATAGTTAAGCGGTTACAGTTGGGAGGTGTTTGTATGATGCCAAAATTGTCACGAGTGTTAAAGTGGTATGATTGTCAAGGTGGTGTCGAGGGTGGTCTGTCTGTGTTACAGACGTCGAAGTGTAATATCTGTCAGGTGGTATTGACTTGGGAAGTGAGATCGATTATGGATCCCGAGTAGAGCGTGAATTTCCACACTTGGGATGTGAAATTGGACAAGTTGGAGATTCCGAGGATGAAATTTTTGTAAGGGGGTAGTCTGTAACGACCCGTCCCGAAGTTTGGGATTAGATTAATGATTAATCGTGGATTAGTGGGACTAATCGGGGATTAGTCTGAGAATCGCAAACAGACGGTGCAAAATGATGATTTTTCCCTTAGGAATGGGCGAAACGTTAACTTTTGACTCGGACCGTCGAATGGACTTTGACCGATGACCGGGACGCAAATCGAGAAATTACGAGTCTGTAGACAGGCAGCACGTCGAAATCGGAGGTTCGATCGATTATTCCTTCATTTCTCCCAAAAACCTGTGAACCCACTCGACCCCGTGAAAACCCATTCCATATAGCCCCTTCAATCCTCATTATCTGTGCTTGGTGTGTGAATGAAAAAGGAAGAGTGAAGTGAGACGATGATAATGGTGGCAACGGTGTCAACCGTCGTGAACGGTGGCCCAGTTCAGAGGTAAGGGATCCAAAACTCCATTTTGAATTCAAAAATGGTAGATTGAGTTTGGTTTGGGACGAGTCCAACGGTGGCCACGATGGTGCTCGCGACGGCGACGGTAAGTGAGTTTGCCGTGAAATTTCGTTTGAATTCAAAAATGGTAAGTTGAGATTTGTTGTTTGTTATGTGGTTTTGACGATTGGAAATTGTTTATGGAGGTCCCAGAGACTGTTTGGAATCAAAAGCAAGGAAGATGGTGGCCAGAATCAAGGAAGCACGATGAAGGAAAATCGGTTGTTTGATCGATGGTTGGGAAGGTGTGTTCTAAGCTTGAGTTTTATGTTTTGACACCGTAGATCAATTGTAACTGATGGGATGAAGTTATAGGAGTTGAAAGGATTGAAAAAGATGGAGAATTTGGTGAGAACCGATCTCGCCGATTCGGGTGGACCGGATTTACAGTGAACCTAGTTTACTCGAGGAAGACGATGAATAGTGTCACGGTGCGTGGGCTTCACCCGCAACGCCTTTGGACAGTGCGTGGGCAGTTCTGGGGGATGTAATCAACATGTAATTTCATCCTTTTGATGTAACGAACATTTTGGGACTGGTTTCGAGTCGATCGGACACCGTTTCAGGGTAGTTTCGAGTGTCCAAAGGTTTAGGATAGAGTTTAAAAAGGTTTAAAAATCCAGGAAAATTACGAGGATTTAGTGAGAGGTTATTGAAAGTGTTAGTAACCTTCAGGTGTGATTTGGTCAGGATTAGAAGTTTTGGAGTTGGTGGATTAGCCTCGGGAAGGCTTGTGGCACGTATATCGAGGTGGCAACTAGGACGGTCTATGAGTGGACTTTTGTTTTCTAAATATGATGCATGCATATCTGTTTTGTATGTTTTATCCATGTGATTTCTATGATTATGATTTTGGTATTTATGATTTACGTATTTGCACGTATTTCAAGATTTATGGTTTTGTATATGGTTTCGGTGATGGTTTGATGAAATGGTTTTGGATTTGAAAAAAGGAACTCGGGCATGAGACCCATTTGGTTTGGAAACTATAGGACTTGGAGTCTGTTTGATTTCATGAGAAATCGGGCTGAAACCCATTTGAGTTATATTATCGGGCTGGGGGCCCAGTTGGTTATGATATCGGGCATGAGTCCCATTTTGTGGTTTATAAATATGATTTCGGGTCAAGAACCCTAAACGGATTTGAATTCTGGATTTATGATGGTTTTATGGAACGTCCGGGCATGGTCCATTTGAGATGTTATGGAAATGATTTTAAAAGGATGTTTCCCATTTACCATTCTAAGAAGAGGATATGTGGATAGGTCTCACTCCATGTCTGGGACATCGGAGTAGACACGGCGCATTGGATGCGAGGGGTCATTACACGGAGCGACCGGATCGTATAATGACTCAGGAGCAGGATTGCTATGATTAGACGTCTGGAATGTCAGAGATATGGACCCGGAGAGACTCTGGGCAGTATGCGTTGCTTAGCTATGATATATAACTCGTCTGGGACGTCAAGCATCTGGGATGCCAAGGGTGGGTATTTGGTAAACATGATTGATTGGATTTATGAAATAATATTCTTGTGTTTGTGGATTTGGGCAGTGGCCCGCATGATTTGGATTTACGGTTTTTGGGCTGAGTTCCCACATGATTTGGATATATGGTTTTGGGCTAAGGCCCTAAGGATTTAAAGAAGAAAATTATTTCGGTTTTCTAAACGGCTTTATGATATTTGAATGAAATGGTTTCTAAATGCATGCATAGTTTTACGTGAAGGGTATAAATGTCTTCTTTTCTATAAAATGTTTTATGAACTTATTTATTTTCGTCCACTCACAGCTTTTAATAGTTTTTAATGTCTTTCAAGTTGTTGATAGCTGATGCGGGCTATAGCAGAGACCGATACCTCACATTCCTCAGCTGATCCTAGCGCACTCTAGAGGCCTATTGGGCTCAGGATTTCTAGTTTTCCCTTGTCTGGCCCGTGTGTTACCTAGGGTGGCACGTATGTTAGACGGGAGCATGTTTCGCAGGGGGATTAGGATGAGGCGTGTCATTTAGTCTTTGCAGATATCAATACGACGTGGGTTAGGTGCGGATGAGTACGATGGAGAGATGTTCGATGTTGGGTACCGGTTGGTACTTTTGTTGGTTAGCAGACATGTACACGAGGGTAGACCGAATATGAGGCTGGGTATGCGGCCTCGGTGTGAGGTAGGTTTGTATTTGCACAATTTAGATGTGGACTTGGGATGGTTTAAATTTCGAGGATGAAATTTGTTTAAGGGGGGACGATTGTAACGACTCGACCCGAATTTCGGGATTAATTAGGGAGTAATTAAGGCTGTGTCGAGAGAATTAGGACGGACAATGTAAAATGACCGCTTTGTCCCTGGGTATGGGTGACACGACCCATCCCAATCCCCCGTGGATTTCCATGGAATGTGTCATGCTCCCGTCTGACACGAGGTGTCAGACAAGGTATAACCTGTTGCCACTGCCCAACCGGGCTTCCAGAGTGCGTAAGGATCGATGGAGGAGGTGTATGATGTCCCAGTCTCTGCTGCAGTCGCATCCAGAATCAACCTGAAGGGCATTAAAAATAAAAGCTGTGAGTGGACGAAAATAAACAAGTCTGTTTAAAACATTTATAAGACATGTATGCCCCTCAGTAAAACCATATGCATGCACCATCATTTAAAATCATATATCATATAATATGAACCATAAACATAATTTTAGCCACTGCACCATACACTCCAATCCGACATCCCTGATGTCTGACATCCCTGACGTCAATAAGGTCACAATCACAAGGCTACGCGTGCCACTCGGGTCTCAATTTCCGAGTTCAATCCCCGAACCCCGTTCGGGTACGGCATCCCCGATGCTTAGCGTCATAGACGCTGGACGTTCTAGACGTCTGTGACCTCTCCGGGGTACCTCATCCGGAGGAGACAATATAATATGGAAGGATCTATACAGTGCAGTACCAAAAACATTTTATTGATATCCAAATGCAAAGCATATATATATACATAGATAAAATCCAAACCAATCTTTAAGTTTCAGCAGACGGGTCTCAAGCCCAAATACTGTGAAACGTGCCATAACCATAATTTCAATATCATCATAACCATTATAAGTCCAAATAGTTGATTTAAATCCAAAATCATTTATTCGATTCCATTCTAGGGTCCCCGACCCGAATCACATGTATAAATCAACTGGGCCCCTGGCCCGATTTCATAAGTTAACTGGCCCCCGGCCCGAATTCATAAGTCCACTCGGCCCCTGGCCCGAATTCACAAGTTAACTGGGCCCCTGGCCCGATTTATAAGTTAACTGGGCCCCTGACCCGATTCACAAGTTAACTGGGCCCCTGGCCCGATTTTATTCACAAGTTAACTGGGCCCCTGGCCCGATTTATAAGTTAACTGGGCCCCTGGTCCGATTTTACTTTATCAAGTCCGTAACCGTTTCATGAAATCATATCCAACCACATTTATGGAAATCGGTGCAAATCCAGAAAATCTCGGTTTACGTGCAAATACGTAAATCACCTCGAAATGCGTGAAATCATTTAAATTCACCGAATCCAAAGTAAATCATTTAATCATAATTATAACAATCATGAAACAGTTATGCATGCATCGAATTTATAAAACCAATGTCCACTCACAGACCGTTCAACCGAGTGCCTCGATAGCGTGCCATAGGCCTTCCCGGGCCACACCACTAACACCGGGACTCCCAATCCTGTTCAAAACACATTAGAGGATTACTAACCTCATCATTAACATCCTATTCAAGTCCCGTAATTTTCCCGAATTTTTATGTATTTTTAAACTGGATTTAAAACCTTCGGACATCCCGAACAATATCTAGACTGTGTCCGATCGACACAAAACCAATCCCAAAATGTTCGTTACATTGTATAGGACAAAAGTCATGTTGATCGTACCTCGAGATTTGTGCCCACACGCCGTCACGCGCCGCTGTGAGTGGCTGCGTGTGAAAGCCACGCGCCTGCTACAGTGACTGCTACAGTCACCACCTTCACCCGAATGAATGGTAAACGGGTCTTATTACCCACGATCTGACCCGGTTCAAACTCACCCAATTCAACATCAATTTAATCCAATCTTTCAACTGATCCCTTGTAATCAATCACCATTTAAGTTTTGTAAATCGAATTACACAAATTAGGGTATATATCTCCACGACTCACGATCGATCCTCGACGGGTTTTCAATTCGGGTTTCACGATATCGTCCCTGGTTTCCAAATTAATTCATTCAGTTAGCATCGTGAGAGTGTAAGGGACATTTCTACAAGATCAATTTGAGAATTACTTACCTCTAACCCATTGAACCCAAGCTCGATTTTGAGCTGCCATGGAAGCTCAGTTCTTCCTCAATCCGACACTGTTTCTCTTCGTTCTTGCTGCAAAGCTGATCGTTTTGATCCCAGAAGTCGAATTGAATCATCAATTTCGATCCTCACCGCTCATAATTACCATTTCGAAATTTCCTCCCAAAAATCAAATGTAACGACCCGTCCCAAATTCCATGATTAGATTAGTGACTAATCACGATTAGTAAGGCTAATCTGTGATTAGTAGAGCGAAATCGGACGAGCGATGCGAAATGACCGTTTTGCCCTTGAGGGTGGCAAAATGTTGACTTTTTAATCGGGCGGCCAAATGGACTTTGACCGATGACCGTGACGTAGTTCGTGACGTCACGAGTTCATAGACAGGTGGCACGTTCAATTCCGACATTCGAGGAGGAAGTTATGACGTTCGGAAGTTTAGGGGCATTTTGGTAATTTGGGTGAATAGGAGGTCAAATGTTGACTTTTTGACCGGGAGGTCCGATGGCCGAGGGCCGAAGACCGTTACGTAGATAAGGACGATACGAATCCATAGGCAGGCGGCACACTGAAATCGGACTTCGAACGGGAGAGTTATGGGTCACGGAAGTTCGATTTCACTATGCACGAACTTCGAGACGGGGACATTTCGGCGAAATCTGATTGGGTGGATATTTTGGTGGGCCCCATGGATGAGTGACAAGTGTCACTCATCCCATTGCTTTGATCCCCCAAAATGTGGATCTAAATAATTAAATATTATTATTTTAATTATTTTATAATTAAACCTAACAACTATTAATCCTAACCATCCATTACCAACTAACTATCAATCCTCACCATCAATCTCTCCTTCTCTCATCAGCCATCCTCTTCTTCTTTGTTCCTTACCACCCGAAACCCATTATCCCATTTTTCTTCATTTTCTTCATCCTCCATTTTCAAAGACCACACCATACACATACCACCACATCTCATCATTTTTCATCTTATGTGTGACGTGAGGAGGGACCGTGATGATGAGGACGCGACGGCGACGACTCACGGCGGCGGACCACGGCGGGGGAACCCGAAAACCCGTGGGGTACTTTTTACTCAAAATTTGGATTTTTAGTTTTAGGGGTTTTCGATGATTTCTAAAGATTAGGAATGGTTTCTAGGGACCCTAGGAGTCTATTGGGATTGGATTCGAGGGTTAGGAAGGCCTGGAACGGCCGTGAACGGCGGAGGAAGTCACGGCCGCCATGGCTGGATTGAAGGTACGTGTTTTCGATGCTTTTCTTACATTTTAAGGTCATAGGACTGTAGTTTGGGTTGAGACGAAGAGAATGGGACAAACGGGGAGTGTTTTGGTGGCCGGAGCTGGGAGAACCGGCCGGGTCAAGCCGCGGGTCACGGCGACCCGGTTGCAGACGTTCGGGTCGACCCGCGGGAGGGCAGGGATGACAGGTGACGTCATCCTGCTGACGTCATCATGTCAGCGATGACGTCAGCCTTGTCAGATCTGACAATGTCAGCTGACATGTCAGAAAATGGGCCAATAGGAGTGCGACACGTGTCACATGTCAGTGCACAGTCAGCACTGACATGTCAGTGACGTGGCCCAATCAGGGGCTGACACGTGGCACTGACGTGGACCAGTGCCGTGATGACACGTGGCACATGTCAGACTGCCACGTGGCACTGACAGTACAGTGACGTGGACCAATGGGAGCATGACACGTGGCACCTGTCAGAGTCTGACATGTCAGACCTGACAGCTGTCAGATGACGTCATGCTGACTGTCAGCGATGACGTCAGCAGGTACTGTAGCAGGCGCGTGAAGCCCACGCGCAGCCACTTCAGGCGGCGCGTGAGGGCGCGTGGCAAGGAATGCTGGGGGAAAGGTTCCAACATACGAAATCATCTATTCGATGTAACGAACATTTTGGGACTGGTTTCGTGTCGATCGGACACCGTCTCGAGATGTTTCGGGGCATCGGAAGGTTTAGGTTCGGGATTAAAAATAGTTAAAAATACGGGAAAATTACGGGGCTTTAGTGGGAGGTTAATTAAGTAGTTAGTAACCTTCTATTACGATTTGGACAGGTTTGGGAGTCCCGATGACGGTGATCGGCTCGGGGAGCCGTATGGCACGCAAATCGAGGCGGCAGCTCGGACGGTCCTGTGAGGTGGACCTTGTTTTTCTAAATTGGTGCATTGCATAAATGTTTATTATATGTTTTATTACTTGTTTGATGATGCCATGGGTGCATTTGTATGTGGTTATGTATAAGCACGTATTTCGAGGTTTCGGCCTTATACGGTGCTTATACGGGTCTGTATTTCTTTATTGATTTAAATGAACTGGATTTGGATTTCAAAAGGATAAACTCGGGTATGAGACCCATTTGGTTTTGTCTCGGGCATATGACCTCAGATATCGGGCGCGGTGCTCAACTGATGTCCTATGTTCGGGCACGAGACCCAGTCACTTTACGGTTTATGATTTCAGGTCAGGGAACCTTAAATGGATTCCCAGGTTCATTACGGTTTATGGGAACCGGCATGAACCCTTGTTGGTTATTACGGTACATGACGGTTTATGGGAACCGGCATGTTACCTGGTTATGTTATTACGGTACATGACGGTTTATGGGAACCGGCATGTTACCTGATTATGGATATTATGGATCATGACGGTTCAGGGGAACCGGTCATGAATGTTTATGTTATGTATATATATGTTCGTCTACCTTCCTTTACTTCTATTATCTCCTCCGGGGAGGGTCGTTGGCCTGGGTGGAACCCCGGAGTAGTCACGGAGCAACCGACTTGAGTGGAGTCACCCCCCAGTTGGGTTCCTTACTCTCAGGAAGGCTATGGTTACTATTACCTCGGGTAGGGTCAGTGGTCTGCGGACATTGACCTTGACTTTGAGATGACTCGGATTGAGACCCGGGGTAGCGCGCGCGTGTGGCTTTGGATACCGTGACAGGATTGGTTGTGTGACTTATATTTATGTATGTGATGGATATATGATATATGATATGTGGTGTGTACAGGTGTGCACAGGATTTGGGCAGTGGCCCGTATGGTCGTTTTCATTGTGGTCCTTTCGACCTTGGTTTATATCTGCTTTGGGCTTAGTCCCACATATGGTTTGTTTTGGATGAATGGTTTTCGAATGCATGCATGCTTTTTAGTGGAGGGTACAAATGTCTTCTTATTAAATGTTTTTATAAACTCTTGTTTTGTCCACTCACAGTTTTTATGTTTTGACTGCCCTTCAGGTTGACATCGGATGTGGACTGTAGCAGAGATCGAGATATCACATGCCTCCTCCGGATCCTGGCGTACTCTGATAGCCCGGGAGGGCAAAGGTCGGAAATATCCCTTGTCTGACACTTCGTGTCAGACGGGAGCAGGGGTCATCCCGCACTAATCCCCGGGGGGATTGGGATGGGTCCTGTCAACGTGGTATCAGAGCGGGGTTGTCTCTATTCGAGCAACCGTGTAGCTCTTGGAGTATGTACGCAGGTCGAGGATGTGATATCTCAAGGGGCTGCAGTCTGGGGTCAACCTGATTGTCGGGGTGCCGGTACGATAGTTAGTAGGATTGGCAAGCCTTGGTTCGGCACTCGATGCCGGGGTTGCCATGGTTCTGTCAGGGTTGGCAGTGTGGAACCCCTACGGAAGGCTTAACGTAGTATTACGTTAAAGTTTTGGATCATGAGACGGTTAGTTGGGGATCGTCTTCACGATGTCGTAGGATCGATTCCGACGACTGGTTAGGAGTGTGACCATTAGATGGTCAGATTATGTTGAGTGAAATGGATTTACTGCAGTTGGCAGTTAGCAACCGGATACGAGGAATCCGAGTTGGATTGTTGGTAAGATTGGATTGACGTCTTTATGATGTCGGACCGCAGGGTCGGTCAGATTGTTGATTTTACTGCTTTTCGCAGGTGGGTTCAGGGGGGAACTCTAGGTGTGATTGTGGAACCCTACCTTGGTGGGTATGGTTCGGAAATGGGAGTTGGCGAGTGGTGTGACTTTGACGACTATTCGGATTTGGATTCGTTAGTCGGTCCTAGTCATGTCAGCTTGTATTTGGGACTGCACTTCGCAGTCAGGGTTGTACGTATCGGTTAGACCGAGTTGGTTGTCGTGCTACTTCAGTTGTGGGTGGGTGCAACTAAGGTCGCGGGTGACCTGGTAGACGACATTGGGATAGTCCGAGTTGCGCCTGGTTAGAGATTGTTGGACAAGTTACCAGGGTTGGTACTTGTCGATGGAATCCCCTGAGTGGGATACAGAGTAGTTAGTACGGGCGATTGATTCCGTTGGATACGGAGTCTGGATATAGCGATGTCTGGTAGTTAGGTCTGCACGAGTGTGGGGTAGGCGCTACTACCGAGAGTGGTTATAGTTACGATTGTTGGGGATCGGGGACGTTCGGGGAACGTTTTCCTTTTCTCGCATGAGTTGTCAGGGCGATTGTACCCAGAGTTGTCAGGTACGAGGGAGACAGAGTTTCTCATATACGAGCAGAGGTACGCGATCGTCGCTTGGTATGAGCGGAGATCCAGAGTGTCAGTTTTGCACACGGTGTGCTAGCGTCAGTACTGATGCTAGTGAGGATGCTTGTGTGCTGATGCTGACAGGTGGTAGTGATGGTGCTGGTACTCGTGCTAGTGCTAGTGCTGGTGTCGGTGCGGGTGATTGTGATGACGGTGAGTCACGAGTCGGGATGTGGCTCTGACGAGATGGGCATATGTTCGGTATCTCTAGTTCCAGAGTGGACCTCAGATAAGGTTAAAGTGGTTAAGGGACACGTGGTTGATGTCCGGGTATGTTGTTTCCAATCTTGTTGGAACTTCGGAATCGCGAGAGGTTGCGAATGAGGTGACGAGTGGAATGCGGGTTTGGTTTTCCGCATTGGTAACGGGTATGTCGAAGTCGTTTTGGGTGACTTCTCAGGTTCTACCATAATTGATGGTGGTAGAGGATGTAGATGTTATTGATGTTGTTGGTTGCCACTAGTACACTAATCGTGTATTGGTTGGTGGACCCGTGAATGTCTTGGGTCATCAGGTGGAGTGAGTATATCGAAGTTAGGTGACTGAAATTTCTCATTTTCTACTTGGTGGCAGACGATGTTAGGTTACATAACGTGGTGAGTGCAGCGAGTGTTGTTTGCATTCACGTAGGATGGATTATTCAATCATCCTTGGTTTTCCTAGGTGGAATGACAAGGATTGATATGAGGTAATCAGTGAGAACCCACAGTCTCGGTGTGTCTCGTCGTAGACTAATCTATTTAAGATGTGGGAAATGGTCTAGGACTTTGGTTGGCGTGACGATCCTCGATCGTGACGTCTATGGTCGGTTGACGTAGTGTTGGATCTGGATCGTGATTTGGGTATCCAGATAGGTGGAGAGTTTATTACTCTTACTTGGATGTTGAGTGAAGCATGATGGGACTGAACTTCTTTCCGAGGTAAATCCCATATGACTTATTACTCACCTTAGTAGTTGTCCGATGAGTAGATTTCCGACGTGGTCGGATATGGTCAGCCTTAGAGCTGTGTGGGTGTTGGGATTGATTTCTCTATGAGGTCAATCTAATGTATGGTGTGTAATCGGTTGATCAGGTAACCGCTAGGTTCGGTTTTGATACGTCTCGGTAGACGCGAACGATATTTCGAGTTTTGGAATCAGATTTCTAGATGACGATTTAGTATTTGATTTTAGAACTTGAAAAAGGATTTCTAGATTTGGGTTTTGGAATCGGATTCTGGGTGACGATTCAGGATTTGATTCTAGAGCTTGACTATAGATTTTCTTTTATGGATTTGGGTTCGGAATGGTTATTCCAAATACTAGTTTACGGAATGATGATTTCGGATTCGGATTTGAACATGGATATGGATACGACTTCTGGGTTCGGATTCGGGATTTCTTACGAAATTGCGAATTCGGATTCGGATTTGGAAATAGATAATGGGTTGGAGTTTCGATTTGTCTAGATCGGACAGATGGACTCCATAATTGAAACGTGATTGACTACAACCTAGGTGGTTGTAGGCTGATTGATGGGCAGTTATATGTACCTTGTTCATTGTTCGAGGTACGACACCGGGCAGACTTGGGATGTCTGGCGACGGTATATAGGAGATACCGGTGGTACGTTGGAGAGCGTGTTGGTAGCCGGCTTGGTTCCGATACCATTGAATTAGTCGAGGTCGTGAACTGGATATTGGATACCGTGCATTGGGTCATGGTATTTCTGATGGGTCTAGTTACACACAGGTTGGGTGAATTGTTGGTTAGTGTAACCACGAGTGAGTATAGTGACAGATTTCGATTGACGACTGTCAAGTGGTGACAATTTGTCGGAGGTGTCATCGTGGATCGGTTAGTGAGTTTTGGTGACTCCCAGTGGGAGTAGATGTCAGGATAGTTAGCGGTTGAGCACGGAACTGTCTAGTTGGTTTTGTCAACGAAACGGTAGATTTGACAAGTAGTGTCAATTCAGAACGCATGACTACTGTCATTCGACGTGGTCGAACGTAGTCGATACGACGTGAGTGTTAGTCGTACGTCTGGTTGCAGACGGTTATCGTTCTGGTTAGTGGGTGCACGAGTGTACACGAGTTCCGAGGTCGATTCTACTTTCCACGGGGTGGATGTGGAATCAAGATAATTGGAGTTTCGAGAATGAAACTAATTAAGGAGGGAAGAACGGTAGAATTAGGTCGGTTGGAATTTCGAGGACGAAATTAATTAAGGAGGGAAGGTTGTAACGACCCGTCCCAAATTCCATGATTAGATTAGTGACTAATCACGATTAGTGAGGCTAATCCGTGATTAGTAGAGCGAAATCGGACGAGCGATGCGAAATGACCGTTTTGCCCTTGAGGGTGGCAAAACGTTGACTTTTTAATCGGGCGGCCAAATGGACTTTGACCAATGACCGTGACGTAGTTCGTGACGTCACGAGTTCATAGACAGGTGGCACGTTCAATTCCGACATTCGAGGAGGAAGTTATGACGTTCGGAAGTTTAGGGGCATTTTGGTAATTTGGGTGAATAGGAGGTCAAATGTTGACTTTTTGACCGGGAGGTCCGATGGCCGAGGGCCGAAGACCGTTACGTAGATAAGGACGATACGAATCCATAGGCAGGCGGCACACTGAAATCGGACTTCGAACGGGAGAGTTTATGGGTCACGGAAGTTCGATTTCACTATGCACGAACTTCGAGACGGGGACATTTCGGCGAAATCTGATTGGGTGGATATTTTGGTGGGCCCCATGGATGAGTGACAAGTGTCACTCATCCCATTGCTTTGATCCCCCAAAATGTGGATCTAAATAATTAAATATTATTATTTTAATTATTTTATAATTAAACCTAACAACTATTAATCCTAACCATCCATTACCAACTAACTATCAATCCTCACCATCAATCTCTCCTTCTCTCATCAGCCATCCTCTTCTTCTTTGTTCCTTACCACCCGAAACCCATTATCCCATTTTTCTTCATTTTCTTCATCCTCCATTTTCAAACACCACACCATACACATACCACCACATCTCATCATTTTTCATCTTATGTGTGACGTGAGGAGGGACCGTGATGATGAGGACGCGACGGCGACGACTCACGGCGGCGGACCACGGCGGGGGAACCCGAAAACCCGTGAGGTACTTTTTACTCAAAATTTGGATTTTTAGTTTTAGGGGTTTTCGATGATTTCTAAAGATTAGGAATGGTTTCTAGGGACCCTAGGAGTCTATTGGGATTGGATTCGAGGGTTAGGAAGGCCTGGAACGGCCGTGAACGGCGGAGGAAGTCACGGCCGCCATGGCTGGATTGAAGGTACGTGTTTTCGATGCTTTTCTTACATTTTAAGGTCATAGGACTGTAGTTTGGGTTGAGACGAAGAGAATGGGACAAACGGGGAGTGTTTTGGTGGCCGGAGCTGGGAGAACCGGCCGGGTCAAGCCGCGGGTCACGGCGACCCGGTTGCAGACGTTCGGGTCGACCCGCGGGAGGGCAGGGATGACAGGTGACGTCATCCTGCTGACGTCATCATGTCAGCGATGACGTCAGCCTTGTCAGATCTGACAATGTCAGCTGACATGTCAGAAAATGGGCCAATAGGAGTGCGACACGTGTCACATGTCAGTGCACAGTCAGCACTGACATGTCAGTGACGTGGCCCAATCAGGGGCTGACACGTGGCACTGACGTGGACCAGTGCCGTGATGACACGTGGCACATGTCAGACTGCCACGTGGCACTGACAGTATAGTGACGTGGACCAATGGGAGCATGACACGTGGCACCTGTCAGAGTCTGACATGTCAGACCTGACAGCTGTCAGATGACGTCATGCTGACGTCAGCGATGACGTCAGCAGGTACTGTAGCAGGCGCGTGAAGCCCACGCGCAGCCACTTCAGGCGGCGCGTGAGGGCGCGTGGCAAGGAATCTGGGGAAGGTTCCAACATACGAAATCATCTATTCGATGTAACGAACATTTTGGGACTGGTTTCGTGTCGATCGGACACCGTCTCGAGATGTTTCGGGGCATCGGAAGGTTTAGGTTCGGGATTAAAAATAGTTAAAAATACGGGAAAATTACGGGGCTTTAGTGGGAGGTTAATTAAGTAGTTAGTAACCTTCTATTACGATTTGGACAGGTTTGGGAGTCCCGATGACGGTGATCGGCTCGGGGAGCCGTATGGCACGCAAATCGAGGCGGCAGCTCGGACGGTCTGTGAGTGGACCTTGTTTTCTAAATTGGTGCATGCATAAATGTTTATTATATGTTTTATTACTTGTTTGATGATGCCATGGGTGCATTTGTATGTGGTTATGTATAAGCACGTATTTCGAGGTTTCGGCCTTATACGGTGCTTATACGGGTCTGTATTTCTTTATTGATTTAAATGAACTGGATTTGGATTTCAAAAGGATAAACTCGGGTATGAGACCCATTTGGTTTTGTCTCGGGCATATGACCTCAGATATCGGGCGCGGTGCTCAACTGATGTCCTATGTTCGGGCACAAGACCCAGTCACTTTACGGTTTATGATTTCAGGTCAGGGAACCTTAAATGGATTCCCAGGTTCATTACGGTTTATGGGAACCGGCATGAACCCTTGTTGGTTATTACGGTACATGACGGTTTATGGGAACCGGCATGTTACCTGGTTATGTTATTACGGTACATGACGGTTTATGGGAACCGGCATGTTACCTGATTATGGATATTATGGATCATGACGGTTCAGGGGAACCGGTCATGAATGTTTATGTTATGTATATATATGTTCGTCTACCTTCCTTTACCTCTATTATCTCCTCCGGGGAGGGTCGTTGGCCTGGGTGGACCCCGGAGTAGTCACGGAGCACCGACTGAGTGGAGTCACCCCCCAGTTGGGTTCCTTACTCTCAGGAAGGCTATGGTTACTATTACCTCGGGTAGGGTCAGTGGTCTGCGGACATTGACCTTGACATTGAGATGACTCGGATTGAGACCCGGGTAGCGCGCGCGTGGCTTTGGATACCGTGACAGGATTGGTTGTGTGACTTATATATATGTATGTGATGGATATATGATATATGATATGTGGTGTGTACAGGTGTGCACAGGATTTGGGCAGTGGCCCGTATGGTCGTTTTCATTGTGGTCCTTTCGACCTTGGTTTATATCTGCTTTGGGCTTAGTCCCACATATGGTTTGTTTTGGATGAATGGTTTTCGAATGCATGCATGCTTTTTAGTGGAGGGTACAAATGTCTTCTTATTAAATGTTTTTATAAACTCTTGTTTTGTCCACTCACAGTTTTTAATGTTTTGACTGCCCTTCAGGTTGACATCGGATGTGGACTGTAGCAGAGATCGAGATATCACATGCCTCCTCCGGATCCTGGCGTACTCTGATAGCCCGGGAGGGCAAAGGTCAGAAATATCCCTTGTCTGACACTTCGTGTCAGACGGGAGCAGGGTCATCCCGCACTAATCCCGGGGGGATTGGGATGGGTCCTGTCAACGTGGTATCAGAGCGGGGTTGTCTCTATTCGAGCAACCGTGTAGCTCTTGGAGTATGTACGCAGGTCGAGGATGTGATATCTCAAGGGGCTGCAGTCTGGGGTCAACCTGATTGTCGGGGTGCCGGTACGATAGTTAGTAGGATTGGCAAGCCTTGGTTCGGCACTCGATGCCGGGGTTGCCATGGTTCTGTCAGGGTTGGCAGTGTGGAACCCTACGGAAGGCTTAACGTAGTATTACGTTAAAGTTTTGGATCGTGAGACGGTTAGTTGGGATCGTCTTCACGATGTCGTAGGATCGATTCCGACGACTGGTTAGGAGTGTGACCATTAGATGGTCAGATTATGTTGAGTGAAATGGATTTACTGCAGTTGGCAGTTAGCAACCGGATACGAGGAATCCGAGTTGGATTGTTGGTAGGATTGGATTGACGTCTTTATGATGTCGGACCGCAGGGTCGGTCAGATTGTTGATTTTACTACTTTTCGCAGGTGGGTTCAGGGGAACTCTAGGTGTGATTGTGGAACCCTACCTTGGTGGGTATGGTTCGGAAATGGGAGTTGGCGAGTGGTGTGACTTTGACGACTATTCGGATTTGGATTCGTTAGTCGGTCTAGTCATGTCAGCTTGTATTGGGACTGCACTTCGCAGTCAGGGTTGTACGTATCGGTTAGACCGAGTTGGTTGTCGTGCTACTTCAGTTGTGGGTGGGTGCAACTAAGGTCGCGGGTGACCTGGTAGACGACATTGGGATAGTCGAGTTGCGCCTGGTTAGAGATTGTTGGACAAGTTACCAGGGTTGGTACTTGTCGATGGAATCCCTGAGTGGGATACAGAGTAGTTAGTACGGGCGATTGATTCCGTTGGATACGGAGTCTGGATATAGCGATGTCTGGTAGTTAGGTCTGCACGAGTGTGGGGTAGGCGCTACTACCGAGAGTGGTTATAGTTACGATTGTTGGGGATCGGGGACGTTCGGGGAACGTTTTCCTTTTCTCGCATGAGTTGTCAGGGCGATTGTACCCAGAGTTGTCAGGTACGAGGGAGACAGAGTTTCTCATATACGAGCAGAGGTACGCGATCGTCGCTTGGTATGAGCGGAGATCCAGAGTGTCAGTTTTGCACACGGTGTGCTAGCGTCAGTACTGATGCTAGTGAGGATGCTTGTGTGCTGATGCTGACAGGTGGTAGTGATGGTGCTGGTACTCGTGCTAGTGCTAGTGCTGGTGTCGGTGCGGGTGATTGTGATGACGGTGAGTCACGAGTCGGGATGTGGCTCTGACGAGATGGGCATATGTTCGGTATCTCTAGTTCCAGAGTGGACCTCAGATAAGGTTAAAGTGGTTAAGGGACACGTGGTTGATGTCCGGGTATGTTGTTTCCAATCTTGTTGGAACTTCGGAATCGCGAGAGGTTGCGAATGAGGTGACGAGTGGAATGCGGGTTTTCCGCATTGGTAACGGGTATGTCGAAGTCGTTTTGGGTGACTTCTCAGGTTCTACCATAATTGATGGTGGTAGAGGATGTAGATGTTATTGATGTTGTTGGTTGCCACTAGTACACTAATCGTGTATTGGTTGGTGGACCCGTGAATGTCTTGGGTCATCAGGTGGAGTGAGTATATCGAAGTTAGGTGACTGAAATTTCTCATTTTCTACTTGGTGGCAGACGATGTTAGGTTACATAACGTGGTGAGTGCAGCGAGTGTTGTTTGCATTCACGTAGGATGGATTATTCAATCATCCTTGGTTTTCCTAGGTGGAATGACAAGGATTGATATGAGGTAATCAGTGAGAACCCACAGTCTCGGTGTGTCTCGTCGTAGACTAATCTATTTAAGATGTGGGAAATGGTCTAGGACTTTGGTTGGCGTGACGATCCTCGATCGTGACGTCTATGGTCGGTTGACGTAGTGTTGGATCTGGATCGTGATTTGGGTATCCAGATAGGTGGAGAGTTTATTACTCTTACTTGGATGTTGAGTGAAGCATGATGGGACTGAACTTCTTTCCGAGGTAAATCCCATATGACTTATTACTCACCTTAGTAGTTGTCCGATGAGTAGATTTCCGACGTGGTCGGATATGGTCAGCCTTAGAGCTGTGTGGGTGTTGGGATTGATTTCTCTATGAGGTCAATCTAATGTATGGTGTGTAATCGGTTGATCAGGTAACCGCTAGGTTCGGTTTTGATACGTCTCGGTAGACGCGAACGATATTTCGAGTTTTGGAATCAGATTTCTAGATGACGATTTAGTATTTGATTTTAGAACTTGAAAAAGGATTTCTAGATTTGGGTTTTGGAATCGGATTCTGGGTGACGATTCAGGATTTGATTCTAGAGCTTGACTATAGATTTTCTTTTATGGATTTGGGTTCGGAATGGTTATTCCAAATACTAGTTTACGGAATGATGATTTCGGATTCGGATTTGAACATGGATATGGATACGACTTCTGGGTTCGGATTCGGGATTTCTTACGAAATTGCGAATTCGGATTCGGATTTGGAAATAGATAATGGGTTGGAGTTTCGATTTGTCTAGATCGGACAGATGGACTCCATAATTGAAACGTGATTGACTACAACCTAGGTGGTTGTAGGCTGATTGATGGGCAGTTATATGTACCTTGTTCATTGTTCGAGGTACGACACCGGGCAGACTTGGGATGTCTGGCGACGGTATATAGGAGATACCGGTGGTACGTTGGAGAGCGTGTTGGTAGCCGGCTTGGTTCCGATACCATTGAATTAGTCGAGGTCGTGAACTGGATATTGGATACCGTGCATTGGGTCATGGTATTTCTGATGGGTCTAGTTACACACAGGTTGGGTGAATTGTTGGTTAGTGTAACCACGAGTGAGTATAGTGACAGATTTCGATTGACGACTGTCAAGTGGTGACAATTTGTCGGAGGTGTCATCGTGGATCGGTTAGTGAGTTTTGGTGACTCCCAGTGGGAGTAGATGTCAGGATAGTTAGCGGTTGAGCACGGAACTGTCTAGTTGGTTTTGTCAACGAAACGGTAGATTTGACAAGTAGTGTCAATTCAGAACGCATGACTACTGTCATTCGACGTGGTCGAACGTAGTCGATACGACGTGAGTGTTAGTCGTACGTCTGGTTGCAGACGGTTATCGTTCTGGTTAGTGGGTGCACGAGTGTACACGAGTTCCGAGGTCGATTCTACTTTCCACGGGGTGGATGTGGAATCAAGATAATTGGAGTTTCGAGAATGAAACTAATTAAGGAGGGAAGAACGGTAGAATTAGGTCGGTTGGAATTTCGAGGACGAAATTAATTAAGGAGGGAAGGTTGTAACGACCCGTCCCAAATTCCATGATTAGATTAGTGACTAATCACGATTAGTGAGGCTAATCCGTGATTAGTAGAGCGAAATCGGACGAGCGATGCGAAATGACCGTTTTACCCTTGAGGGTGGCAAAACGTTGACTTTTTAATCGGGCGGCCAAATGGACTTTGACCGATGACCGTGACGTAGTTCGTGACGTCACGAGTTCATAGACAGGTGGCACGTTCAATTCCGACATTCGAGGAGGAAGTTATGACGTTCGGAAGTTTAGGGGAATTTTTGTAATTTGGGTGAATAGGAGGTCAAATGTTGACTTTTTGACCGGGAGGTCCGATGGCCGAGGGCCGAAGACCGTTACGTAGATAAGGACGATACGAATCCATAGGCAGGCGGCACACTGAAATCGGACTTCGAACGGGAGAGTTATGGGTCACGGAAGTTCGATTTCACTATGCACGAACTTCGAGACGGGGACATTTCGGCGAAATCTGATTGGGTGGATATTTTGGTGGGCCCCATGGATGAGTGACAAGTGTCACTCATCCCATTGCTTTGATCCCCCAAAATGTGGATCTAAATAATTAAATATTATTATTTTAATTATTTTATAATTAAACCTAACAACTATTAATCCTAACCATCCATTACCAACTAACTATCAATCCTCACCATCAATCTCTCCTTCTCTCATCAGCCATCCTCTTCTTCTTTGTTCCTTACCACCCGAAACCCATTATCCCATTTTTCTTCATTTTCTTCATCCTCCATTTTCAAACACCACACCATACACATACCACCACATCTCATCATTTTTCATCTTATGTGTGACGTGAGGAGGGACCGTGATGATGAGGACGCGACGGCGACGACTCACGGCGGCGGACCACGGCGGGGGAACCCGAAAACCCGTGAGGTACTTTTTACTCAAAATTTGGATTTTTAGTTTTAGGGGTTTTCGATGATTTCTAAAGATTAGGAATGGTTTCTAGGGACCCTAGGAGTCTATTGGGATTGGATTCGAGGGTTAGGAAGGCCTGGAACGGCCATGAACGGCGGAGGAAGTCACGGCCGCCATGGCTGGATTGAAGGTACGTGTTTTCGATGCTTTTCTTACATTTTAAGGTCATAGGACTGTAGTTTGGGTTGAGACGAAGAGAATGGGACAAACGGGGAGTGTTTTGGTGGCCGGAGCTGGGAGAACCGGCCGGGTCAAGCCGCGGGTCACGGCGACCCGGTTGCAGACGTTCGGGTCGACCCGCGGGAGGGCAGGGATGACAGGTGACGTCATCCTGCTGACGTCATCATGTCAGCGATGACGTCAGCCTTGTCAGATCTGAAAATGTCAGCTGACATGTCAGAAAATGGGCCAATAGGAGTGCGACACGTGTCACATGTCAGTGCACAGTCAGCACTGACATGTCAGTGACGTGGCCCAATCAGGGGCTGACACGTGGCACTGACGTGGACCAGTGCCGTGATGACACGTGCCACATGTCAGACTTCCACGTGGCACTGACAGTACAGTGAAGTGGACCAATGGGAGCATGACACGTGACACCTGTCAGAGTCTGACATGTCAGACCTGACAGCTGTCAGATGACGTCATGCTGACGTCAGCGATGACGTCAGCATGTACTGTTTGATGATGCATAAATGTTTATTATATGTTTTATTACTTGTTTGATGATGCCATGGGTGCATTTGTATGTGGTTACGTATAAGCACGTATTTCGAGGTTTCGGCCTTATACGGTGCTTATACGGGTCTGTATTTCTTTATTGATTTAAATGAACTGGATTTGGATTTCAAAAGGATAAACTCGGGTATGAGACCCATTTGGTTTTGTCTCGGGCATATGACCTCAGATATCGGGCACGGTGCCCAACTGATGTCCTATGTTCGGGTACGAGACCCAAGCTACTTTACGGTTTTGATTTCAGGTCAGGGAACCTTAAATGGATTTCCCGGTTCATGACGGTTTATGGGAACCGGCACGAACGTTTAATATGGTATCATGGTTCATGACGGTTTATGGGAATCGGCTTGAACCCTTGTTGGTTATTACGGTACATGACGGTTTATGGGAACCGGCATGTTACCTGGTTATGTTATTACGGTACATGACGGTTTATGGGAACCGGCATGTTACCTGATTATGGATATTATGGATCATGACGGTTCAGGGGAACCGGTCATGAATGTTTATGTTATGTATATATATATGTTCGTCTACCTTCGTTTACTTCTATTATCTCCTCCGGGGAGGGTCGTTGGCCTGGGTGGACCCCGAAGTAGTCACGGAGCACCGACTGAGTGGAGTCACCCCCTAGTTGGGTTCCTTACTCTCAGGAAGGCTATGGTTACTATTACCTCGGGTAGGGTCAGTGGTCTGCGGACATTGACCTTGACTTTGAGATGACTCGGATTGAGACCCGGGTAGCGCGCGTGTGGCTTTGGATACCGTGACAGGATTGGTTGTGTGACTTATATATATGTATGTGATGGATATATGATATATGATATGTGGTGTGTACAGGTGTGCACAGGATTTGGGCAGTGGCCCGTATGGTCGTTTTCATTGTGGTCCTTTCGACCTTGGTTTATATCTGCTTTGGGCTTAGTCCAACATATGGTTTGTTTTGGATAAATGGTTTTCGAATGCATGCATGCTTTTTAGTTGAGGGTACAAATGTCTTCTTATTAAATGTTTTTATAAACTCTTGTTTTGTCCACTCACAGTTTTTAATGTTTTGACTGCCCTTCAGGTTGACATCGGATGTGGACTGTAGCAGAGATCGAGATATCACATGCCTCCTCCGGATCCTGGCGTACTCTGATAGCCCGGGAGGGCAAAGGTCGGAAATATCCCTTGTCTGACACTTCGTGTCAGACGGGAGCAGGGTCATCCCGCACTAATCCCGGGGGTATTGGGATGGGTCCTGTCATCAAATTTCCGAATTCTCTGTCTCCCTCACACAATCAATTGCCCGTTCCTTCCCTCAGCCAATACCTTCCCCAAAACACTCAAATTCCATATGTGCAATCAATTTTGGAAGGAATATTGACAATGGCCATAATCCAATCCTTACACCTCTGTTTTGCTTGTTCACGGGTGAGGGAGTGAGGACTGATCAGAAATAGAAGGGAGAGATGAGATGGACGGCTGTGATGCAATCTGGGGAGTGAGATGGATGGCTCAGATTTAAGCAGAGATTTAATTCCTAAATAATTCTATAGTGGGAACTTTAGTATATAAATTATGATTAGTGGATCAAGATCCAATCTAGCCGTCGGATGAGTGACAAGTGTCACTCATCCAAGTGTCCTCCAACAACCATTTCAGAATAAAATAATCAACACAGTTACCGAGACGTAACTTCCCCGATTTCACGATTCAGACCATAACTTCCTCGTACGAAGTCCGATTTCGGCGTGCCACCTGTCAATGGATTCGTATCGACGAGACCTAGGTAACGGTCCTTGGCCCTCGGCCATCGGACACCCTGTCAAAAAGTCAACATTTCCCCTTATTTCTCCAAATTACGAAAATGCCCTTGAACTTCCATACATCGTAACTTTCACCACCGACATCGGAATCGAACGTGCCACCTGTCTATGAATTCGTGACGTCCCGAACTACGTCACGGTCATCGGTCAAAGTCTATTTGACCATCCGAATTAAAAGTCAACGTTTTGCCCACGCCCAGGGGCAAAACGGTCATTTTGCACAATTCGTCCGAAATCACCCGACTAATCCCAGATTAGTAAATCACAATTAAATATTATTGAATCCCGATATTCGGGACGGGTCGTTACAACCTTCCCTCCTTAAAGAATTTCGTCCTCGAAATTACCAACAACCTTATTCCACAACCACCTTGTGGAAAACATTTCGGCCTCACATCTGTGTACACCTGTACACCCACTTACTGGAACAACACCAGTCTCGTCTATACCCAGACATCCCATCATAGTCATACGTCACAACAACAACACTCGACCACCTCAAGTGGACATAATGACCTGATCCGCGATAAAATCGCTTAACCATTAAGCTGACTCCTTCAGCTAAATGGTTCCTTTCCATTGCCAATACACATGACGTCTACTCCCCCTGGGAGTCACCAAATTCCACTCGTCAGTCCATGCTAACACCATCAGTCAAATTGTCACCACTAAGCTTTACCACCCTGGTAAAGCCCCAACCATCAGCCAGTCAGTGACAACACCACCTACTACATCACTCTTGATGTAGCGCAAGATTAACCACATGATCTCAATGTCCATAATCGCCGACTCCCTCAGCGAACCAAGATGCTGGGAAATCACTGTGTGATCAAGTCACACTAGCCAACCATGGCTAAGAGCACCTGCCCATACAATCACTGAACCCGAAAAAATCACTCTGCACAGCGCACAGTATCCAATGTCCATTCCACAACACATCCAAATAAATGATATCGGAACCAAGCCGATTACCAACACGTTTAATCACACATCACGGGTACATCCCATGTACTGCCATTAGGCACCACTCAGCCTAACCAGTATCAATCCTCATACAACGTACCCTGTACGTACATCAATCCATCAATCCGCCTACAACCACCCAGGTCATAGCCAAACACGTTCTAATAACGGAGTACATTTGCCCAAACCAACATGAGACAAAACGAACTCCACCCGTCATCTAGTTCCAATTCCGAATCTGAATCCGCAATTTCGTAAGAAATCCCGAATCTGAACCCAACATCATATTTTTATTCCATGACCAAATCCGAATCCGAAATCATTATTCCGTAAGCTAGCATTGGAATAATCATTCCGCACCCAAATCCAGTAATCCATTTTTGAGCTTCGCAATCTAATCCTGAATCGTCACCCAGAAATTCGATTCCAAAACCCAAAATCTCGTTTACGTAACATAACCGAACCTATCAGTTGCCTGTCCAAAACACTCGATTGACTTCATAGGGAAGCCAATCCCAATATTCACACGTCAAAGGTTGACAAAATCCGACCACTTCGGAAACCTACTCAACCGAGTAACAAACCATATGGACTCACTCTGAAAAGAAGTTCAGTCCCGTCATTTACGACTCACATATCAAGGTAAGAGTGATAAACTCTCATCTAATCTGGATCATCACGATCACGATCCAGATCCATCACTATGTCACCCGACAAGTAATATTACGATCCTAGATCGTCACATCGTCCAAAGTCGACAACATCACAAATCAGATCCACCTAGGATCCACATATGCCCACATAGCTAACAATCCCTCTGAAAGCTGATCGTAGGGTCTTACACCCTCATTGAATCATTCGCCAAATTTCCCTTGGTGGAAAGATGACCTCGCATTTCACCACCAAATCCAAAATCATACACAACTTCTTGTGTCCAATGACCCAAGGCCAATCATGGGTCCATCCACCAATACACGCTCAACGTACTGGTAGCAACAATCATCATCTGCCACGGCAGGAAATAAGAAGTCAACCCCAATGACTTCGGAATACCAATCACCGACGCGGAAACGAGCACTCCTCTCGTCTCCCAATCACAACTCTCCCCGAATCGGGAGTTCCAACCATGTTGGAAACAGATATGCTCCCAAATGAGATGTCAAGTCCAACCACTGGACTGCCCACGTCCTTACCTCACTTGGACCACCACGTGTCCAAAATCAATTCATTCCTCGGACCTCACGTCCGCCAATAATCATTTATGCACATACCCTGATTCCGAACGGAATATCCACAACTCTGCCTGGATTTGCATACCCAACTGCCTCCGTCTCACAACTCAACCTTTACAGGTTCAATCCTCAGGTTCCAAGTGATTCACAATCACAAAATCTCACATCAATACCACGAATGGTTTTCCTCGACTTTTACAATTTCAATAATTTCCTTGTACTCTCTGGGGATATAAGAAGTATACCAACATACCAATCTCGGAGTTGACAACAACTGCCCAAATCCACCAATTCTTATGACATAGGGAACATCATCCCTAGATTCCTCAAGTTTCAATCATACCTTCTGATCCATTCCTCACATGTCATCATATATCTGTTGGGACTTATCCCAACACGACACAACCTCCACTAGATCCCATCCAGTCCATGACTCAACCACCACTGAGTCACAGATACCAATCATACGTCCATCACGACAGAGTCACACCCCAACATGTGGCTCATCGTCATCACAATCACCGACACCGGTACCAGCACCACGCACTATCATCAACACTAGTATCCGCACACAGGCATCCATACTAGTATTGGCATAAAAGTACCACTATACCAACATCCATACATAGCACACGAACATCCACACTAGCACACGAACATCCATGCTAGCACACTGTGTGCAAAGTTGTTACCCTGGATCTCCGTTCATACCGAACGACGATCCCGTAACAGCACTCGTACCCCACGACTATGGGTACCCCCAATTTTTGCCATCGGCACGTCAGGATAATGGACGTTCCTTGAACATGCCATGATCCCCAAGTGTTAAAACCACTCTAAATACCCTCGATAGCCAATTATCTTGACACAACTGTCGATCAACAGTCATCGTTGTCAAGATCCGTATCCACACATCACACAACCATTCGATCCCACACGGAAATCCACATCATATCTCGTAACCGCATCCGTGGATCGAATCCAACAATCCTGACTAGACTCACTTGATTCATCCACATGGTCATCCACGACCTCAGCCGCTCGCCGCAGCACAAGTTCTCTTTTAAAGTTCACCTTCCGGTCCATCAATTATAAATTAGGGTTCCAAAATCACACCCTAGGGTTCCATCGAACCCAACTGCCTTCTGCAGTAAAATCCACAACCTGACCGACTCCGCGGTCCTGACATCATATAGACGTCAAACCCAATCCAATCATCAACTCAGCGTGGGTTCCATCGTGGGTTCCACCACGAAGGTCATCGGCTAACTCCGATGCACCAACACCCCGTACACTAGCCAACACTACCAGGGTCCAAAACTTAGACCAACACTCAACTGAGTTTCGCATTTCCATAACATTATTCAAATGGGGTTCCCTGAACCCGGCTGTGCCCAGTGGCAAAACCATCCATCACCACATGACCGAATCGACGGTCCCACATTACCAGTTAATAGTATACAACCACACTTGGGTTGAATCGCATCAATGCACGGCGTATCGGGTCAAACACACCCAATCCACTATTCAAATCCAAAACTATCTATCAGGTTGACAACGGAACTGCAGCCCAAAGAGACATTACACCCTCGATCTTCGCGCACAAAAGAGCAAAACCTACTCTGATACCACTTGACACGACCCATCCCAATTCCCCGTGGATTTCCATGGAATGTGTCATGCTCCCGTCTGACACGATGTGTCAGACAATGGATAACCTGTTGCCACTGCCCAACCGGGCTTCCAGAGTGCGTAAGGATCGATGGAGGAGGTGTATGATGTCCCAGTCTCTGCTGCAGTCGCATCTGGAATCAACCTGAAGGGCATTAAAAACAAAAGCTGTGAGTGGACGAAAATAAACAAGTCTGTTTAAAACATTTATAAGACATTTATGCCCCTCAGTAAAACCATATGCATGCACCATCATTTAAAATCATATATCATATAATATGAACCATAAACATAATTTTAGCCACTGCACCATACACTCCAATCCGACATCCCTGATGTCTGACGTCCCTGACGTCAATAAGGTCCCAATCACAAGGCTACGCGTGCCACTCGGGTCTCAATTTCCGAGTTCAATCCCCGTACCTCGTTCGGGTACAGCATCCCCGATGCTTAGCGTCATAGACGCTGGACGTTCTAGACGTCTGTGACCTCTCCGGGGTACCTCATCCGGAGGAGACAATATAATATGGAAGGATCTATACATTGCAGTACCAAAAACATTTTATTGATATCCAAATGCAAAGCATATATATATATATACATAGATAAAATCCAAACCAATCTTTAAGTTTCAGCAGACGGGTCTCAAGCCCAAATACTGTGAAACGTGCCATAACCATAATTTCAATATCATCAAAACCATTATAAGTCCAAATAGTTGATTTAAATCCAAAATCATTTATTCGATTCCATTCTAGGGTCCCCGACCCGAATCACACGTATAAATCAACTGGGCCCCTGGCCCGATTTCATAAGTTAACTGGCCCCCGGCCCGAATTCATAAGTCCACTGGGCCCCCGGCCCGAATTCACAAGTTAACTGGGCCCCTGGCCCAATTTATAAGTTAATTGGGCCCCTAACCCGATTCACAAGTTAACTGGGCCCCTGGCCCGATTTATAAGTTAACTGGGCCCCTGACCCGATTCACAAGTTAACTGGGCCCCTGGCCCAATTTATAAGTTAACTGGGCCCCTGGCCCGATTTTACTTTATCAAGTCAGTAACCGTTTCATGAAATCATATCCAACCACATTTATGGAAATCGGTGAAAATCCAGAAAATCTTGGTTTACGTGCAAATACGTAAATCACCTCGAAATGCGTGAAATCATTTAAATTCACCGAATCCAAAGTAAATCATTTAATCATAATTATAACAATCATGAAACAGTTATGCATGCATCGAATTTATAAAACCAATGTCCATTCATAGACCGTTCAACCGAGCGCCTCGATACGCGTGCCATAGGCCTTCCCGGGCCACACCACTATCACCGGGACTCCCAATCCTGTTCAAATCACATTAGAGGATTACTAACCTCATCATTAACATCCTATTCAAGTCCCGTAATTTTCCTAAATTTTTAAGTATTTTTATACTGGATTTAAAACCTTCGGACATCCCGAACAATATCGAGACGGTGTCCGATCGACACGAAACCAATCCCAAATTGTTCGTTACATTGTATAGGACCAAAGTCTTGTTGATCGTACCTCGAGATTTGTGCCCACGCGCCGTCACGCGCCGCCGTGAGTGGCTGCGCGTGAAAGCCACGCACCTGCTACAGTGACTGCTACAGTCACCACCTTCACCCGAATGACTGGTAAACGGGTCTGATTACCCGCGATCTGACCCGGTTCAAACTCACCCAATTCAACATCAATTTAATCCAATCTTTCAACTGATCCCTTGTAATCAATCACCATTTAAGTTCTGTAAATCGAATTACACAAATTAGGGTATATATCTCCACAACTCACGATCGATCCTCGACGGGTTTTCAATTCGGGTTTCACGATATCGTCCCTGGTTTCCAAATTAATTCATTCAGTTAGCATCGTGAGAGTGTAAGGAACATTTCTACAAGTGTCACTCATCCAAGTGTCCTCCAACAACCATTTCAGAATAAAATAATCAACACAGTTACCGAGACGTAACTTCCCCGATTTCACGATTCAGACCATAACTTCCTCGTACGAAGTCCGATTTCGGCGTGCCGCCTGTCAATGGATTCGTATCGACGAGACCTACGTAACGGTCCTTGGCCCTCGGCCATCGGACACCCTGGTCAAAAAGTCAACATTTCCCCTTATTTCTCCAAATTACGAAAATGCCCTTGAACTTCCGTACATCGTAACTTTCACCACCGACATCGGAATCGAACGTGCCACCTGTCTATGAACTCGTGACGTCCCGAACTACGTCACGGTCATCGGTCAAAGTCCATTTGACCATCCGAATTAAAAGTCAACGTTTTGCCCACGCCGATGGGCAAAACGGTCATTTTGCACAATTCGTCCGAAATCACCCAACTAATCCCAGATTAGTAAATCACAATTAAATATTATTGAATCCCGATATTCGGGACGGGTCGTTACAATGGGTAAAAAGTTGACTTTTTACACCGGTGGTCAAATGCACGACGATCGAGGATCGTTACGTACATCGGATTAATACAAGTCAGTAGACAAGCGGCACTTCGAAATCGGACGTTCGACGGGAAAGCTACGGGTGGCCCAATCAGAGGGTGCCACATGTCACTACCATGTCAGTGACGTGGACCAATGTGCTACTGACACGTGGCACCTGTCAAAGTCTGACATGTGTTTGTATGAAATTTTCAGATGATGTCATGTTGACGGCAGCAACGATGTCTTACTAACGTCAGCAGTGACGTCATGCTAACGTTAGCAGTGACGTCATGCTAACGTCAACAGCGTTGACCGTTGACTTTTCACAAGGCAAGTTGACCCGCGCGTGGGGACACATGGGCGCGAATTTTGAGGCGAGACTGGCACCATTTTCAAGGTTTCGACGTTACAAATCCAATGGCGGTAGTTTTCTGTCGATCCGAGACTGTTTGATAGGTCAAGTTGAGGTTTGAAGCCTCGGGAAGTGAGTTCGGGATGCATTCCCAGGCTAGTTGCCAGGACCCGTCCCAATCCCCCCGGGATCGATGCGGGACGCCCCTGATCCGGTCTGACACAGAGTGTCAGACAAGGGAAAATTTCGACTTTAACCCACTCGGGGCTTTAGAGAGTGCCAGGATCCGAGGGAGGAGTGTGATGTTTCGGTCTCTGCTACAGTCCGCAACCGTGATCAACCTGAAGGGCATTCAAAACATTAAAATTTGTACGTGGACAAAACAAAGAATTTATAAAAATATTTTCACAAAAGACATTTATGCCCTTCACTAAAAAGCATGCATGCATTCGAAAACCATTTACCAAACCATTAAGGCCTTGGCCCAAAATCATAAATGAAACCAATCGTACGGGCCACTGCCCAAATCCATGTGGGACTCTGACAGGACCGTCCCCGAAGGGACATTGATATATGTGCCCGGTCTTGCTCCCGTCTGGCAAGTCGACTCAAGTTCCCAAATTACCCTCAACACTTGCCAAACAAGGGATAATCAAACATGTGCCCACTCATGCCGCCACCTCTCGAATAACCTCGATTAGCGCGCCAAGACCTGGAGGGTCAATAAAAACACAAAAGTTGTGAGTGGACAAAAATGAATCAGTTAATAAAACAGGTTACAGAAAGACATTTCTACCCTCCACGTAAAACCAATGCATGCATTCAAAAATCATTTCATAATCCATTTCATTTTCCAATATAAGAAAATCGTGTATGAAAATTAAAATCATTTTCCTTTGCTCAGACCTCGGCCTTAGCCTGAAACCATAAACAAGGAGCATCAGCCCAAAATCATGAATCAAAAGCCAAGTACATAACATAACCCAAAATCCATCAAGTCATATAAACCGGGCTATTACCCAACACATCTGAAACATCCAAAATCAACAATAATTCACACGTCAATCAATCTGCTGGATCTCAAGTGCGCCCGAGTCTTTAAACTAAAATCCGGAACCATCATCCCGAACCCAAATCCGGAAATCCACCTTCAAGTTTTCGAAACCCGAAACTCGTTCATCAAGCCACTTTTATGAACTGGGCATCAAGCCCGAAATCACTTTTCCCAAAATCCGTTTTAAATTTTTGAAATCAAGTCGTATTTTTAAATACCAAATTCAAATCCCCAAAATCACGGTAAAACCATAACATATTCAAAATCTCGTAAAACGTGCACATCCGTAATAATTCTGAAATACGTGTGAAAATCGTAAATCATACTCACAATCATAATCAAACATCATCAAAACCATGATACGCACAAACCGTATAAAACATTCATTAAATCACCATAAAAGCATAGGTGGAATTATAGTCTCGAAATAAGTGCAATTAGGCATTGCATATTGAAATACGTATAAATACGGAAATCATAATTGCCATCAGTCGTAATCATAATCATAAAAATCATAGAAACAGTTATGCATGCATCAAATTTTAGAAAGAAAAGTTCACTCACACACCTTCCATATCGTTAGCTTTCGAGCTGCACGCGTTTCCGTAATTTCCGACATTTTCCAGAAATCTCGAATCATGTTCGAAATCATTCCTCAGTGTCACTAAGGACTCAAATAACATCATACTAATTTCCCATAATTTTTCGGGAATTAAATATTAAATAAAAACGTAATATAAACCTTCGGACCCTCGAAACAACATCGAAACGGTGTCCGATTAACTCGAAACCAACGCCAAAATGTTCGTTACATTGCATAGGACAAAAGTCGTGTTGAACTCACCTCGAGAATCGGGCCCACGTGCCCTCACGCGCCTCCGCAAGCGGCTGCGCGTGAAACTCACACGCCTGCTACAGTGACCGCACCGTCGTTTTCCTCCCCCGACTAGCCTGCATACGGGTTGTTCAACCCGCGACATGACTTGTTAATTTTTCCTTCACTTCGACATTGTTTTTGACAATTCAAACGTCCAGTTGTATCGAAATAAGTTTAATTGGGGATCTGTAAACTAAATTACACACATAGAGCATTTAATCCAACATTTCTCTCGAGATCAAACACGCGCTCTTAACTTTCGAGACTCACTCAAATCAACTTAGTTTTCAAATTAATTGGTACAGAAGCCTCATAAGACTTAACTAAACATTAAACCATAACCAATTTCACAAATCCTTACCTGTAAGTAGTTGTCCTCAGCCTCGAAAATTTCCAGAAACTGGAACTTCTGTTCTTGGCCAAACCGCGTTTGATTTCCTTCAATGTTTGTACGGTTGAAGTCTAAATGAGTCCAGAAGACTATTTTTAATCTCTGTTTGGCTCCTCTCAACTCACAGATTAAACTTTGAATTTCCCTCCAAAATTTCTGTTTTTCTGAATTGGGGTTTTCTCTCTGGTTCTCGGTTTTTCTCTTCTCCAAATGACTTCTCACACTCCTAACCTCTCTGTTTCGAAAACCGGCCAACCCAACAGCTCATGGGAATCTCTCAGACCTTCTGTGACTGTGTTTCCCACAAATAACCCAAACTCAAAAACAGCACCCCCTGTGCTCTGTTCCCTGTTGCAAACCCACCTAAATGTGCTTCCACTACCTTAAAACTGTCACAATTAGCCTCTCTCAGTGACAATTGTCACTCACAATGTTAAACAATTCCCCGAAAGTCACTTACTCTGTTAAACAATAAGTCCCACTCACGGCTGTTTCAAACTGCAGCCTTGGCAAATTATCATTTTGCCCTCCTTCACAAAATTACCAAAGTGCCCTTCTCGTTCTAGAACCGTAACTCATCCGTCCGAGGTCCGTTTTAAGCGTGCCACCTATCTACGGACTCAGGGAATCGAGACCTATTTAATGGTCCTCGAACTGCGTGAAAAATAGTTGTCAAACAAAAAGTCAACAATTTCCTCATTTTGACCTACTTACGAAAATGCCCTTGAACTTCCCAACGTCATAACTTCTTCCTTGATCGTCGGAATCGGACGTGCCACCTGTCTATGAACTCGTGACGTCCCGAACGACGTCATAGTCATTGGTCAAAGTTCATTTGACCACTCGAACAATAAGTCAACCGTTCGCCCAAATTTCTAGGGGCAAAATCATCATTTTCTTCAAATTTTCCCACTTTTCCTTTTTCGAATGTCCGGGTCGTTACAACCTACCCCCCTTAAAGAATTTCGTCCTCAAAATTCCAATTAGTGGGAGTAATAATATTCTTCCCGAGGATACATGTCTACGATAATCCTGAAACATAATCACTCTCAACCGGGTATAAGTCATACCCAACTTAAAGAAAACATACTACCAGCATTAATCCTTCTGTAAACCCCTGCCCCATGGGCAGTCATACCATATACTTACTCGGAATACATAGCCTAGCTCACGTTCGAGTCCACACAATCTAGGAAACACAAAATCCGTCATGTCTTCTCTATCAAATGCCATCCGCTCGTGACATGGTACATCCTTATGCATATGTCAACAGGGTCAATAAACTCATAAGGTTCAATAACTCTGGAACTCATTCCCCTCACTAGGTCAATCACACCATATCCCTTTACCAGGGTCACCACGTATAATGATTTTAACCTTTCCTCCTGATTCCTTCCTATTGCCAATAAGCACTCAGTACAACCGCTCGTACTATATCACAAGGCACATCCTTTTCTTAACTTCGACTCCACCATACACCAAGTATGGTCCTGCAGTTGGACGCCAACCGTCCAAGTTATCAGAAATCATGTACTACTCCAATCCTATGGAGTTCCATAACTAACAGGATTTCACCTATCCTTAAGTTATCAAACGAGACAATCCTCTCCCCAAATAATACCTGATCCGTCAATGTGGTTGTCATCTCAATGTATCCCGACCATCGACTTATCACACATTAAGCCTTTCTTTTTATCCATTATCACTAATCCTGATGGTCGATACAGTACTTGTACATTCCTTCCTAAAGGTATATGACCTCTGCATACTCAACCCCGTGGGTTGATCTCAACTCATACAAGGAAGGTCAACTTTAGAGGGTTTAACTAGCATCAACACACAACTCCTCGAGTCCCAAATCTCGTGGTAACATCTCAATATACACACAGAAGGGTCGCCATCGAACATAAGTCACTATTCCTCCACTTGTAACCATTCAACCTCAGTTCTCAATTCCAATAACTCTGACCTCCTTCCGGGTCAATCACCATCCACTAACCTTAGCCATATTAAATCCGAACATTATCCTTTTCTCTCTTTTACTCAAAATCGACAATCACCACCATGTTGGCCTCTCTTATTAAGGACACCACTGAAAACCTTCCCAGGAAACCACATTTCCTTAACTCGTGATATGGAATCCTTATTCCACACCGTTACCTTATTAAGTCGTCCATATTCAACACGTAAACTCAAATCATCGTAAACTCAATTTCTCATCCTGACAAACCTCAGGAAATACGTTGAATGATCCGTGCATCCTCAGCTCTCGTTGGAAATCTCATACACTAAGCACATACACCACACATGTGACCAACAAACTTGAATACCTGATACCAACCATCCATTTGTTGTGAGGATCAAAATCAACCTAAGGGGTAACCTCACATCGATAGGTCTACCCCCCATATGTCTCACCAATTTTTACCATATATAATTACCAAGGTTACTACATAACTATTATCAAATATAACATCGGTAACTCTAGTTAGTTCAATGACTTCCATACCATAACCAATCACAAACAACACCATATCCGACCAATAACCAATCCCAAGACATGGAAGAGTGGATAGCCCAGGACCTACCCCAGACGTACGTTCTGGTTAAACATACATCATGACCACAAGTAATAGGTATCTAGGTCATCACTCCAGGGCTACTCAGGCTTCCTACGAAGGGCTTGCAATCCCCGAGCATGTGGTCCCAACCGACCACGCCCCTATGGTCCATCACGACCCCACCAACTCTTCCCTCGCCCTTCATATCGACAGTCAGTATAGGAGCCAATCCTCACTGTACCACACCCCAACAGTGCCATCTCACTATATCAATCAATCTATATAACCATTTCTTTATGATGTGACAAGACGACTCACAATCATAACTGTTACTATATCATTACCCTTGTTACTTTACCTCCCAGTGGACCCGACTGAACTGGACTATCTCCTAAGTCCAAATCCCTGTATACCTCGGGTCCCCGCCCGAGCCTCAGGAAACAAAGGTAAACAAAACAAAGCCATATATTTATAACCCATTGGGTACCTGACCCTATACTAGTCCTTGGCATTCCCGGTGCCAAACATTCCTCAATTAGCCTTTCTGGCTCCTCTCGAGCCTTGATACCTTACCATGGCTCATCTCAAGTTCCTAACCAATATCCGGACTCATTTTGAGTCCCGTACCCATATCTCGACTCCTCTTGAGTCCAATCTCATGCCAATCAATCATGCCATCACTGACATACCCAGTCACCAAGCAAATACCAATGGTCAACCAAATCTTATACGACCGATAAGGCCTAAGATATATCCCATCATATTTTAGACTCTTTAAACACGCATTCCACTTAAGGATTTCACTGAAACTAATCCCATCACGAGTGTAACTTGCCCAATTACGCAGCCTTTCTAGCCACTGGGCTCATTCGTCCTTGCGACCCACACAATTCTATGTCTAACAAACAATATACACCGATTTACATCTAACCCTCAATCCAGGGTCAATCTCATCCGAGATCTATCACGAGGTCTCATACTCCCTCGTCTACTCGTCTCACTACCAGGTCGCGCACGAGGCTTACACTTTGGAGGCATGATGTGGCAACAGAATCAGCAACCTAGTGCTCTGATACCAAGTTGACAGGACCGTCCCCGAAGGGACATTGATATCTGTGCCTGGTCCTACTCCCGTTTAGCAAGTTGACTGAAGTTCCCAAATTACCCTTAGTACTTGCCAAACAAGGGATAATCAAACATGTGCCCACTCATGCCGCCACCTCTCGAATAGCCCCGATTAGCGCGCCACGACCTAGAGGGTCAATTAAAACACAAAAGGTGTGAGTGGATGAAAATGATTCAGTTAATAAAACAGGTTACAGAAAGACATTTCTACCCTCCACGTAAAACCAATGCATGCATTCGAAAATCATTTCATAATCCATTTCATTTTCCAATATAAGAAAATTGTGTATGAAAATCAAAATCATTTTCCTTTGCTCAAACCTCGGCCTTAGCCTAAAACCATAAATACAGGGCATCAACCCAAAATCATGAATTAAAAGCCAAGTAAATAACATAACCCAAAATCCATCAAGTCATATAAACCGGGCTATTGCCCAACACATCCGAAACATCCAAAATCAACAGTAATTCACACGTCAATCAATCTGCTGGATCTCAAGTGTGCCCGAGTCTTTAAACCCAAAACCATGAGCATAATCAGGCTTTCCTAGGATATCAACGAGTCTTTAAACTCAGAGCATAATCAATAGGCCTCGGGGGATATCACAATAATCCGAGTCTTTAAACTCAAAACATGTCAATCAATGACCCTCCCCCGTCATCAATCAACCGGGTCTTTAAATCCAGAACATCATCCAGCAATAGTACCGGGTCTTTAAGCCCAAAACCATTTGTAAATCACAACAAATCCAGAATCCATCGTAAACCAATTTCCCAAGTCAAATCCGAGATCACACTTAATCGAAATGGAACTCATGTCTGAATTTCACATTCAAATCCCCAATCATATCCGTCATCAATTCCCGAGTCTGAATTCGCAATAATGATTCCGTAAGCCGACATCCATAACCATCATCCCGAACCCAAATCCGGAAATCCACCTTCAAGTTTCCGAAACCCGAAACTCGTTCATCAAGCCACTTTTATGAACTGGGCATTAAGCCCGAAATCGCTTTTCCCAAAATCTGTTCTAAATTTTTGAAATCAAGTCGTATTTTTAAATACCAAATTCAAATCCCCAAAATCACGGTCAAACCATAACATACTCGAAATCTCATAAAACATGCACATCCGTAATAATCCCGACATACGTGTCAAAACCGTAAATCATACTCACAATCATAATCAAACATCATCAAAACCATGATACACACAAACCGTATAAAACATTCATTAAACCACCATCAAAGCATAGGTGAAACCATAGTCTAGAAATACGTGCAATTACGCATTACATATTGAAATACATATAAATATGGAAATCATAATTGCCATCAGTCGTAATACTAATTTCCCATAATTTTTTGGAAATTAAATATTAATTAAAACGTAATATAAACCTTCGGACCGTCGAAACAACATCGAAACGGTGCCCGATTAACTCGAAACCAACGCCAAAATGTTAGTTACATTGCATAGGACAAAAGTCGTGTTGAACACACCTAGAAAATCGAGCCCACGCGCCCTCACTTACCGCCGTAAGCGGCTGCGCGTGAAACTCACACGCCTGCTACAGTGACCGCACCATCGTCTTCCTCACCTGACTAGCCTACAAACGGGTTGTTCAACCCGCGACATGACCCGTTAAATTTTCCTTCAATTCGACATTGTTTTCGACAATTCAAACGACCAGTTTTATCGAAATAAGTTTAATTGGGGATCTGTAAACTAAATTACACACATCAAGCCTTTAATCCAACTTTTCTCTCGAGATCAAACACGCGGTCTTAACTTTCGAAACTCACTCAAATCAACTTAGTTTTTAAAATAATTGGTACAGAAGCTTCATAAGACTTAACTAAACATTAAACCATAACCGATTTCACAAATCCTTACCTGTAAGTAGTCGTCCTCAACCTCAAAAATTTTCAGAAACTGGAACTTCTGTTCTTGGCCAAACCGCGATTGATTTCCTTCAATCTTTGTATAGTTGAAGTCTAAATGAGTCCAGAAGACTATTTTTAATCTCTGTTTGTATCCTCTCAACTCACAGATTAAACTTCGAATTTCCCTCCGAATGTTTAGTTTTTTCGAATTGGGTTTTTCTCTCTGGTTCTCGGTTTCCCTCTTCTCCAAATGACCTCTCACATTCCTAACCTCTCTGTTTTCAAACCCAGCTAACCCAACAGCTCGTGGGAATCTCTCAGTCCTATTGTGGCCGTGTTTCCCGCAAACAACCCAAACTCAAAAACAGCGCCCCCCGTGCTCTGTTCCCTGTTGTAAACCCACCTAAATGTGCTTCCACTACCTTAAAACTGTCACAATTAGCCTCTCTCATTGACAATTGTCACTCACAATGTTAAACAATTCCCCCAAAGTCACTTACTCTGTTAAACAATAAGTCCCACTCACGGCTGTTTCAAACTGCAGCCTTGGAAAATTACCATTTTGCCCTCCTTCACAAAATTACCAAAGTGCCCTTCTCGTTCTAGAACCGTAACTCATCCGTCCGAGGTCCGTTTTTAGCGTCCCGCCTGTCTACGGACTCAGGGTATCGAGACCTACCTAACGGTCCTTGAATTGCGTGAAAAATAGTGGTCGAACAAAAAGTCAACAATTTCCTCCTTTTCGACCTAATTACGAAAATGCCCTTGAACTTCCCAACGTCATAACTTCTTCCCTGATCGTCGAAATCAGACGTGCCACCTGTCTATGAACTCGTGACGTCCCAAACTAAGTCACAGTCATCGTTCAAAGTCTGTTTGACCACTCGAACAAAAAGTCAACCGTTCGCCCAAATTTCTAGAGGCAAAATAGTCATTTTCTTCAAATTTTCCCAATTTTCCTTTTTCGAATGTCGGGGTCGTTACAGACTCAGCCCAAAACTACTATATATATATATATCATATAACATATAACCAATCCTGTCACGATTTCCAAAGTTACGCACCTGCTACCTAGGGTCTCAAATCCCAAATCTCCCTAGGGTCCACCTAGGTCAATGTACGCAGATCAATGACCCTCCTTGGGGGTTATAATCCATAATAGCCTTCTTGAGAGTAAGGTACCCAACGGGGGTGACTCCACGCAGTTAGTGCTCCGTGACTACTCCATGGTCCATTCTGGCCAAGGACCCTCCCCGGAGGAGACAATCCATAAATAAAGGATGGAGTATGAAATTCCATTTCGAAATCATTCTTAAAACCTTTCAAAGGATTCATGCCCGGTCCTCATAAACCGTCATTAACCTAGAAATCCATGTAGGGTCTCCGACCCGAAATCATAAACGTAAACCAACTGGGCCTAAAGCCCGAACTCAAAATCAACCCGGGCATTGAGCCCGATACCGCAGGGTCAGTTACGATTCCAATCATAGTGATGCGTGAAACCATCCATCCAGGACTGCTCTCAATCCTGGTATGTCGCCAGGAACAAATCAACCGACGTGAGCACCTCTAGAGTATGGTGCACACATCACCGATCGATATCATGAACCTTCAGCACTTCGAAGTCGAACTTCTAGTGGCTTCTCGACAATGGAACGTGCATCGTGACCTCTCCGGAAGGAACACGTCCCAGTCTGGAGCCAAGCATCGTGTGGCCATATGCTCAGACCCATAGGTCATCAATGGGGCCATATGCTCGTGATAAACCCAAATGGGTCTCATGCCTAGTTTCCTATTGTAACGACCCGTCCCAGAATTCGGGATTAGATTACTGACTAATCATGATTAGCAGGGTTAATCGGTGATTAGTTGGGCGAACTTGGACGAACGATGCAAAATGACCGTTTTGCACCTGGTCGAGGGTAAAACGTTGACTTTTTAGTCGGGCGGTCAAATGGAGTTTGACCAATGACCGTGACGTAATTTGGGACGTCACGAGTTCATAGACAGGTGGAGCGTTCGATTCCGACGTTCGTGGTGAAAGTTATGACGTTCGGAAGTCCAAGGGCATTTTTGTAATTTGGACGAAATAAGGAAAAATGTTGATTTTTTGGTAGGGGGCGGCACGCGTCGATCGGAGTCCGAATGACCAAGTTACGGGTCACAGAGGTCGGAGGGCATTTTGGTAATTTGCCAACTGAGGGCATTTTGGTCATTTTATCAACTGGGCACTGTTCACACCGTGGGAGACAACCTGCACGGCCATGTCGTGGGTGTCTGAGCATGCAAATTGTTTATGGAACCCATTTGCTCGTGATGGGTGCTAGTGGACTGAGGGAATTGTTTATGTGACTGAGTGGGAAGCAATTGTGCCTGGAGTGGTGAGATGCTGTGCACAGGCTGGTGTTTTTGAGGTAAGAAAAACACAGTGGGCATGCGTTCGAGTGTGCACGGGTGAGGTTGGAATTGGAGCGCTGTTGTGGTCTGTGTGTTTATGCAGTTAACGTGGGAGCAGAGACAGAAGGTAGAGCACGGTTGTGCTGGTTGTAGTGTAGTGCGGGGAACAAGTGGCGTTGAGACGTTTGAAATGGGAAAAACAGAGACTGTTGGACCATTTCTATTTCGACCCCCTCAATAGCGGTTTTGGGAGTAATGTGTGAGTTGGGGGAGAATGACCCCGGGAACACAGAACCCGCCCAGAAATTCCAGTTACGAACTCAAAATCAATTTTGATTTTGGGCGGCAAATTGATGGAATCAGAGGTGAGTCTGATCTTCTTGACGTCCAGACGAGTCGAACGGAATCAACAGTGAAGGAAATGGTGAAGGGTAGAGGCCAGACGGTTCTTGAGTTCAGCTGGTGAGATTCCAGTTGGGCTGGAAGGCTTAGACGGTTTGGAGCTTGCAATTGAGGTCGAAGAACAGTTTCTGGTGATCCTGCAAAGCTTCTGAGTGAAGCAATTGAAGGAAACGATGAGTATTGGTGCACTTCCAGTGATGAACGGTGGTCGATTGTTTGTCGAAAAATCGAGCTGGGATGGACGGATTAAGGTAAGGGTTGTTGAAACTTAAGTTACAGAACCGTAATTTGGATTATGAGGATGCTCTAGACTGAAACAATTGAGGGAAACAACTTGAGATTCGCAGGGATCGAAACGGGTCATGTCGCGGGTCGAACAACCCGATTGCAGGCTTGTCGGGTTGGGACGATGACTATTGATGTTATTGTAGCTGGCGCGTGGGTGTCACGCGCAGCCACTCACGGCGGCGCGTGACGGCGCGTGGGACGGTTTTTCAAGGTGAGTTCAAAACGACTTTTGTCCTACACAATGTAACGAACATTTTAACGCTAGTTTCGAATTTATCGGACACCATTTCGATGTTGTTCCGAGGGTCCGAAGATTTATGTTATGTTGTAATTAACGATTAATTCCCATAAAAAATTATGGAAAATTAGTATGTTGTTATCTAAGCCCTTAGTGACACTAAAGTATGTTTTCGGACAGGATTTGAAATTTCTGGAAAATATCAGAAATTACGGAACCGTGTGCGGCGCGAAACCGAGCCTTAAGAACAGTGGGTGAGTGGACGTTGCTTTCCAAATTTGATGCATGCATAAATATTTCTACGATTTCTATGATTATGATTATGAATGGTGATTGATTTCGATTCCCGTATTTATACGTATTTTTTATATGCATACGAAATTGCACGTATTTCGAGACTATGGTTTCTTTTATGATTGACGATTGTTTAATGAATGATTTTATGGGATTTGTACGTATTACGTTTTTAAGATGTTGGATTCGGTTATGAGTATGGTTCATGGTTTTGACACGTATGTCGGGAATGACACGATTTTGCACGTTTTATGACAAGTCCCGTCCCCAACTGGACCTCGAAAACTGTACTCGGTCCTGCTCCCGCCTGACAAGTCAACTGAAGTCTCGAAACGATCCTTCAGCACCTATCAGACAAGGGATAGCTGCGTTGATTTCCTCTTATGCCTCCGCCTCGAGATCAGCCCCGAACGTTGTGCCACGGCCTGGAGGGTCAACAAAACAGAAAAAGGTGTGAGTGGAAAAAAATAATATCATTTCAAATACGTTTGAAACACATCATTTACCCTCCAGTTTATCAAACCATGCATGCATAGGGAAAAACAAATGAATGACAATCACCGGCTTTCCAGCCAAACCACATAACAAATCAAAATCCTGGCTCTCAGGCCAACCCTGAAAACATAGTCACCTGGCCACACAGACCAGAACTCGTACTCTATACCAGTACGTAACCACAATCAACATCAAACAGTACTATGCACTAGGTCAACAATCAATTACTCAATCAATCAATCCATCCATCCGCACTATTCACCAGTGCACAAACCATCACATAATCACATCCGCACTACTCGTAGGCCATACCCCAAGCATTAGCCGTCTGGGAACACCCCGAGCTCCGGCTATCTGGGAATACTTATCACCCCGAGTACTAGCCGCCTAGGAACACCCCTAGCTCCGGCTGCCTGGGAACAATCACAATCATATCCCCGAGCTTCGGTCGTCTGGGACTACCCCTAGCTTCGACCGTCTGGGCATCCATAATCACAATGAAAATCATCCTGGGATCATATCCCAAAACATCTCAGTCAAATCCATGACCTCAAACCAAGTCAAACGCATTACCAACCGGGACTCAAGCCCAAATAGCATTTATACGTAAATCCGTAAAATCATATCGAAAACAGTAAAATAATCCAGAAATCATCATTGACTCACCCAATAGTCAAAATACTCTTTTTAAAACCTTTCTGACTCCGGGCCTAGCCCAAAATACCATTTGCACAATTCCTCAAAAAAACGTGCCCGAAAGACCGATTAAAATATTCATTAAATCACACAAAATCATGCCACATCATCAGGACATCATTGCAAGTCAATTTATGCAATCAATCATGGAAACATTAAACTATGCATGCATCATGGCTTATAAAACAAACGTCCACTCACACACCGTCCAACCCGCTCACTTTCCGAGCTGCACGCGTTTCCGTAATTTCCGATACGTGCTAGGAATCCCGAATCCTGAACTCAGCCGGGGTACGTCTGAACTGTCGCGGGTCCAGTTCGTGTGCAACTCGTGGCCAATTCTCTTCGAATTTGATGCCAGTCGACTCGTCTCAGATCCAGTAAGCTCACTCAAACGTTCATTTCCGTCAATTTAACCTCCAACAAGAAATTCAATTCGAAATTAGCAATTCAATGTTTCGGGTATTTCAGTGATGGAGGCAGCTCAGTTTGTTCAATAATCCTCTCGGTTTTCACTCAATTTCCACTCCCAATTACCCTTAATTCCTCATTCATTTGTTCCCTGGGTTACTGAGAATCGATCAAGGTATTTGTGGAGGTTTTGTGTTAGTCTCTGTTTTTGTAAATGAACACCGCATTACCTCTTACTGCAAATTAACAACTAGTTCAGTTAATTATTAAATTCATAAACTAAGCAACTAAGTGCCACTAACCTCAATTCAAATGTACCAAGTGTCACTTAGGGAATCCTCCTCATCCCATAAGCTGAATCAGCCATGGAAACCATTTAATAACGATTAATAGCACTGTTTAATTCAGTCCCTAGTACAATTACCATTTTACCCTTGTTCTCACAAATTACCAAAATACCCCTAATCGTTCTAGACCCATAACGTTTTCGTTTGGACTCCGATTGACGCATGCCGCCTGTCTACGGATTCAGCATCCCGATCAAAAAGTCAACTTTCGGCCCCTATGGCCGATTTACCAAATTACCCTCCAACTTCCGCATGTCATAACTTTTTCCTCGGATGTCGAAATTGGACGTGCCACCTGTCTATGAACTCGTGACATCCCGATCTATGTTACAGTCATCGGTCAAAGTCCGTTTCACCGCTCGAATAAAAAGTCAACCGTTCGCCCGATTCTAGGGGCAAAATCGTCATTTTCCTCAAATTTTCTAAATTTTCGTTTTTCGCATTTTCCGGGGCGTTACATTTTACGAGTTTTTGAGTATGTTTTGATTGGACCGTGATTTTGGTGATTATGATTGTGGTTTTGATGTTTTGCTAATGATATTTGAAAAATTAAGTGATTTCAAGGAATTAAAATGGATTTTGAAAAAGGTGATTTTGGGCTTGATGCTCGGGGCATAAAAGTAACTTTGATTAACGAGATTTCGGTTTTCGGAAATTTAAAGCAGATTCTTGGTTTGGGTTCGGGATGATGTTTCCGGATGCCGGCTTACAGAATCTTTATTGCGAATTCGAATTCGGGAATGAAAGACGATTTAATAACGTGATTTGGTGTGATTATACATGCCCCGTGTTTAATGATGATTTGAATATGTTTTGTAAAGTATGTGTTTGGGAAATTGAATGTGGGAATTCGGACCATGAGTCCCGTTGCGAGAAATGTGATTTTGGGATGGATCCCACGTTGTTGTGTTTGACAAATTTTTTGGGTTTAAAGACCCGTTGAAAACTATTTTGGGTTTAAAGACTCGGGTGCTATTGCTGGAGCACATTTTTAGTTTAAAGACTCGGTTAATTGATAACGGGGGAGGGCCCTTAATGAGTTTAAAGACTCGTGAGTTTAAAGACTCGGTTATTGTGATACCCACGAGGCCAATTGAATATGTTTTGAGTTTAAAGACTCGTTGATATCCCGGGAAGGCCTGATTATGCGCATGGTTTTGAGTTTAAAGACTCGGGCTCACTTGATAACCAGCAAACTGATTGATTGTGATTCATTGATATTCTATGTTATTCAGATGTGTTGGGCAGTGGCCCGGTTATGTGCTTGATGGTTTTTTGGATTATGTTGTGTACTTGGTTTTGATTCGTGGTTTTGGGCTGAGGCCCTGTGTTTACGACGGCGGGCTAAGACCCGAAGATTTAGACATGGAAAATGTTTTTGATTTCTATATACGGATTTCTTGTGTTTAAAATGTAACGGTTTGCTAAACGATTTTTGTATGCATGCATTTTTTTTACGTGGAGGGTAAAAACGTCTTTCCGTAACGGTTTTTATAAACTGATTTATTTTTGTCCACTCACGCTTTTTGGTTTTTATTGACCCTCCAGGTCGTGGCGCGTTGTTCGAGGCTGTTCGAAGGGAGAAGGCATGTGTAAGCACGTGTGGCTATCCCTGGTTTGGCAAGTACTGAGGGTAACTTGGGAATCTCCGTCGTCTTGCCAGACGGGAGCAGGACCGGGCACGGTTAACAATGCCCTTGTCGGGGGCGGTCCTGTCACCTATTTCCAAATCCAAAACCATTTCATTAAACCGAAACCACAAACACTTATAAGCACCGTATAAAACAGAAAACCTCAAAATAAGTGTAATTCCGTAAACACACACAAAAGCACTCATGGAATCACAAGACATGTTCATAAACTCATATAAAACATTTATGCATGCACCAATTTAGAAAAAAAAAGTCCACTCACGGAACGTTTGAGCTGCTGCCTCGATACGCGTGACATACGCCTATCGCGGCTAAACACCGTCTTCAGGGTTCCCAAACTTATCCAAATCGTAATAGAGGGTTACTAACTACTGAAATAACCCGTCATTAAAGCCCCGTAATTTTTCCGAAATTTTAACTATTTTTGAACTCGATCATAAACCTTCGGACGTCCCAAACTATATCGAAACGATGTCCGATTGACTCGAAACCAGTCCCAAAATGTTCGTTACATCGAAGGGATGATTTCATGTGTTGGAAGTACCCCTAAACTATGCTTCACGCGCCCCTATGTGCGGCCTGAGTGCCCTGCTCGTGAAATCCACGCACGACACTGTTCATTGTCTTCTTCAATAGGAAATTCGGTCCGGTCCGGTTCAACCTGCAACTCCGGTCTAGCTGGACCGGCGTGACTGGTCCAAGCCCATATCTTCCTTATTTTTTTTTCCATTTGCATCCAATCCAATCCTAATCTATTTGTCTCAGTTCTAGTAACACTCCTATGTGATTAGAACTAAGAAAATCGACCTAAAACTCCCCAGTTCAAGACACCCATCACGACTCAAAGTTCTAGTCTTTCCCCCTCGATGTTCGACCACTAACCACCATCCAAACCATTCTCTAAACCTTCCTAAAAACCCATTACACACTCCCTAATTGACAAACACAGCCCCAGACGTCCCAAAACTCGAAATCAAAATTTGAATAACAATGGGGTTTCTCGGGTTTACATGATTCCTGGCCATCGCCGCCGTCCACGGCGGTCCTGCCACCGCCTCCCTTGGTCCATCACTCACCCTCAACTCCTCTTGTGGCCTCAGATTAAAAAATGGGAAAGGATTGATGTTTGGGGTTATCGGGGTGGTTGTTCGAGGGGTTCGAGTTTGGTGGGAATGGAGCAGACAAAGGGGTGAAATGCATGAATGAAAGGAAATGGGTAGTGGATGGGTGACACTTGTCATTCATCCATTGGTCTTGTTCAAAAGATCTGGGCCCCATTCAGTACAAAAGTCCACTTTTTCCTCATAAAACATACCGTCATGAATAGTACTTTGGAACTTCCTTGAACCGTAACTTTACCGTCGAACGTCCGATTTCGACGTGCCACCTGCCTACGGACTCCTATCGATCGGATCTACGTAACGGTCCTCAGAAATTAGCCATCAAACCTCCCGGGTCAAAAGTTAACGTTTTGCCCTCGTTTAGGGGCAAAATTGTAATTTTGCCCTAAACGTCCGATAATCCTCGGCTAATCCCCGATTAGTCGAGCTAATCCGTAATTAGTCTCAATTAATCCTTAAAATTAGGGACGAGTCGTTACAACCTCCCCTCCTATAAAAATTTCGTACTCGAAATTCAAACTGACCCATTTCCATAACCAAACTGTGGAATCCAATCATGTCCCCACACACGGGCATTATCGTGTAAAAGACTTGAGACGAATGTTGACGTCTCGCTTGTCATGCACTCTGATAGGTCAGTAATACTAAGCTGACGTCATAGTTGGCTTTTCAATCTACCACTTTAACACGTTCCATCCTATAACCATCAGGCTGAAAAACGTATTCCCACTAAAGGCTATCACATCCAAGCTGGCATCCTACACACCATCCAATCAGACAACATCCTCCAGGTCCTGCCATCACCAAGGCACGAATTTCCTCCAACCATGCCATGCTGACGAGATGAGATTCGTGCCATCACTCAGCGATCTCCGCTGACATATGGACTCACTTTGAGTCTCAACTGCCGTACTACTCATTTTGTCGACCCACAGTCGACGTCTCACCCATCTAGGGTGTATCTGGATCCCAAATCGAATACTTGTCTCAGGAAAGAAAACACTCTGCACTATAGGGTTCCCTTAGTCATCCACGACTTGAGCCCCCGTTCACAATAATCACTGAACCCTACCAATCCGAACATAATCCTCATTGAACTATCACCATCGGATCAAATCTGATCGCCATCTCACGTCTAATTAGGGCTCTAGACACTAACCCAAATAGTTTTCACTCTGATCATGGTTCGATACCCAATCGCTCATCATGAGCCAACCTCAATCCATCACAATCTCTATCCTCGTAACCAACTCGAGGACTCAGCTAATCATCTCTTCCTGATGGATATCCCTGTATCTTCCTCGTTTCGTATTTATTCCCATATCCAAATGATTTATACTGAAATTGGACTGTTCGTTAGCATGGAGACTGGCCCATATCCAAATGATTTATTCCCATATCCTAAGGCCTCGGCTAGTGATCGTTGGATGTGTTTGGATAGGCCCAGAGATTATGTTTAGCTTCGGGACAGGTTTAGGCTGTTTTTTAGCGCAGCAAGGATTAAATGTGAGTGGACTGGTTGTGTTATATTGAAATGCATGCATAACTGTTTTATATGTTTTATAAATGATTTATGTTAAATGTTTTGGAATCATGGAATTTATATACTCGAATCATTGGTCATGGAATATGGTACGGATTTACCTGAAAATGAGGTTTTCAGGCTTGAGACCCATTTGGTGACCGATTGACTCAAGTTTTGAGGTCAACGAAGTTTTGAAAGAAAGATTGATTCAAATGATTTGACCGATGATCCAGTATAAGCAGTTTTCGAGGAACAAGTTTTAAGAAATGGATTCTGGACGCGGATTTGGAAGGTTTCATACTTAGTCCCAGTTTTAAACAGTGGTTGTTTGAATTTCAGGAAAAACAATTTCAAAGATGATATTACTGAATTGCATTTTTTCACACTTATAAATATATATACCCTGCTATATGTGCGGATTAGTCTCCTCCAGATGTTGATGATCCTGGAGTTGTCATGATCCATTGCTTGGGATGAGTGACTCCGAGGAGGAGCTCAGGTGACAGGACCCATCCCAATCCCCCTGGGATTAATACGGGACGACCCTGCTACCGTCTGACACGAAGTGTCAGATAAGGGATATTTCCAACCTTTGCCCTCTCAGGCTATCAGAGTACACCAGGATCCGGAGGACGTATGTGATATCTCGGTCTCTGCTACAGTCCACATCCGCTGTCAACCTGAAGGGCAGTCAAAACATTAAAAGTTGTGAGTGGACAAAACAAGAGTTTATAAAAACATTTTAACGAAGACATTTATACCCTTCACTAAAAATCATGCATGCATTTGAAAACCATTTATCAAACCGTTCATTATGGCCTTAGCCCAAAATCGTAAATGAAACCGATTACACGGGCCACTGCCCAAATTCATGAATATACCAACCATAGGGGCAACTGCCCAAATCCATAAGGGACTAAGCCCAAAACCTGTACACATCACGTATCATATATCGTACATCACATATCATATATCATATATACATATAATCACACAACCAATCCTGTCACAGTTTCTAAAGCTACGCGCGTGCTACCCGGGGTCTCAAACCAAGTCTTTTAGAGTCCAAGGTCAATGTCCGTAGACCAATGACCCTCCCTGAGATTACGATCCAAGCCTTCCTGAGAGTAAGGAACCCAACTAGGGCGACTCCACTCAGTCAGTGCTCCGTGACTACTCTGGGGTCCACCCAGGCCAACGACCCTCCCCGGAGGAGATAGATTTAAGTAAAGGAAGGTGTATGAATATATATACATATATATATATATAATGAACTCATTCATGCCATTCATATACATATATAAAACATATTTAGAACCTTTCAAAGGATTCATGCCTGGTTCCCATAAACCATCATAAATTATAAAAACCTTCCAAGGGTTCATGCCGGTTCCCATAAACCGTCATGAACCTGGAAATCCATTAGGGTCCCCGACCCGAAATCATAAATGTAAAGTAAACTAGTTTTTGTGCTCGAACATATGGCTCAACTGGGCATCGTGCCCGATAACTATGGGTCAGTCACGACTCCGATCGTAGTGATGCGTGCAACCATCCAATCAGGACCGCCCTCAATCCTAGCATGTCGCCGTGAACGAATCTACCGACGCGACCACCACACGATCATGGTGCACTCATCACCGATCGATATCCTGAACCGTCAGCACTCTGAAGTCGAGCCTTCATCAGCTGCCTGACCACATATCGTGCATCGTGACCTCTCTGGAAGGAACATATCCGAGTCTGGAGGCGAGCATGGTATCGTCCGTCGCCGTGCACATAGCACATGCCGCGATCACGATTCAGACCCGTAGGTCATAATTAGCATCATATGCCCGAGACAAAACCAAATGAGTCTCATACCCAAGTTTATCCTTTTGGAAATCCAAATCCATTTCATTAAATCAATAAAGAAAGTACAAACCCGTATCGGCACCGTATAAGGCCAAAACCTCGAAATACGTGCCAATACGTAACCACAATCAAATGCATTCATGGAATCACCAAACAAGTAATAAATCATATAATAAACATTTATGCATGCACCAATTTAGAAAACAAGGTCCACTCATAGACCGTCCGAGCTTTCGCCTCGATATGCATGCCCTAAGTCTCTCATGAGCCAATCACCATCACCGGGACTCCCAAACCTGTCGAAATTGTAATACAAGGTTACTAACTACTTAAATAACCTCACACAAAAGCCCTGTAATTTTCCGGAATTTTTAACTATTTTTAATCCCGATCCTAAACCTTCCGATGCCCCAAACATTATCGAGACGGTGTCCGATCGACACGGAACCAATCCCAAAATGTTCGTTACATTGAATAGAAGGTTTCATGTGTTGAACACATTCCCAAAAGATGGGACACGTACCATCACGTGCCCCGAGAAGCCACTGCACGTGTAGCCCATGCACAGGCACTATTCATCATCTTGTCCTAAGGTTGAACCGGTTCTCTGGTTCCTGGACCGGCCGAATCGGTCTGTACAGGTTCAATGCCCAAACTCAACTATTTTCGATCCATTTCGTCCCCTTTTGATCCTAATATCATCCTAATCCTATTTCCTATCATTTTGGCTATTAGAAACATAAGGAAAACCTCAAAATCCGTACCTTCATGCTCAGCCATGGCGGTGGTGACTGTCACCTCCATTCAGCGTCCAGTCCAGGTCGTCCTAAGCCTAGAAAACAATCCCATTTTTCTCGTCAGACCCCCAGAAGCAATACCCAACTGTTAGTTTCAATCAACAAGCCTTAAAACCCAATTTTCAATTTTTGAATATTAATAAGGCTCTCGGTTCTCACCTCCGTCGTGCACCACTGTGAGCCACCATCCATCACGTCACCGACCTGCCCTCCTCTCACTCTCTCACGGTCACACACGAGCAGAGAGGATGATCATGGTGGTGAGGAAACCGGGTGGTGTTTGTGTTTGAAGAAAATGGAGAATGGAGGTATGGATATGGTTTCGGGTTTGTGAGAAACAAAGGAGAAGAAGGCTGATCAGATGAAAGGGAGATGGAATGGATGGTGTAGATTGAGAAATTAAATTAGATGGAGGGCTAGGATTGAGTGTTGGGTGGGTTTAATTATAAAATAATTAAAATAATAATATTTAATTATGTTAGATCCACAATTTAGGGGTTTTAGCCAATGGGATGCGTGACACTAGTCACTCATCCATGGGTCCCACCAAAATATCTGGCCAACCAGAATAGGCCACCTCATCATCCTCTCGAAGTACGTGCATAGTGAAATCGACCTTCTGTGACCTATAACTTCACCGTCGAACGTTCGATTTCGACGTGCCGCCTGTCTACGAATTTGTATCGTCCTGATCTACGTAACGATCCTTGGCCCTCGGCCATTGGACCTCCCGATCCAAAAGTCAATTATTTGCCCTTTTTAACCCTAATTACCAAAATGGCCTTGAACTTCTGAACGTCATAACTTTTTTCTCGAATGTCAGAGTTGAACGTGCCACCTGTGTATGAACTCGTGACGTCCCAAACTACGTCACGGTCATCGGTCAAAGTCCATTTGACCGCCAGAACAAAAAGTCAACGTTTTACCCACGCCTAGGGGCAAAACGGTCATTTTGCAACATTCGTCTGATTTCGCCCACTAATCACGGATTAGCCTCACTAATCACGATTAGTGACTAATCTAGTCACGGAATTCGAGACGGGTCGTTACAACCTTCCCTCCTTAATTAATTTCGTCCTCGAAATTCCAACCGACCTAATTCCAACTGTTCTTCCCTCCTTAATTTAGCTGCGTTCTCGAAATTCCAACTATCATGATTCCACAATCACCTCGTGGAAATAATTGGATCTTATCTCATGTGTACACTAGCACCCAATAGCCAACACAATACTTGTCTGCAACCAGACGTACCACTAATACTCACGTCGTATCGACTACGTTCGACCACGTCGAATGACAATAATCGTACGTTCCGAACTGACACCACTTCTCAGTACCAGAGCAGCCTGAGTCTCCCATGAGCTAACCACTTGTCAGATCTACTATTTCGTTGACACAAACAACTAGATGATTCCTTCTTTAATTACCAATCTATCCTGACGTCAGCTCCCACTAGGAGTTACCAGACCTCACTCATCGATACACGCTGACACATTCGACAACTGTCGCCACTTGACAGTCGCCGATCGAAAACTGACATCATACTCCCTTGTGGTTACACTAACCACCAACTCACTCACCCTGAGTATACACTTACCAATATTTCACTCGACCTATGTGTAAATAGACCCATCGGGAATACCATGACCCAGTGCACAGTATCCAATGTCCAGTCCACGTCCTCGACTACTCCAATGGTATCGAAACTAAGTCGACTACCAGCACGCTCACCAACGTACTATTGGTATAACCTATATACCGTCACCAGGAACAACAAGTATGCCCAGTATCGTACCCCGAGAAACGTACAAGGTACGTACATCTATTAACCAACCAACCTACAACAACAACGACGACAACAAGAACCACAACTTGGGTCGTAGCCAATCACGTTTCTATTTTGTAGTCCATCTGTTCAATCCAGGACTAGACAAATCGAATGTCCAACTCAACATCCATTTCCAAATCCGAATCCGAAATTATTATTCCGTAATCTAGCAACCGGAATAACCATTTCGAACCCAAATCCAGAAATCCACTTTCAAGTTCCAAAATCGAATCCTAAATCGTCATCCTGAAATCTGATTCCAAAACCTGAAATCTCGTTCACGTCTACCGAGACGTACCAAAACCGAACCTTTCAGTTACCTGCTTAAACGATTACCTCAATACATTCGATTGACTTCATAGGGAAGCCAATCGCACCATACTCACATCTAGGCTGACCAAATCTGACATCGTTGGACACCTATTCGCTCAAGTAGCAAGCCATATGGGATTTACGTCGAAAAGGAGTTCAGTCCCAACATCCTCAACTTAAACATCCAAGTAAGACCGATAAACTCTCCACCTATCTGGATCATCAAAATCACGATCCAGATCCAACACTACGTCACTCGACCATAAACGTCACGATCGAGATTCATCACTGCGTCACCCGACCATAAACGTCACGATCGAGGATCGTCACGAAGCCCAAAGTCCTCAACCATTTCCCACATCTAAACAGATTAGTTAACGATGAGATACGTTGAGACTGTGGGTTCTTTCCAATTATTTAGTATCGATCTTTGGCATTCCACTTAGGAAAATCCAAGGATGATCCAACACGATGGCATCAAAATTCATCCTACGTGAATACAACCAAAACTCACTGCACTCACAACGCCATGTAATCCAACATCGTCTGCCACCAAGCAGAAAATGAGAAATCTCAACGACTTAACTTCGAAATACCCAACTCCTTCTGATGACCCAAGACAAATCCCGGGTCCACCAACCAATACACGACCAATGTACTGTTGATACAACCATCATCTACCATCATCTACCATGGTAGAATCTGAGAAGTCACCCCGAATGATTTCAAATTACCCATTACCAATGCGGAAAACCCGCACTCCTCTCGTCACCTCAATCGTAAACTCTCTTGATTCCGAATTTCCAACCATATTGGAAACAACACACTCGGATATCAACCACATGTCCCAGTTAGACTGGTTACGAACATATGCCCATCTCGACGGAGTCACATCCCGATTCGCGACTCACCGTCATCACAATCACCGGCACCAGCACTAGCGCTAGTATCAGCACCGTCGCTAACAATAATACTAGTATCAGCACTGACAATAACACCTGCACTAACCCCAACATCAGCAATAGCTCGCACGGTGTGCGAAACAGAAAACCCTGGATTTTCGCTCATACCGAACGACGATCCCGTACCTCTACTCGTATTAGAGAAACTCTGCCTCCCTCGTACCCAACAACTCTGGGTACAGTCATCCTGACATCTCATACTAGAAAAGGAAACGTCACCCGAACGTCCCCGATTCCCAACAACCGTAACTACAACCACTCTCGGTAGTAGTGCCTGCCACAGACTCGTGCAGACCTAACCACCAGACATCACGATCTAGACTCTGCATCTAACGGAATCAATCACTCATACCAACTACTCTGTATCCCCACTCCGAGATTCCATCGACAAGTACCAACCCTGGTAACTTGTCCAACCAAACTCGATCCAGTCGTAACTCGACGCAACCAATGTCGTCTACTAGGTCGCCCATGACCTTAGTTGCACCAACAATCCATCACAGCTAAAGTAGTACGACAACCAACTACGTCTAACCGATAAGTACAACCCTGACTGCAGAGTGCAGTCCCATCACTAAAATTTACATAACTAGACCGAACATGACCGAACATGACCTAACATAACAAAACATGACATGACCAACCAACGTTCTCATCTCCGAAAAGTCGTCAAAGTCAAACCACTCGCCAACTCACATTTTCAAACTATACATCCTACCTTAGGATTCCACAATCACTACCTAGGGTTCCTTGAACCCAACTGCAGAAAGCAGTAAAATCAACAATCTGACCGACCACGCAGTCCCGACATCGCAAGGACGTCAATCCAATCCTACCGTCAATCCAACTAGGGTTACTCGAACCCGACTGCTCCTAGCAGCATAGCAACCTAACTCAACAAAATCCGACCATCGAATGGTCACAACACCAAACTGTCGTCAAATCGATCCTACGACATCATGACAGATGATCCCAACTAACCGTCAAACGATCACAACCCTAAAGTACTGTTACGTTCATCCTTCTATAGGGTCCCACAGTGCCAAACTCGGCAGAACTATGGCAACCCCGGCATCGAGTGCCGAACCAAAACGTTCCACGATTCAAACCTACTAACTATCGTACTGGCATCCTAACTATCAGGTTGATCACGACCTGTAGCCCATTGAGACATCACATCCTCGACCTGCGCGCAGCGTAATGGCAAACCGGGCTCTAATACCACGCTGACAGGACCCATCCCAATCCCCCTGGGATTAATGCGGGACGACCCTGCTCCCGTCTGACACGAAGTGTCAGACAAGGGATATTTCCAACCTTTGCCCTCTCAGGCTATCAGAGTACGCTAGGATCCGGAGGAGGTATGTGATATCTCGATCTCTACTACAGTCCAAATCCGCTATCAACCTGAAGGGCAGTCAAAACATTAAAGATGTGAGTGGACAAAACAAGAGTTTATAAAAACATTTTAACGAAGGCATTTGTACCCTTCACTAAAAAGCATGCATGCATTCGAAAATCATTTATCAAACCGTTCATTAGGGCCTTAGCCCAAAATCGTAAATGAAACCGAATACACGGGCCACTGCCCAAATTCATGAATATACCAACCATACGGGCCACTGCCCAAATCCATACGGGACTCAGCCCAAAACCTGTACACATCACGTATCATATATCGTACATCACATATCATATATCATATATATACATATAATCACACAACCAATCCTGTCACGGTTTCCAAAGCTACGCGTGTGCTACCCGGGGTCTCAAAGTCAAGTCTCTCAGAGTCCAAGGTCAATGTCCGTAGACCAATGACCCGGCCTGAGGTTACGATCCATGCCTTCCTGAGAGTAAGGAACCCAACTGGGGCCGACTCGACTCAATCGGTGCTCCGTGACTACTACGGGGTCCACCCAGGCCAACGACCCTCCACGGAGGAGATAGATTTAAGTAAAGGAAGGTATATGAATATATATACATATATATATATATAACGAACTCATTCATGCCATTCATATACATATAGAAAACATCTTTAGAACCTTTCAAAGGATTCATGCCCAGTTCCCAAAAACCGTCATGAATCATAAAAACCTTCCAAGGGTTCATGCTGGGTCCCATAAACTGTCATGAACCTGGAAATCCATTACGGTCCTAGACCCGAAATCATAAATGTAAAGTAAACTAGGTCTCGTGCTCGAACATATGACTCAACTGGGCATTGTGCCCAATATCTCAGGGTCAGTCACGACTCCAATCGTAGTGATGCGTGCAACCATCCATCCAGGACTGCCCTCAATCTTGGCATGTCGCCGTGAATGAATCTACGGACGCAACCACCACAAGATCATGGTGCACTAATCATCGATCGATATCCTGAACTGTCAGCACTCCGAAGTCGAGCCTCCATCGGCTGCCTGACCACAGATCGTGCATTGTGACCTCTCTGGAAGGAACATATCCTAGTCCGGAGGAGAGCGTGGTATCGTCCGTCGCCGTGCACATAGCACCTGCTGCGACCACGATTCAGACCCGTAGGTCGTAACTAGCGTCATATGCCCGAGACAAAACCAAATGGGTCTCATACCCGAGTTTATCCTCTTGGAAATCCAAATCCATTTCATTTAAACCAATAAAGAAAGTACAAACCCGTATCGGCACCGTATAAGGCCGAACCTTGAAATACGTGCCAATACGTAACCACAATCAAATGCACCCGTGGAATCACCAAACAAGTAATAAATCATATAATAAACATTTATGCATGCACTAATTTAGAAAACAAGGTCCACTCACAGACCATCCGAGCTGCCGCCTCGATATGCATGCCATACGGCTCTCCCGAGCCAATCACCGTCACCTGGACTCCCAAACCTGTCTAAATTGTAATAGAAGGTTATTAACTACTTAAGTAACCTTCTACTAAAGCCCCGTAATTTTCTGGAATGTTTAACTATTTTTAATCCTGATCCTAAACATTCCGATGCCCCGAATATTATCGAGACGGTGTCCGATCGACATGAAACCAGTCCCAAAATGTTTGTTACATCGAATAGAAGATTTCACGTGTTGAACACATTCCCAAAATATGGGACACACGCCCTCATTCGCCCCGAGAAGCCACTGCACGTGTAACCCACGCACGGGCACTATTCATCATCTTCTCCAAAGGTTGAACCGGGTTCTCTGGTTCCTGGACCGGTTCGAGGCCCAAACTCAACTATTTTTGGTCCATTTCGTCCCCTTTTGATCCCGATATCTTCCTAATCTTATTTCCTATCATTTTAGCTATTAGAAACATAAGGAAAACCTTAAAATTCGTACATTCATGCTCGGCCATGGCGGTGGTGACTGTCACCTCTGTTCAGCGTCCAGTCCAGGCCGTCCTAAGCCTTGAAAACAATCCCAAATTGTCTCTTGAGACCCCCAGAAGCAATACTGTAACGACCCGTCCTGGGAGTCGGGATTAGTGAAGTGATTAGTTACGGAGTAGTGAGCCTAAGTGGTGTTTAGTTGGTTACTTTTGGACTTTGGGCGTAGAATGACGATTTTGCCCATGGTTCGGGCAAAAATGTTGACTTTTAGTTCAGGCGGTCAATTGGACATTGACCGATGACCGTGATGTAGTTCGGGACGTCACGAGTAAGTAGACAGGTGGCACGCCCAATTCCGACATCCGAGGAGGAAGTTATGATGTTCGGAAGGTTGAGGGCATTACCGTAATTTGGTTAAAATAGGGGGAAGAGTTGACTTTTCGTATGATAGGGTTTTGACACATAGACCGAGGACCGTTAGGTAGATCTCGTCGTCCTAAATTCAACGCCAGGCGGTATGTCTTCATCTGACAGTGGACGAGTGAGATACGGGTCTAGAACGTCGAAGGGCAAAATGGTAATTTTGAGTCATAGGGGCAATTTGGTCTTTTTGCAAATTGGGATTTGTGCAAATAGGATGAGGACAAGTGTGCAGTGCTAATTGGGATATTTTGAGATGGGCCATGGGATGGTGGACACGTGCAATGTGTCTAGTGGGTTCTAGGCCGTGCACGGTGTGTGTTTTAAAATTGTGCAGAGTGTGTGTATCGTGTTGGTTCGAAGAGAGAAAACAAAGTGAGGTTTGAGAGGGAAATCGATCAGGTGAAGGGAGTGTGTGTGTGTACTGGTGAGTGAAGAAGTGATAGCAGAGAGAGTGTAAGACTTGGTGAGTGAGTTTGGCGGGGAACTGTGGGCAGAACGGTGGTGTGTGCGGGGTGTGAGTTCACTGGAAACATAGAGGAGTGTTGAGGGAACTTGGTGGTGGTGGTGCCGTGTGTTGATTCATTTGGACTCGAGGGAAGGCTAGGACGGCCCTATGAACCCTGCAAAACGCGGCGGCGAGTACGGCGGCGATCGACAGGCAAGTAATTTCCCCAGTCCTTTTCGATGCTCTATTTTGCAGTGAATTTCAAATCGATAGTTGTGAAGGTAGGGGCTGAGTCGAGGTGTCTGGTGAGGTCTAGTGGACTCAGTAGGGTCCTAGGAAGCTGCTGGTTGTGCAGCCATGAGGGGGAAGTGTACGGGTGGTCGGATTATGGAACAGAGGTTTGTGTTGGTCACGGGTTCGAGTTTGGGAAGATGGTTTAGAGGCCGTGTTGGAGTGTTTTGAGTAGGGGAATGGATTACTGGGTAGAGGACGAAGAGAACTGTGGAAAGAGGGTAGAAAAAGGTGGACGGATGGCGGAGAACCGGTCACGCCGGTTCAGACCAGCTGACCATCGAAGAAGAATGTGAACAGTACTCTGTGTGCAGGCGAGTGAGGCCCACGCGCATCCACTTTGGGCGGCGCATGGAGGCCCGTGCGGTGGTTTCTGGGGAAACGTCCAACTAGGTTTTTGGTCTAGATGTTATAACGAATCTTTTGGGATAGGTTTCGAGTTAATCGGACGTCGTTTCGAGTTAGTTCTGCGGGATCGAAGGTTTAGGGTCTCGGTTAGTTACGTTTAACGTTTGTGGAAATTTGTGGAAAATTAGGAGGACTTTAGTGGACGTGTTAGTGACGTATTTTGGTGACTGTTGACAGGATCGGGAATCCCCGAGGAGGACGAGGAACGTACAGGACGTACGGGACATGAGTGACGTGCCCGGTATCTGTGAGTGGACCCCTTCTCTATACTTGAGCATGCATAACTGTTTTTCTATAATTGTTTTATGGTTTTACGTGTGACTTTATGATTGTTGAATATGCTATGTTGGTTTTACATAATTGCACGTTTTTCGAGAAAGTACGGTTTTCAGCACGTTTTACGAGAAAGATTTGAATTCTGATTTCGATGCCAAGATTTTGGGATTTCGATCTATTCTTATAAATGGATTTAAGAGATGCTTTGATAAGCGAGGTTTTTGGTTTTAACGTTGAAAAGTGGAATTCCAGATTTGGGTTCGGAATGACGGTTCTAGACGCCTGAAGGGCATCAGACCAGTGATTTCGGATTCGAGTTTGGATATGGATTTAGAAATCGCCTTTCAAAAGGTTTTGGATTGGATTTGCTGGATCTGGTTATTGGGTTTAAAGACCCGGATATTGTGTTTGACGGGGGACGGGCCCGGATTGGGTTTAAAGACCCGGATTGAGTTTAAAGACTCGGGAGTTTAAAGGCTCGGATATATTGATATTTCCCCCGTAGGCCTGTTGAGTTTAAAGACTCGGATTATATTGAGGCCTGGATTGAGTTTAAAGACTCGGGAGTTTAAAGACTCGGATAGGTCCAGCAAGTTTGATCGGATAATGATGACTTGGATTTATGTTTTATCGTACTGTTTACATGATGCCTATTTTGTGACTTATAAATGTTTTTGTGATGATTACTATGTGATTTATAGCTATGTTTACTTAATAGGTTGTGCATGCATGTTTTCCAAACGGAGGGCCAAACCCTGGTTTACTTATGAAATGGTTTTTGGAAACTATTTTTTTTTTATTTATGGTCCACTCACAGTTTTCTGTTTTTAAATGCCCTTCAGGTCGTGGAGCTAGCGCGGGGGTTGACGTTGAGGCAGCGTCAGAGGCATAGAGTACTCGAGAGTTTGCCCGGAGTGGTTTCAGTTTTCCGTTGTGCGTGTACTTTGTGTATCGGTTTTGTTTTACTTTGTTTTTGGCACTATGCTCTGTATAACTGTTGACTTTGGATGTTTTAAATTCTCCTACATCTGACAATGTAATTTTTGGTTTCGTGAGGTCTTTTCGGTCTTTCGTTTTGGGTTGTCAGACGGGAGCAGGATTGACCTCGATTTTCGGAGTGGAACCGGGGTGGGTCCTGACAATACCCAACTGTTAGTTTCAATCAACAAGCCTTAAAACCCAATTTTCAATTTTTCAATATTAATAAGGCTCTCGGTTCTCACCTCCGCCGTGCACCACCGTGAGCCACCGTCCATCACGTCACCGGCCTGCCCTCCGCTCACTCTATCACGGTCACACACGGGCACACAGGATGATCATGGTGGTGAGAAAACCGGGTGGTGTTTGTGTTTGAAGAAAATGGAGAATGGAGGTATTGATATGGTTTCGGGTTTGTGAGAAACAAAGGAGAAGAAGGCTGATCAGATGAGAGGGATAGGAATGGATGGTGTAGATTGAGAGATTAAATTAGATGGAGGGCTAGGATTGAGTGTTGGGTGGGTTTAATTATAAAATAATTAAAATAATAGTATTTAATTATGTTAGATCCACAATTTAGGGGTTTTAGCCAATGGGATGCGTGACACTTGTCACTCATCCATGGGTCCCACCAAAATATCTGGCCAATCAGAATAGGCCACCTCATCATCATCTCAAGTACGTGCATAGTGAAATCGACATTTCATGACCTATAACTTCGCCGTCGAACGTCCGATCTTGACGTGTCGCTTGTATATGGATTCGTATTGTCCCAATCTACGTAACGGTCCTCGGCCCTCGGCCATCAGACCTCCCGGTCCAAAAGTCAACTATTTGCCCCTTTTAACCATAATTACCAAAATGCCCTTGAACTTCCGAACGTCAAAACTTTTTCCTCGAATGTCAGAATTGAACGTGCCATCTATCTATGAACTCGTGACGTCCCGAACTACGTCACGATCATCGGTCAAAGTCCATTTGACCGACAAAACGGAAAGTCAACGTTTTACCCACGCCTAGGGGCAAAACGATCATTTTGCATCGTTCATCTGATTTCACCCACTAATCACGGATTAGCCTCACTAATCACGATTAGTCACTAATCTAATCTCGGAATTTGGGACGGGTCGTTACATCAGGCTCAGGAGTGCGAGTTATGTTATTGTCTCGGATATGTTAGGGCCTGAGGCAGGTGCACCCCAGACATCATATAGCCTAGGGGTAGACTTGGAAATGAGACCCCGAGTAGTACGCGTACTGTACAGAAATCGTGACAGATATTGGTTGGACATTTGGGATGTCGAGGATGGGTTATATATATATATATTATGTTTCACTAAGGTTGCATCCAGACGTATATATGTATAGATATATGTATATGTATAGAAATTTATATATATGATTTAACTGTGCTTACACGTTTTATCTTGAATGCATGCATGTTTCTAAAATAGAGGGTCAAATTATATATATTTTCGAAATGTGTTTATAACTGGTTTATTTTTTGTCCACTAACACTTTGACTGTTTTCGTGAGCCTTCAGGTGGTGATACTGAGCAGGGGACCGACTCCAGGGCGAAGGCATAATTAGCACCATTGTGTTCTATTCACCCTACGGGGTAGGTGTTTGTATTTGTATTATTAGTACGAACCTAATGCTCACGTCCTTTGTGTGACATTACTGTTGTATTTAAAACACTGGTGTGTATTTTGGAACCCTAGTAAGGGTATTTGTGGTAATATAACCCTGTTAAGGGTAGTTGTGGCTTTTTGAGTCGCACGTCAGATGGGAACAAGCCTTGCCCCCGGTGGTCCCCAGGGGGGATTGGGGTGGGTCCTGTCAAGTTGGTATCAAAGCATAGCATTAGGCTAGTGATCTGTACTTGGTACATTGATACGCATATTGTGTCGTACTAATATTGCTATTTATGTCCTCTTAACAATTCAGTATGCCCCCAAGACGAGCTGCCCCTACACCGTCACCGGACATTGGTCTCGAGGGAGACTCCGGAGGTTCGAGTGCTTGGAGTTCTTTGATTGAGAAAGTACGCTATTTGGGTGCTACCATGTTTAGCGGTGAGGCTGATCCCGAGGTTACCCACCGTTGGATCCTGAGATTGGAAAAATATTTTCCAAGCGATACCCTGTCCCCCTGGAAAGAGAGTTATTTTGGCTACATTTCTACTTGATGGTGACGCGCATGAGTGGTGATATACTTTGGAGTTGTCAGGCTGGGACGCCTCGACAGTGACTTGGGATGCGTTTAGGACACGGTTCCTGGAACAGTATTATCCTCGTACCTTTCGTGATGGCAAGGAGATTGAGTTCCTACAACCCCAACAAGGAACATGACCGTCACAAAGTATGAGCAACGATTTCAGAGGTTGTCTCGGTTTGTAGCTGCTTTTGTAGGGACAGGGGCAGACATGTGTCGACGGTTTGAGCTGGGCCTGAGAGGAGTAATCCGGGCCATGGTGACATATACTTCAATTTCCTTATCCACACTTTGGTAGTTGATCGATGCTGTGGTCAAGTTGGAGGAGAACTAGGCAGCCCGCCGGTAGGATTTTGAGAATGGACGACGCAGAGTTCGTTCTTTACAGGGGTCCGAAGGGAGGTTGGTACAGTAGTGAATCGTCGTCATCCGGTAATGGAATGTCGAGCAGTGGCCATTATGGAAGATTTGGGACAGCCCAAGGATCAGGTTACAGAACACCTCAGTATAGTAGAGCTTCAGCTTGATCCACAGGCCGGGGATTAGTGGAGCCATAGTGGACGGGCAGTAGTGCGACAGGGCAGACTCAGAGTACCACGTCTAATTCAGCTTGAGGCAGAAGCCATGGTGGAGCCAAAGGCGTGGTCGTGCAGCGGGACCTCAGGTTCGAGTCTTTGCGGTTACTAGGCAGGAGGCTAGGACTACTCCTGGAGTGGTGACAGGTACACTTACTATCTCTAATGTATCTGTACGTGTATTGATGGACCCGAGAGCCACAAATTCCTTTATTTCACAGGGTTGTGTCGGGTTACTAGACCGAGAGTTATCTGTACTTGGGGGTGAGATAGGTGTTGGTACCCCGACTAGAGAGGTTTATGTAGTAAACCAGGAATTGAGGGATTGGCCCTTGAGAGTAAGGGAGGTTGAGTTGTTGGCAGATTTGATACTTCTGGACTTACACTACTTTGATGTGATACTCGGCATGGACTGGTTGTTAGAACATGGTGTCCTGATGGACTGTAGTAACAAGATAGTGCTAATTCGATGTCCAAGATTACCTGAGGTGACGTTCTAGGGAGACTTGTTGAGTTCATCACCCGGAATCATTTCGGCTCTTACAACGCAGAAGCTACTGAGGAAGGGTTGTCAAGGTTACCTAGCCCACGTGGTGGATACGAGTGTTACCCCGCCGAGGGAGAACGATATACCAATGGTACGGGACTTCCCGGATGTTTTTCCAGAGGAGCTACCAGGCTTGCCACCACATAGGGAGATCGAGTTTACGATCGAGTTACTTCCAGGTACAGGACCTATTGCACAAGCACCTTATCGTATGGCACCTGCGGAATTGAAGGAACTGAGGGAACAACTACATGAGTTACTAAGTTTGGGGTTCATTCGACCTAGTGCTTCGCCGTGGGGAGCACTGGTCCTATTCGTAAGAAAGAAATAGGGTAGTCTCAGGTTATGTGTAGATTACCAGCAGTTAAAAAAAGCGACAGTGAGGAATAAATATCCTTCGCCCAGGATAGATGATCTCTTCAACCAGTTGATTGGGGTGAAGTATTTTTTCAAGATTGATTTAAGGTCAGGATATCATCAGTTAAGGATCGCTGAAAGGGATGTCCCGAAGATTGCTTTCAGGACCCAGTATGGGAATTTTGAGTTTCTGGTGATGCCTTTCAGACTAACGAATGCACCAGTAGCATTCATGGATTTAATGAATCGGGTGTTCAAATATTATCTGGACATATTCATGATCGTGTTCAATGATGACATTTTGGTGTATTCAAAGAGTGCCAGGGCGCACGAGAAACACCTAAGGTTAGTACCAACGAGGTTAAGGAGAAACCAACTGTTTGCTAAGTTAAGCAAGTGCCAATTTTGGCTAAACAGTATTGGATTCCTAGGCCACATCATTTCAGCCAAGGGGATTAGCATGGACCCTTAGAAGACCGAAGCAATAACTAACTGGGAGCAACCTAAGATAGTAACAGAGGTCTGAAGCTTCATTGGCTTGGCTGGGTATTATAGACGTTTCGTGGAAGGATTCTCTACGATTGCTGCTCCATTGACCTGCTTAACGAGGAAATGGGTTAACTTTGTTTGGAATGAGCACTGTGAGAATAGTTTCTGAGAATTGAAGAAACGACTGACCACTGCACCAGTTTTGGCCTTTCCAGATGATAGTGGAGAATTCGCGGTTTATAGTGATGCATCCTTACAAGGATTGGGTTACGTGTTGATGCAGCACAGAAGAGTTATAGCTTATGCCTCCCGATAATTGAAATCACATGAGGCGAACTACCCTACTCACGATTTAGAGTTGGCAGCAGTGGTGCATTCCCTAAAGATTTGGAGACATTATTTATACGGGGAGACGTGCAAGATTTTTACCGACCATCAGAGTTTGAAATACATAGTCACTCAGAAGGAGTTGAATTTGAGACAGAGACGATGATTGGAATTAATCAAGGACTACGACTGCAGAATCGAGTACCACCCTGGGAAGGCGAATGTCATAGCTGACGCATTGAGCAGGAAGGCGGTTAGTTAAGTTGCCCATTTACGTTTGTTTTACCTACCATTGCGAGTGGAACTCCGACGGATTGGAGTTAGGCTTAGAGTGGATGGTGATAGAGCTCTTTTAGCGAGCTACCATGTAAGACCATTATTGTTGGATCGGATTGTGGATGCTCAACTTCAAGATCCTACCTTGTATCTATTGAGGTTGGAAGTTGAAACTGGAGAAAGACAGGATTTCGCCGTCAGAAATGACGGAGCAGTATTAAAACAGGGTCGACTGTGTGTACCAGCAGACGTGAGCTTGAATGTGGAGATACTTGAGGTGGCTCACAGTTCAGCCTATGCCATGCACCCTGAAGGAAACAAAATGTATCGGACACTCAGGGAGTACTATTGGTGGGCAGGCATGAAAAAAGGAAATTACAGAGTTTGTGAGTCGATGCCTGATTTTCTAATAGTTGAAGGTTGAGCGACAGAGATTGTATGTATCCTTACAGTCCCTTCTGATCCCCGAGTTGAAATGGGATCATCTTACTATGGACTTCGTGTTCAAACTTTCGACAACACGGAGCAGATTTAACGGTGTTTGGGTAATCGTGGATCGACTTACGAAGTCACCGCGCTTCCTGCCAGTGCGTGAAACTTTTAAACCCAACCGACTGGCACAGTTGTTCATCGATGAGATTGTTAGAGTCCATGGGACGCCAGAGTTGATTGTGTCTGATCGAGATCTGCGGTTTACCTTGAGGTTTTAGTAGAGTTTACAGAGAGCCCTTGGTACGAAGTTGCATTTTAGCACTTCATTTCATCCCCAACCAATGGACAGTCAAAGAGGACTATTCATATCCTAGAGGATATGATGAGGGCCTACGTACTACAGTTCCAAGGTTCTTGGGATAGATTCTTACCCTTGATGGAATTCACTTATAATAACAGCTACGAGGCAAGTATTGGGATGGCACAATTTGAGGCACTATATGGGAGACAGTACAAGATGCCTTTGTGCTGGACTGAGGTAGGCAAAAGGGCACTGTTGACGCCAGAACTTATGGACGTGACCTAGGAAAAGTCAAGATCATCAGGGAAACATTAAAGACTGCTCAGGATCTTCAAAAGGATTATAATGATCGTAGAATACATGATCTTGAGTTTGAAGTAGGAGATTGGGTGTTTTTGAAACGGTCACCGTGGAAAGTTATTGTCCGTTTCGGAAGAAGGGGGAAGTTGAGCCCTTGGTACATTGGACCATACGAAATTACAGAGAGAGTGGGTAAAGTGGCGTATAGACTAGCCTTACCTCTAGAGCTTGCATGAGTACATGACGTCTTTCACGTGTCCATGCTTCAGAAGTATGTGTGGGAAGAGTCCCATATTTTTGACAGAGCAACTTTTGGAACTTAGGACAGACTTGAGCTTTGAAGAGCAACCCGTACAGATCCTGAATTGGAAACAAAAAGTCCTGAGGAACAAGACCATCCCGTTGGTGAAAGTGCTATGGAGGAACTCTCTTGTGGAAGAAGCCACATGGGAAACTGAGGCTTTGATGCGAGAGCAACACCCATATTTGTTTGAGTAATTTCAAGGATGAAATTTTTTTTAGATGGGAAGATTGTAACGACTCAAATTTTCTTTATAATTGTAATTTGGAAAAATTCGTGTAAAATGACCATTTTGCCCCTAATTAGGGTAAAATGTTGACTTTTGACTCGAGACACGGTTTGGATGTTGACCTTTGACCGTTATGTAGATTGTGTTGCCACGAGTTTTAAGACAGACGACATGCCGATTTTGGACGCCCGATGCGAAAGTTACGGGTCACGGAGTTTGAGGGTTACTATTACATTTTTCGAGACTTTGAACCAAGTGGCATTATGGGATTGGCCTACTGATTCCTTGGACCAATCAGATGAGTGACGAGTGTCACTCATCTAACTAGCCCACTTACCCAAAAGATTGGGGTGCATGTATCTGCCTTCCTTTCCATTTTTGCTCATTCCAACCGTGTACCCACTTTGTACAAACACACACACAACCATCAACCACCTTCTCTAAACCTCCATCTTCTTTTAGTGAACCTGAGGAGTGACTAAGAAAGTGTTGGATGACGACTCAGAGCTAAGAACGGCAGTGCACAACGAAGAGGACATCCCAGGTAAAAACCCGAAACTTTCTTGATCGGGTCAAGTTTGGATTAGGACTTTTAATGCGGGTCAAATATAATCTGGGTCTTTAAACCCAATAACCAGATCCAGCAAATCCAATCAAAACCATTTGAAAACCATTTATAAATCCGTATCCAAACCCGAATCCGAAATCACTGGTCCGAAGCTCTTCCGGCATCCAGAACCGTCATTCCGAACCCAAATCCGCAAATCCACTTTTCAACTTTAAAACCAAATTCCACTCTCCGAAATCCAATTCTAAAACCGAAAACCAATTCTAAAACCGAAAACCCTTGATCACCGAAATCACGTTCCAAAATCCATTGAAATCCCAAATTCATAGCATTATATTCAGAAATCACACTTTTCTCGTAAAACGTGCTGATAACCAAACTTTATCGAAAAACGTGCAATTCATAAAGAATAATCAATCATCATGAATTTATATATAAAACCACAAAACAATTATAGAAAAACAGTTATGCATGCTCGAGTTTAGTGAAGGGGTCTACTCACAGTACCGAGCCCTCAATCACGTCCCGTACGTCTCGTACGTTCCTCAGCTTCCTCGGGAAGTCCCGATCCTGTCAACAACCACCGAAGTACGTTACTAACACGTCTACTAAGACTCTCCTAATTTTTCCCAAAAATCCCCGGGTCCTAATCATAACGAACCGGAACCCTAAACCTTCACCCTCGCGGGACTACATCGAATTGACGTCTGATCAACCCGAAACCAATTCCAACGGACTCGTCACAACACCTAGACCAAAAACCTAGTTGACCGATTTCCCAGCCGCCGCCGCACGCGCCCTCACGCGCCGCCCAAAGTGGCTACGCGTGGCCCTCATGCGCCAGCTACAGTGCCTTCGTCTACCTCAGGTCGACCCGGTTCGACACAGTTGCTGCAATTCGAACCGGCGTGACCGGTTCTCCGCCTTCCGTCCACCAAATCGACTCCTCTTTGCACCAACAGCTTCGTCCAGACCTAGTCTACCCTTTCCCCTACTCCACACACCTCGACTCAGCCTAAAACCTGTCGACTCAAGCTGGGACAGAAACCCGTACTCTTCCCCTGTTCCCTTCTCCGGTCACCCAGGTCTCCCCCCGTCACGGTGGCTAGCTTAAACCAATCCTAGGACCGTCCTAAATCTCAACCAGCTCACCAAGACCGTCGACTCACACCCAAAACCCACGACTCTACGTCTGAAGCAAAACGGAAAAACAGAGAACGGCGGGTACTCTTCGTCGTTCTGGACTCCGTCGTGCACTCCTCCGCCACGGCTGCACAACCAGAAGACACCTAGGACCCTACTACGCCCCCTAGACCTCACTAGACTCCTCGATTCAACCCCTAAAGCCACGACTTGGCGTCTGAACCTAAACGGAAAAACAGAGCAATTTAATGGGGATAAGGAATTACCTGTCCTCCGGTTGCCGTCGCGAACTCCGTTGGGGTTAGTCGACTCCTCTCACCCCTCACGACACCACCACGAGTCCAATTGCACCGTACACGGCCACACCAACACCACGATCTCTCAATTCCTCCCTGTTTTCTCCCTGGTTTTCCCGTGGCTCTCAACTCACCCATACACTGATTCCTCACCTCCTAACCTTCTCACTATCTCCCTCTCCATCTCTGATCACTCTTCACTCATCAAGTCACACAACACACACACCACCACCGTCCAATTCTCCCAACTTTTTCCCTCTGTTTCTGTCTAGTTCGAAGAACACACACACATGAACACACACGGGCACCCCAAATAATTAGGACCGTGTTTCCTAGAACCAACCAGAACCCCTACACGTGTCACCATCCCCTCAGCCTTCTCACAAGTGGCTCAATCTCAGCCCTCTATTAACCCTCTCTGTTGCACACATCCCAAGGAGCAAAAAGACCAAAATGCCCTTCCTTTTAACCAAGATTACGATTTTACCCTTACCGTTTTAGACCCGTATCTCACACATCGTAAGTCCGATGAATACGTGTCGCCTGTCATCGAACTCAAGACGATGAGATCTAGCTAACCCTCCTAGGTCAACGTGTCAAAACCGATCATACGAAAAGTCAATTTTTCCCCCCTAATTTAGCCAAATTACGGTTATGCCCTCAACCTTCCGAACATCATAACTTCCTCCTCAGATGTCGAAATCGGGCGTGCCACCTGCCTACGGATTCGTGACGTCCTAAACCACGTCTTGGTCATCAGTCAATACCCAATTGACCGCCCGAACGAAAGGTCAACATTTTGCCCGAACTAGGGGCAAAATCTTCATTCTACGTTAACGACCTTATCAGGACCAACTAACCCCCGATTAAGCTTACTAATCCCATCTTAATCACTGTCTTAACCTTAATTCCCGGGACAGGTCGTTACAACCTACCCACCTAAAAAGAATTTCGTCCCCGGAATTCCACAGCTAGTTCCCAACACTAGGGGTCTCCTACCCGGTAACAATAACCACTCCTGGATTTCTGTCTATCATCTCCACCTTAGGTATCTCACTCCATCCCCAACTACAAGTTACACTTCATGGTGTACGCAAGGGAAACCCTATGAACAGAAAACAAAGGTATTTTAAAATACCTCATATAGAATACCCAATAGAATTCATAGAGTACATCCTCACGTACTGTCACCTCACTTTCCAGAACCCAACTCGATTCCTAACCCAGAACAGTCTAGTCCAAACAGGAACTCCTAGCTACTGCCTCACTCCCTCGGCTGCTACTTCGGCCACTGGTCGGGTAAATCTACAAAGTCCTAAAGGCAAACTCTAGATTGTGGGTTCTCTCCTTCAATAACCTCATATCGATCAGTTATAGTCACTTCTTTCCTATTCCTTCCGTCCTCCTTCAACGGATCTCACCGTAGCACTCCAGGTCACTTAGAGTAAATCCTAGACTTTTCCCCGAGATCCACAACAAAGTAAGTACAACACAACCAAAGATAGTAAAAATACCTGTCCCCGCACCTGGTGCCGACTGGACCTCCTGCTGAGTCATCAAAAACACTCGGGCCTGAGATCCCGACGCTCTACCACGTCCCCTCGAACTACTAGTGGCACCACCACCTCCTCTAGTGCCCGCTATCCCTGACGCTGTACTCTGTCCAGGCTCCGCCACTCCTCGGCCTACACCACCTTCCTGTGGCAACAGTGGACACTCACGTCGGAAGTGACCTCGCTCCACGCAATAGAAACAAACATCCCGACCAGGTCCACCACTCGATTTCCTCGTCGACACAACAGACATCGTACTAGCTTGCGGAGTCGGCTGTGTCCGATAACCATGAAATCCTGAACTATGGAAACTACCAGGCCTACCGAAACGATCATCGCCCGACGACGACGCTTTACCGAAGTTACCTCTCTTTGGTGTCCTTTGACTCGAAGCTCCAGAAAAAGATGGCTCCCGGCGTCGCACCGGCAAGCTAGCCTCAACCCTCACCGCAGCGTCCGACAACTCTCGGAGGGTAGTAAACGATCCAGCCGTCACTATGGCTCGAATCTCACCTCGCAGGCCCAACTCAAACCTACGGCACTTCTCGGCTTCAGTAGCCACAAACGCAGGAGCAAACTGATATAACATCTGGAATTTCTGTTCGTACTTAACCACACTCAGATTCCCTTACTGAAGCTGCAGAAACTCAGCCTCCTTAGCATCTCGAAAAGAACGAGGGTAATACTAATCTAGAAATCTCTCCCGAAACGTCTCCCAGGTCACAATGTGGGTATCACAGCCAGACAACTCGAGGGTATACCACCACTCGTACGCCGCACCGTCCAGTAAAAACGTAGCCAGTAACACTCGCTCCTCCGGTGGGCAATGCATCACTGCAAAGATACGCTCAAGTCTCGTGATCCACCTCTGGGCTTCCTCAGGATCTGCCCCACCACTAAAAGTAGTAGCCCCAAGCCGCTGGGCTCGCTCAATCGTAGCGCTCTCTGTCCCCCTAGCTGCTTCGTCTTCAGGTCGTGGAGAGGGTCGACGTCTCGGAGGCATCGTCAAGCGCACGCTGAAAGAGGCATAGAAACAGTCAAACAACCTGAACACAACCTCACAGACCGACAAACCCAACAAACGCGACAACCCTGGCTTTGATACCAATTGTCAGGACCCACCCCGGTTTCACCCCGAAACCCGAGGTAAATCCTGCTCCCGTCTGACTCCCCAACACAACACTAAAGTAAACTCACTCGAGATCACCAAAGCACTCAGTCAGACATAGGAGAACTATACAATACATCCCGAAGTTAAAGTTAACAAAGCATAGTACCACAGTACAAAAGAAAGAAAACCCGATAAACTAGATGCACGCACACGGAAATTTAAACCACTCCGGGATCCCTCTCGCGACTTCTATGCCTCAGACGCTGCCTCGACGCCGAAACCCCGCTCTAGCTCCACAACCTGAAGGGCAATTTAAAACAGAAGGTGTGATTGGACCAAAAGAATAAAAGTTCAAAAACCAATTCATAACAAAACCAGGTTTGGCCCTCCGTTTTGAAACCACATGCATAACCCAGTTATGAAAACCGTTATAATCAATCGCCATAAACCATTTACAGAATCATTTTAAAAACAGTTATCATACACATAAACCTTACCATAAGAACAGAAACACTATAAAAACAGTTATAGGAATCATATCATAAGCATCATAAACCGTATCATAAAACGTGAATATCAAATCATCCTTTTAAAAACGTGACCTGCTGGATCTATCCGAGTCTTTAAACTCCCGAGTCTTTAAACTCAATCCAGGCCTCAATAATATCCGAGTCTTTAAACTCCCGAGTCTTTAAACTCAACAGGCCTACGGGGGAAATATCAATATATCCGAGTCTTTAAACTCCCGAGTCATTAAACTTAATCTGGGCCCGTCCCCCGTCAAATAAAATCCGGGTATTTAAACCCAATAACCAGATCCAGCAAATCCAATCAAAACCATTTGAAAACCATTTATAAATCCGTATCCAAACCCGAATCCGAAATCACTGGTCCGAAGCTCTTCCGGCATCCAGAACCGTCATTCCGAACCCAAATCTAGAAATCCACTTTTCAACTTTAAAACCAAATTCCACTCTCCGAAATCCAATTCTAAAACCGAAAAACCCTTGATCACCGAAATCACGTTCCAAAATCCATTGAAATCCCAAATTCATAGCATTATATTCAGAAATCACACTTTTCTCGTAAAACGTGTTGAAAACCAAACTTTCTCGAAAAACGTGCAATTCATAAAGCATAATCAATCATCATGAATTTATATATAAAACCACAAAACAATTATAGAAAAACAGTTATGCATGCTCGAGTTTAGAGAAGGGGTCCACTCACAGTACCGAACCCTCAATCACGTCCCGTACGACTCGTACGTTCCTCAGCTTCCTCGGGAAGTCCCAATCCTATCAACAACCACCGAAGTACGTTACTAACACGTCTACTAAGACTCTCCTAATTTTCCCCAAAAATCCGCGGGTCCTAATCATAACGAACCGGACCCTAAACCTTCACCCTCGCGGGACTACATCGAATTGACATCCGATCAACCCGAAACCAATTCCAACGGACTCGTCACAACACCTTGACCAAAAACCTAGTTGACCGATTTCCCAGCCGCCGCCGCACGCGCCCTCACGCACCGCCCAAAGTGGTTGCGCGTGGCCCTCACGCGCCAGCTACAGAGCCTTCGTCTACCTCTGGTCGACCCGGTTCGACACAATTGATGCAATTCGAACCGGTGTGACCGGTTCTCTGCCTTCCGTCCACCAAATCGACTCCTCTCTACACCAACGGCTTCGTCCAGACCTAGTCTACCCTTTCCCCTACTCCACACACCTCGACTCAGCCTAAAACCTGTCAACTCAAGCTCGAACAGAAACCCGTACTCTTCCCCTGTTCCCTTCTCCGGTCACCCAGGTCTCCTCAACGTCACGGTGGCTAGCTTAAACCAATCCTAGGACCGTCCTAAACCTCACCCAGCTCACCAATACCGTCGACTCACACCCAAAAACCACGACTATACGTCTGAAGCAAAACGGAAAAACAGAGAATGGCAGGTACTCTTCGTCGTTCTGGACTCCGTCGTGCACTCCTCCGCCACGGCTGCACAACCAGAAGACACCTAGGACCCTACTGCGTCCCCTAGACCTCACTAGACTCCTCGATTCAACCCCTAAAGCCACGACTTGGCGTCTGAACCTAAACGGAAAAACAGAGCAATTTAATGGGGATAAGGAATTACCTGTCCTCCGGTCGCCGTCGCGAGCTCCGTTGGGGTTAGTCGACTCCTCTCACCCCTCACGACACCACCACGAGTCCAATTGCACTGTACATGGCCACACCACCACCACGATCTCTCAATTCCTCCCTGTTTTCTCCCTGGTTTTCCCGTGGCTCTCAACTCACCCACACACTGATTCCTCACCTCCCAACCTTCTGACTATCTCCCTCTCCATCTCTAATCACACTTCACTCATCAAGTCACACAACACACACACCACCACCGTCCAATTCTCCCAACTCTTTCCCTCAGTTTCTGTCTAGTTCGAAGAACACACACACGGGCACCCCAAATAATTGGGACCGTGTTCCCTAGAACCAACCAGAACCCCTACACGTGTCACCATCCCCTCAGCCTTCTCACAAGTGGCTCAATCTCAGCCCTCCATTAACCCTCTCTGTTGCACACATCCCAAGGTGCAAAAAGACCAAAATGCCCTTCCTTTTAACCAAGATTACGATTTTACCCTTACCGTTTTAGACCCGTATCTCACACATCGTAAGTCCGATGAATACGTGCCGCCTGTCATCGAACTCAGGACGATGAGATCTAGCTAACCCTCCTAGGTCAACGTGTCAAAACCCGATCATACGAAAAGTCAACTTTTCCCCCCTAATTTAGCCAAATTACAGTTATGCCCTCAACCTTCCGAACATTATAACTTCCTCCTCGGATGTCGGAATCGGGCGTGCCACCTGCTGACGGATTTGTGACGTCCTAAACCACGTCATGGTCATCGGTCAATACCTAATTGACCGTCCGAACGAAAAGTAAATATTTTGCCCGAACTAGGGGCAAAATCGTCATTCTAGGTTAACGACCTTATCGGGACTAACTAACCCCCGATTAAGCTTGCTAATCCCATCTTAATCACTGTCTTAACCTTAATTCCCGTGACGGGTCGTTACATTGACCCTCGCGTGGCAGCGCGTGGGTGAAAATTTTGAGATGGGATCGGCACCATTTTTAAGGTTTCGACGTTACGAATCCAATGGCGGTGGTTTCATGTCGATCCAGACTGTTTGATAGGTCAAATTGAGGTTTGAAGCCTCGGGAAGCTTGTTCGGGATGCGTTCCCGATCCGGTTTTGTTCTAGGATTTGATGTTAGACCTAGTGAAGTCCGTTAGTGACCTTTGGATGTGTTTGGACAGGCCCGGAGACTTTGTTTAGCTTCGGGGCAGGTTTAAGCTGTTCGTTAGCGCAGCAATGACTAACTGTGTGTAGACTAGTTGTGTTATACTGAAATGCATGCATAACCATTTTATATGTTTTCTAAATGATTTATGTTAAATGTTTTGGAATCATGGAATTTATATACTCGAATCATTGGTCATGGACTATGCTATGGATTTACCTGAAATTGAGGTTTTCGAGCTTGAGACCCATTCGGTGACCGATTGACTCATGTTTTGGGGTCAACGAAGTTTTGAAAGAAAGATTGATTCAAATGATTTGACCGGTGATCCGGTATGGGAAATTTTCGAGGAACAGGTTTTAAGAAATGGATTCTAGACACGGATTTGGAAGGTTCCAAGCTTAGTCTCAATTTTAAACAGTGGTTGTTTGGATTTCGGGAAAGATGAATTTCAAAGATGATATTACTGAATTGCATGTTTTCACACTTATATATATATATATATATACCCTCCTGTATATGCGGATTAGTCTCCTCCAGACGTCGATGATCTTGGTGTTGTCACGATCCATTTCCTGGGATGAGTGACTCCAAGGAGGAGCTCAGGCCCATGAGTGCGAGTTATGTTATTGTCTACGATATGTTAGGGTCCGAGGCATATGCACCTCATACGTCGTAGATCTTGGGGGTAGACTCGGAGATGAGACCCCGAGTAGTACACGTACTATAGAGAAATCGTGACGGATATTGGTTGGACATCTGGGATGTCGAGGATGGGTTATATATATATATTATGTTTCACTGAGGTTGCGTCCAGACGTATATATGTATAGATATTTGTATATGTATAGAAATTTATATATATGATTTGACTATTACATGTTTTATTTTGAATGCATGCATGTTTCTAAAACAGAGGGTCGGATTATATATATTTTTGAAATGTGTTTATAACTCGTTTATTTTTTGTCCACTCACGCTTTGACTGTTTTTGTGACCCTCCAAGCAGTGATACTGAGCAGGGGACCGACTCCGGGGCTAAGGCATAATTAGCACCGTTGCGTTCTATTCACCATACGGGGTAGTTGTTTGTATTTGTATTATTAGTACGAACCTAGGAATGCCAGAGGTTCCAAGCTTGGGAATACCATCGCTTAGACGTCGAGCCAAGGGCTCCGATCCTAAGTTGTCACTCAGGCGTCGTAGATCCTAGGTGTATACTCGGACGTGTAATCCCGAGTCGCACGCGTTGCGTTGATACCGTGACTATTGAGATGATTTACTGGATATTGGATAAAGAGGATTGGTTTATCATGTTTTCACACAACTCCATATGTGAGTCTCTGTTTCGGGTAGAGGCCATATTGGGATGATTTATGAGATTTGATTTGGGCTAAGTCCCTACGTGATTTGATTTGGGTTGAGACTTTACGTGATTTGGATTTGGGTGGAGACCCTACGTGAAATGCTATTTTGGGCTGAGACCCTATTGAGATATTTGTTTTCTGACGCATGCTCATTTTTAAGTGAAGGGTATCAATGTTGTATTGTTAATTTTTTTTAAACTGATTATTTTTTCCACTCACAATTTTAATGTTTTTGATACCTTTCAGGTTGATCGTGGATGCGGGCTATAGTAGAGACAGAGACATCACATGTCGTTGCGTACTCTGGAATTCACTTCGCACTCTACAAACCCCGAGTGGGTTACAGTTTTATCTCTAGTCTGACACGTGGTGTTAGACGGGAGAAGGGCACATCCCACGATAATTTAGCGGGATTGGGATGGGTCATGTCCGATAGTGACGATGGAGGAGGCGGAGCCACGGTAGTTGGCTGGGAAACCCAGATAAAAACAAGTAACCATGTGTGTTTTTTGGGTATGAGTTTTGGGACCTTGGAATCGTGTTATGAAGCCAGGGCTTTTTTGCTTGAGCTCATGCAAGCATGTAGGGACAAAAACGAAGGAAAACGGATGACTAGATTTGTAACGACCCGTCCCGAATTTCAAGATTAGATTAGTGAATAATCCAGGATTAGTGAGTTAAATTGGTGATTAGTTGAGCGAAATCGGACGAACAACACAAAATGACTGTTTTACCCTTAGTCGTGGGTAAAATGTTGACTTTTGATCGGGGGGTCCGATGGCAGAGGGCCGAGGACCATTACATAGCTCGAGTCGATACGAATCTGTAGATAGGCGACATGCCAAATTCGGACGTCGAACGAAAAAGTTATGGTTCACGTAAGTTCAATTGAACTATGCACGCATTACGAGGCAGGCATGATGTGGCAATATCTGATTGGACAGATATTTAAGTGGGACCAAGGGATGAGTCCCATTGGTCACTTCCCCAAAAAGTGGATCTATTTTAATTAAATAATATTATCCTAAATTATTTTATAATTAATCCCACCCACCTCTCATCTTAACCATCCATCTCATCTAATCTGTCATCTCTGCCGTCCATCTCCCTCCTATGTTACCATCATCAGCCTCACCATATTTCTTCTTCAAACAACCCGAGCACCATTCATCTTTCTCCCTAAGCAAAACACACAACACACCACCCCAAAACCATACTTACATCCATACGTTCGTGTGAGGATTAATGAGAGGCTGAGAATGACGAGGACGGCAGTCCACGGCGGTCCACGGCATGGGTGAGTCAAAACAGAACCCGAGAACCCATTTTTATTTTAAAAATTGAAAGTTGAGTTTTGATTGAAGTTTGAGTTCCTGTCGATTCTATTAAGACCTAGGGACCAAGGCGACACGATGAGGATCGATTTTGATGGAAATGGACAACTGGAACGAAAAAAAACCGAGCTTGAAGATTAAGCTTAAGGTTTGAGCATGGAAGGTATGGATTCACTTGGTTTTCTTGTGTTTTGAGGACTTAGATCGATAGGGTTTAATGCTAGGAACCTATAGGAATAAAAATGGACAGGATTGGATCAAAAATATGAGAGTTGGAGCCCTGGACCAGTCACACCGGTCTGGTCCGGTCGAGAACCAGTGAACCGGTTCAGACCCGGTTCGCTGAAGGTAGGGGTGACACTGTCGCAGGCGTGTGCCTTTCACGCGTGGCCCTTGGGCCGCGCGTGAGGGCGCGTGGAGGGTAATTTGGGGTTGAATTCAACATGACTTTTAATCTATTCGATGTAACGAACATTTTGGGACTGGTTTCATGTCGATCGGACACCGTCTCGATATAGTTCGGGATATTCGAAAGTTTAAGATCGAGTTTTAAAATAGTTAAAAATTCTGGAAAATTACAGGAATTCAATGAGAGGTTTATAAAGTAGTTAGTAACCCTCTAGATTGATTTGGACAGGTTTGGGAGTCCCGGTGACGGTGATTAGCCCGGGGAGGCTCATTGCACGCAAATCTAGGCGTCAGCTTAGGACGGTCTGTAAGTGGACCTTGATTCTAAACTCGGATGCATGCATAAATGTTTTATATGGTTTATAGATGTGATTCTATGATGATGATTTGGATGTTAGTGATTTACATGATTTCAAGCATTTCGAGGTGATTTACGTTCTTGCACATAAATCGAGGCTTACAGTTTCGCACTGATTATCCGTGCTTTTAGTTTTGGAAATGATTTCATGAAATGGTTTTGAATTTGAAATGGTAAACTCGGGTTCGAGACCCATTTATTTTTGAAACCCTCGGACTCGAAGTCCATTTAGTTATGTTTTCGGGCTAGAAGCCTAATTGGTTCTTGAATTGATTTCGGATTTGGAAATATAGAATCGGGCACGAGACCCATTTGATTTATGAACTCTCGGACCTGAAGTCCATTTGATTTAACAAGGCTTTGGGCCGGAGGCCCAGTTGGTTTACGTACCTAGCTCGAGGCCCAATTGGTTTGCTTATCGGGCTCGAGGCCCAGTTAACTTACATATCGGGAACGAGGCCCATTTGGTTTATGAAATTGGGCACGAGTCCCATTTAGTTTACAAAATCGGGCATGAGGCCCAGTGGGTTTGTGAATTCGGGCTTAGGGCCCAGTTATGGTTTACGATTGTGATTTCGGGTCAGGGACTCATAAATGGATTTCTAGTTCATGACGATTTATGGGGACCGGGCATGAATCCTTGAAAGGTTTCGAGAATGTTTTCAAACGATTTTTCGTACCATCCTTTATATTATGGATTGTCTCCTCCGGGGAGGGTGGTTGGCCTAGGTGGACCCCGGAGTAGTCACGGAGCACTAACTGAGTGGAGTCGCCCCCGTTGGTTACTTTACTCTCAGGAAGGCTATGGATTATAACCCCCAGGGAGGGTTATTGATCTACGGACATTGACCTGGGTGGACCTGGGGGAGACTTGGGATTTTGGACCCCGGGTAGCACGCGCGTAGCTCCAGATATTGTGGCAGGATTGGTTATATGATTTATGATAAACATGATTTCTTGGTTTTGCAGAATTGTATTTTATGAATGATAAATGGATTTGGGCTGAGTTCCCACATATGTTTAATATGGTTATGGTTTTATGTAAATGGTTTTGAGCAGGGGCCCGCGTGACTTGAATTTACGGAACATGGGGTTGAGAACCTAAATATGGTTGTTTAAACATATGTGGTTTGATAAATAGTTTTACTATGCATGCATTGACACAACCCATCCCAATCCCTCCGGGATTAACGTGGGATGCGTCATGCTCATGTCTAACACGAAGTGCCAGAAAAAGGATAATACGTACCTCAGCCCATACGGGACTCCCAGAGCGCGCCAGGATCGGTGGAGGAGTGCGAAGTCTCGGTGTCTGCTACAGCCCACATCCGTGATCAACCTGAAAGGCAATAAAACCATTCAGAACTGTGAGTGGACGAAAATCAATAAATTCATAAAAGCACATTTCATAAAGATGTTTTTGCCCTTCACTAAAAAGTATGCATGCATCGGAAATTAGTAATCAAATCATTTACTCAAATAAGCCATTAGGGCCTTAGCCCAAAAAAAAAACCGTAAATCCAAAACCAAGTAGGCCACTGCCCAAATGCATAAACACAAATCCAACCGAAAAACCTTTTCATAGATCCAATAGTCCATATTTACCACATAACCATCCTCGGCAACCCAGATGCCTAGCGTCCCAGACGCTTGACGTCCCAGACGGCATATCTCACGCTAATAAGCAACGCGTGCTACCCGGGGTCTCTTCGGGTTAATATCTCTGACATCCCATATGTCTGATGTCCCAGACATCTAATCATAGCAATCCTGCTCCTGAGTCACTATGCGGTCCGGTAGCTCCGTAAAATGACCCCTCGCAGGCAATGCACCATGACTTACCCAGTGTCCTAGACACTTAGAGGATACCATCACACATCCTCGTATCAAGATGGTATATGGAAACAGTTTTACAAAGTCATTTCAAAACATCTCAATGGGCCCTACCCAAAATTCCCATAAAACATCACAAAATCATTTATGGTCCCCGACCCAAAATTACATTTATGAAACTTAGGGTCCCAGACCGGAAATCACATTTATAAACTCAAATGGGCCTCATGCCCGATTTTGTAAACCACTGGGCCCCTGGCCCGATCACATAATTCAAATGGGTCTCATGCTTGAGTTCATATTTCCAAAACCAAAACCATTTCATAGAACCATTATTGAATTCTCAATCACATAGTAATAACATAAACTTGTAAACCTCGAAATACGTGTAAATACTGAATTACCTCGAAATACGTGTAATCACGTGAACCACCAGTGCCACAAGCATCATCATAGAAATCACATATGTAAAACATATAAAATAGTTATGCATGCATCACAGTTTAAAAAATGAAGTCCACTCACAGACCGTCCTACGTTGCCGCCTCAATACGCATGCCATAAGCTTTACCGGGCCACACCACTATCATCGGGACTTCCAAACCTATCCAAATCATACTAGAGGGTTACTAACCTCTCCATTAACCTCTCACTAAAGCCCCGTAATTTTCCCGAATTTTTAACTATTTTTAAACTCGATCCTAAACCTTCCGACACCTCGAAACATATCGAGACGATATCCTATCGACACGAAACCAGCCCAAAAATGTTCGTTACATCGAATAGATTAAAACTCATGTTGAACACATGTCCCAAAAGTGTCCCATACGACCCCATGCGCCGCCACAAGCGCCTACGCGTGAAGCCCAAGCGCCAGGGGGTACTGTTCATCGTCTTCCTCAGTTAAGCCGGTTCAGACCGGTTCGGTCCAAGTGAACCGGTGCTCCTGGTTTTCTTCAAAATTACGGTCCATTTTTCATCCTATTTCTACCATTAGATTCGTCCAAACATTTCCTATTCATCTACGTGATAAAATCGTGAGTTTAGGGGCAAGAAAACACCTTCCCGATCCCTGGTTTGAACCGGCCACCTTCGACCGTCGTAGCTCACGATCCTGGCCACAATTTTCTTGGAATCCAGCTCCTACGGACTCGCCTCACTCTCCAAAAGCTTAATTGATCAACCAGATCAATCATCAACCAACAATTTGCAAGTTGCCATTTTTAAACAGTAACATGGCCTTATCTGGTTTCTCACTCACCTCGTCGTCAAGAGCTCATTCGTGGCCACCACCATGGTCATCTCGACCTCAGGAACTCCATCCACTCCTCCAACGCGATCAACAGCCAACCAAAATCGATTTTCCATTTTTGAACATAAAAATAAGCTTGTTTGTTTTTCCTCCGCCACGGAATCCTCCCTGCCTTCTCGTCCTCGCCTCACCGTCACATGCTTAGCCTCTCTCATCCAGTCATAATGTCAGGTTAGGTCAAGGTGTGAGGGTTGTGGAGCTTGTAAGACAATGGTGGTGCACGGGTTCGAAATAAGCCAAAGATGAAGATGTTAGCTGATGGTGATGAAGGATTAGATGGAATGGAATGGAGGGTGCAGATACAATCTTGAGAAGGAGATGGATGGCTGAGGTCAATTGAGGAAATTAAAACATATTTTAATTAGCCAATAGGACAAGATCCACCATTTAGGGAAAAGTAAGGGTGGGATGAGTGACACTTGTCACTCATCCAAGGGTCTAGATTAATTCTAGGTTTAAATCAGATTATAGTATTTTATTATTATTTTAATCAAACTCTTGGTTCGTACGTTTAATTGACTTCACTCCCGTGACCATAACTTTTCCGTTCGACCTCCGATTTCGACGTGCCGTCTTTCTATGGATTCATATCGACCCGATCTACGTAACGGTCCTCGGCCCTAGGCCATCGGACCTCTCGGGTCAAAAGTCAACATTTTACCCACGCTAGGGGCAAAACGGTCATTTTACACATTTCGCCTGATTTCTCTCAACTAATCTCCGATTAGTCATTCTAAACCATAATTAATTAATATTTAATCCCGATACTCGGGACGAGTCGTTACAACCTTCCCCCCTTAACAAATTTCGTCCTCGAAATTCCAACTATTTCGATTCTGCATTCACCTCGTGGAGAACAATTCGATCTCACACCATCTGTACACTTGTACACCAACTAATCAGAACAATACTTGTTTGCACCTTGACGTTCCATCACGAACTCACCTCATATCGACTACACTCGACCACCTCGAGTGAAATTAATCACATGATCCGAGTTAATACCGCTTGACAATTCTACCCTGCTTGGACATATTCATCTTAATAGTTTCTCTCAATCACTAATTCACTCTAACCTCTGCTCCCACTAGGAGTCACCAAATCCTACTCATCAATCCACATTAACACCTTTAGCCAAACCATCACCACTTGCCAGTTGCAAATCAATCTGACATCTCACCCAGATCGAGAGTTACCAAATCTCACAATTTCTCCACAATTCTTGAGTTTTACCATGTCAACATTACACGTTCCATAACGTCGCACTCAGTCGTCACTCACGGCTCCAAGGTTGCAATTCGAATCACCGACACACCCTTACTCACTCTAGGGTCGCACCAAGGTACCTCGTACCAAAATTTCCTCATAATCCATGCTGCCATTAGTGAGAATCACAGAGCAGCCGATCCACGCAAAACAACCCGTGGTTACACCAACCACCAACTCACTCAACCTGAGTACACGTACACCAACATCTCACTAGACATGTGTGTAACTGGACCCCATCGAATACCTGCCCAACAGTAATGCACATCTCAACTCTAAGGTTCCATTAACCATCAACGACTCTGAGCACCTACTCATACAATCACTGAATTCGTCAATATCATTCTGCCCAGCGCATAGTATTCAATGTCCAGTTCACGTGCTCAACCAATCCAATGTTATTAGAACTAAGCCGACTACCAACACTCTCAACCACACACCACTGGTACATCCTATGTACCGTTACCAGGCACCACTCGGCCTATCCAGTATCGATCCTCGCATAACGTACACACATACACTATACGTACATCCATCCACCAACCCGCCTACTACATAGCTCGTCACTAATCACGCTTCAATTCTGGAGTCCATATGTCTAGTCCAGTACTAGACCGATCAAAACTCCAACTCATCATCCATTCTGAGTCCCATGGTCACCCAACCAGCATCACAACGTCTATTCCCAACCATGAAATCCAACACGTACCAATCTGACTCACGCCTGCCAAGGCGTACCCATTCATGCCAATTGGGCATCCAAACTCAACCACGTCTACCGAGACGCACCAACTCTGAACCTATCAGTTACCTACTCATTCAGTTAACACATTACATTAAATTGATTTCATAGGGAAGCTAATCCCATCATCCACACATTTAAGGTTGACCAAAACCGACCCCGTCGGATATCCACTCGTTCACAAAGTCAATTACCCAAGCCAAATCGTAAACATCTCAACTCACTCAAGTATCGTTTCATATAAGATTAACTTTGAAAAGAAGTTCATTCCCAACATCCCCATATCCAAATATTCACAACAGGGCAATATACTATCCATCTAGCCTAATCAACAAGATCACGAGCCAAATCCATCACCACCTCACCCGATCGGTGACATCACAATCCTAGATCGTCACAATGCCCAATGTCCACAACATCACAATCCTGATCCACCTAAGATCCACACATGCTCACTTAGCTAATAATCCACCTGAAATCTGATCATAGGGTCTTACACCCTCTTGAATCCTTTGTCAGCCACAACATTCCTCAACTAGTCCTCACATCTAAGCAGATCAGTCAATGACGAGACATGTCGAGACTGTGGGTCCTCTCCAATTACCTCATTCCGATCCTTGTCATCCTACCTAGGGAAAATCAAAGATGATCCAAGACGATGACATCAACATTCATCCTACATGAGTACAAATACAAACTCACTGCACCCACCACACCAAGTAACTCAACACTGTACCACCAAGCAGAAAATGAGAAATCTCATTCACCTAGCCTCGAAATACTCAACTCCTCCTGATGGCCCAACAACACAACACGGGTCCACCAACCAATACACACTCAACGTACTAGTGACAACAACCATCATCTGCCATGGGCAGAAAATGAGAAGTCACCTTCTGTGACTTCAGAATATCCATCGCCAATGCTGAAACAAACACTCCTCTCGCATCCTCAATCATAACTCTCCTCGAATCTGAAGTTCCAACCATGTTGGAAAAATTGGTATGCTTCCAACTAAGTGTCAAGTCCAACCAGTGGACTTCCCAAATCATCAACACACTTGGATAACCACGTGTCTGCAATCAATCTCATACCCAGATCTCCTGTCCATTAATAACTATTTATGCACCTCCAAAATGAAGTAATTCGTTACTATCTCGTTCTCACATCTCATGACAGGACCGCCCCTGAAAAGGGCATTATTAGCCGTGCCCGGTCCTGCTCCCGTCTAGCAAGACGACTGAAATCCCCAATGTACCCTCAGTACGTGCCAGACCAGGGATAGCCACACGTGCTTACTCATGCCTCCGCCCCTCGAACAGCCTCGAGCAACGCGCCACGACCTGGAGGGTCAATAAAAACCAAAAGGTGTGAGTGGACAAAAGAAATCAGTTTTATAAAACCGTTACGGAAAAACGTTTTTACCCTCCAAGTAAAAACCAATGCATGCATACAAAGAATCATTTCGCAATCCGTTACATTCCCAACATAAGAAATCCGTATATGAAAATCAAAACATTTTCCTTTTCTTAACCATTGGGCTTAGCCCGCAATCATAAACGCCGGGCCTCAGCCCAACACCGTGAATCAAATCCAAATACACAACATAATCCAAATCCATCAACCATATGAACCGGGCCACTGCCAACACATCCGAACATCAGAAATTAACAATGAATCACAAGTCAAACAATTTGCTGGATATCAAGTGCGCCCGAGTCTTTAAACTCAAAACCATGCGCATATTCAGGCCTTCCCGGGATATCAACGAGTCTTTAAACTCAAAACATAATCAATAGGCCTCAGGGGTATCACAATAACCGAGTCTTTAAACTCACGAGTCTTTAAACTCACGAGTCTTTAAACTCATTAAGGGCCCTCCCCCGTCATCAACTAACCGAGTCTTTAAACTCAAAACGTGCTCTAGCAATAGCACCGGGTATTTAAACCCAAAACAGTTTTCAGCGGGTCTTTAAACCCAAAACATTTTTCAATCACAACAATGCGAGATCCATCCCGAAATCACATTTTTCACAACAGGACCCATGGTCCGAATTTCCACATTCAATTCCCCAAATCATACTTCACAAACATAATCAAATTATCATTAAACACGGGGCATGCAAAATCAGACCAAATCACTTTATTAAATCCTTTTTCATTCTCGAATTCAAATTCGCAATAATGATTCCGTAAGCTGGCATCCGGAAGCATCATCCCGAACCCAAACCAAGAATCCCCTTTAAATTTCAGAAAACCGAAATCTCGCTACTTTTATGCCCCGAGAATCAAACCCGAAATCACCTTTTTCCAAAAACCCATTTTAAATCCTTGAAATAGCATCATTTTCAAATCTTATCATTAAAACCTCAAAACCACACTCATAATCACCAAAATCACGGTCCAATCAGAACATACTCAAAATCTCGTAAAACGTGCAAATCCGGAACGTTCTCGAAAAACGTGTCAAAGTCGTAAATCATACTCACATTCATATTCAAAACATTATTAAATCATGACACGCACAATTCATACAAACCATTCGTTAAACCATCATCAAGCATAAGAGTAACCATAGTCTCGAAATACATGTAATTTCGTATGTATATTAAAAATACGTATAAATACGGGAATTGAAATCAATCACAACTTATAATCATAATCATAAAAATCATAGAAATAATTTATGCATGCATTAAATTTTGAAAGCAACGTCCACTCACACACCATCCAATAAGCTTGTTTTCCCGCGCTGCGCGTATTTCCGTAATTTCCGATAGTTTCCAGAAATTTCAAATCCTGCCCGAAAACATACTTTAGGGTCACTGAGGGCTTAGATAACAACATAATAATTTCCCATAATTTTTCGGGAATTAATCGTTAATGAAAAACGTGACATAGACTTTCGGACCCTCGAAACAACATCGAAACGGCGTCCGATTAATTCAAAGCCAACGCTAAAATGTTCGTTACAATGTGTAGGACAAAAGTCATGTTGGACTTACCTCGAAAATCAGAGCCACGCGCTGCTACAGTACCTCGCACAATGCTTCTTCCTTACCCGATCGTCTGTAAAACGGGTCTGGTAACCCGCGAAGTGACCCGGCTAGTGTCCCACTAATTCGACACCATTTGATCAATTGAACACTCCATTAGCTTCGTACCCAGTCCAATTAGGGATCTGTAACATCCATTGCAGTCGTCATTACCTCTAACTATCTCGACTTAAACGAAATTTCTCGAACGGGTTCCTTGTCTGAATTCATCGTATAACCAAGTAATTCTTCAATTAATTGGTAGTACATCATCGTAGCCTCATGGTAGGGATGATTTGAGATCCAATTTCACAAACACTTACCTCTAATTGCACGAACACAAAGCTCGATTTCCCGGCCACCCGAGAAGTCCGTCCATGGCTCCAGGAGCTTCAAGCTTGCAATAATCGATTTGGACCGACTACATGAGGTTCCAGGAGACTCATTCGAGCCTCAATTTGGCTTGGGCTGGTCTAAAATTCAAATTCGGATTTGAATTCACTCAAGAACAGGTTTCGGGTTTTTTGGAACTCTCTCTCCCAGTTTCCTCCCTTTCTTCCTTCTCTCCCTCTCATAACTCTGTTCTCACCTCCATGACCCCTTTCCCGTTCACAATTTCTCTCAAACTGGCCTTGGAAAGGACGATCACACCCTGCACAAGGTCCCTGTTTTCTCAGTTTAATGGCACTCTCCCCGGATTGTTTTCCGCACTCCCCTCAACCAGCACACTCGTGCCCTGCCTAACTGTCTTTGTTCCCGCACCAAGACAATAACAATTTGCCCCTAACCGTCCTCAGTTCATCATGGTCTCGGAAAATTGATCAACGTGGGAAGCAGCCTCTGCTTTCTTCCCAATTTCAGAAGCACCAGCAGCATGGTATTTGTTCCCTGCACACACCTCTCGTGCCCTGCTCACCCCACTCAAGGCACAAAACAATTCATTAACACTTAGCCCCACCAATTTGTTTCATAAACAATGCATACCCGTGGCTTCAGATTCCAATTCCACACCCACACACACTGATCACTAGCCAACAATGTCCCTGTTTTTCAATTCCAAAAACACCAGCACAGCACCTGCTCACTGTGCACAAAACACACAATCTCCCACTTACATGATTAAACAATCCAATAACCCATTTACATGATTAAACAATCCAATAATCCACTTACATGATTAAACAATCCAATAACCCACTTACATGATTAAACAATCCAATAACCCACTTACATGATTAAACAATCCAATAACCCTTAAACAACAATTTAGCCCATCCAATTGCTCCAAAAACCATCCACCCTTGCACTGGCATGTCTCCCATTAACAGGTGCTACAGTAACCGTTCAAACAGCCCCTGTGAAATTACCATTCTGCCCTTGTGCAGAAAATTACCAAAATGCCCCTCACGCATCCAGGCCCGTAACTCGGTCATCCGGACTCCGATTGATGTGTGCCGCCTGTCTACGAACTCAGGGCATCGAGACCTTCCTAATGGTCCTTGGCCCTCGACCATCGGACCTCCCGATCAAAAAGTCAACATTTTCCCTTATTCCGTCTAAATTACAAAAATGCCCCTGGGCTTCCGAACGTCATAACTTTCACCTCGAACGTCGGAATCGAACGTGCCACCTGTCTATGTACTCGTGACGTCCCAAACTACGTCACAGTCATCGGTCAAGGTCCATTTGACTGCCCGAATTAAAAGTCAACGTTTTACCCACGATCAGGGGCAAAACGGTCATTTTGCATCGTTCGTCCGAATTCGCCCAACTGATCACCAATTAACCCCGCTAATCATGATTAATTACTAATCTAATCCCGAATTCCGGGATGGGTCGTTACAATCTTCCCCCCCCCCTTAAAGAATTTCGTCCTCGAAATTACCAATAGCCTTATTCCAAATCCACCCCGTGGGAAAACATGTCGATCTCACGCTTGTGTACACTTGTACACCCACCAAACTTGTCTGTACTCAGACGTCCCATCACGGTCTCACGCCGTACCGTTTGTCGAATTCACACTCATTCCGCTAGTCGGTTCCTCACAAACATTAATATACTCGACGTCTGCTCCCCCTGGGAGTCACCACATCTAACTCGTCAGTCCATGCTGGCACTACCAGTCAAACTTTCACCGCTAAGTTTTACCACCCTAGTAAAACTCCAACTACCAGCCAATCGGTGCCACTCAAAGTAGCGTAAGATCAATAACACGATCTCATCTCGCAGGGCAAGCCCAATCCTGCAAGACATATCAAACTCGATGTCCAGTTCACACTCACCACCAAATCCAATGGTGTCGGAACTAGGCCGACCACCAACACGTACAACTATACACCACTGGTACCACTCATGTACCGTCGCCAAGCACCACACGGTCAGTCCAATACCGATCCCCATACACCGTACATGACAGGACCCACCCCGATTATCGCCTCGATAATCGGGCAGCATCCTGCTTCCGTCTGACAATCGAATCCAAAAGACCAGAAAACTAAATAATATTACATCACACCCATTGTCAGACCAGGGAGATTAAATAGATACATCCGACTGGACGTCAAGTCCACAGTTTCACAGAGCATAATATTACAAAACAGGTTAAAGAACAAATCCTACTCTGTGAACTAACTACTCCGCAACGGAAAACTTTATGCCTTCGCGTCAGCCTCGGCGCTTGCCCCCGCACTTGTACCACGACCTGGAGGGAATTTAAAACAACAAAGTGTGAGTGGACCGAAACATAAGTTTTACAGGAAAAACAATTTTCCGAAATCGGGTTCGCCCTCCAGTTTTGTAACACGCATGCATAACCAAATATTCAAAAATCGCGTATTAGACCTTTGAAAACTCTTTTTCCGAAACACATGAAAAAAGTTACAGAGAATCGTCATAACTCATGTAAAACCATTTAATATTACCAGATTCCAGAAACCGTCATTTTGAAACATCCATTGCACAAATCAAGTAAAAGTGTATCAATAGTCATAATTGTGCCGTTGGATCCATCCGAGTCTTTAAACTCAATATTAGGCCTTCCCGGGATATCAACGAGTCTTTAAACTCAAAACATGATCAGTAGGCCTCGGGGGGTATTACAATAATCGAGTCTTTAAACTCACGCTCAATCCGGGTCTTTAAACCCAATTTTCGGGCCCGCCCCCGTCATCAATATACCGGGTCTTTAAACCCAAAACCAGATCCAACAATCAACCGGGTCTTTAAACCCAAAACCGTTTTTAAACACAATAAACCAGGATTCATCATAAACCGTTTTCCAACATCATTCCGAAATCATATCACGTCATAATAGGACTTATGTCCGAATTCACATGCAATTTCCAGAACATGCAGTTTCCGAAATCACTTCACAATTATAATCAAAACATCATAAATCCGTAACATGCATAATCATATCCAGATACTTCATCAAAACATCATTCATGCATAAGCAAAAACTGCAACCTCGAAATGCGTGAAATACGATGAATATCTCGAAAAGCGTGAAAATACATAAAATCGGAATATCATATCACCATCATAAAATCATATGTAAAGCCATAAGATAAATAAGTAAAATAGTCATGCATGCCCAATTTAGAAATCAAAAAGTCCACTCACGGTTTTAGGACGCGTCAATCGCGTCCCGCGCGCTCCTCCGTAGCTTCGGAAGTGTCCGGGCCTGTAAAAACGTACAAGAGGGTTACAAACATCCTCAAATAGCTCGTATGATTTTTTTCCCTAATTTTCCCGGATTTTTCGGCGAAATTAACTTAGAGACTTAACCTTCCGGACTCCCGAAATTATCCCGAACGACTCCCGAACAACTCGAATCCTAAAGGTAAAATGTTAATTAGACTGAAAGGAACAAATTCCATGTTGACCGTGATCAGAGTTAACATCGCACGCGCCGTCACGTGCCGCCCAAAGTGGCCGCGTGTGAAGGCCACGCGCCAAGCTACAGTGTCTTCGTCCTTACCCGGATAGACTGATAAACGGGTCTATTACCCGCGACTCAACCCGACCAGTTCAAGTTCAATTCTCCATCAATTCTTCTCGTTTTCAATCCTATTACCTTCTCTAGTCCATTAATTTTAGGTCCGTGTTGATGACTAACCTCGACTAACACCAGAACGACCCAACTCAAGCTCAAACAGTCGATCAAGTCGACGTCTGGAACTCACCCTACACGGTTCCATTTCCAAATTAATTTCACCAGTAGCTTAAGGGGACTTATACGAACACAATGGTACAATCAATTGGACTCGCCGTTACCTGGAAGTCGTCGACCTCAGCACTGGTTTTCCTCTGAAACTGAGACTCAGGTTCCCGGCCAACCAGTCCACCTCCTCCTTCGATTTTTGCACGGTTGTGCTCGTAGTGACCCCAGAAGTCTAACACGGCCCTTGGTTTCGCTCAACACGCCTCAGGAATTGAATTCGATTTTTCCCTCCAACTGGTTCATCTCTGAACTGGAACTTGGGTTCCTGGGCAAAACGGGCTCCAATCTCCACAACTCTAGCACCGTCGTGTTCCTGTCACTCCCAGAAGTCTCTCAATGTGTTTAGATTTGTCTCTCAACGCGTAGAAGTCGAATTCAGAGTTTTCCCCCCAAAAACCCGAAACTGTTTTCTCACTGTTTCTCTCAACCTCAGCCCTCACACTGATGCCCAAATGACCCAACTGAGTCCTCTCCTCACTCTCTTACTCTATCAATCGATTCAAACGGCCAGCAACCCGTGGGAGACCAACTGAGGTTTTCTGAAAATGTCTCCCACGCACACAGAAGCCATAGCCATTTCTTTAACCCAGCCCGTGCTTGTGTGGCCTCAGTCCGTTCACCCATGTCCCCCACTGCCTCAATCAACTTAAACAATGCACCTGATCATTCCACTAGGCCATAAACAATTACACGCACAAGACACCACGGCCGTGCACTCTGTTTTCCACGGTGGTGAACAGTACCCCGTGTAAAAAGACCAAAATGCCCCTCAGGGCAAAATTACCAAAATACCCTCCAGCTTCCGTGACCCGTAACTCGGTCGTCCGACGTCCGTTTCACGCGTGCCGCCTGTCGTTGTACTCGGGACCTCGAGACGAACCTAACGGTCTTCGAGTCATATGGATATCAATTGTCAAACAAAAAGTCAACTTTTTCCCTCATAACATCCAAATTACGATAATGCCCCTGAACTTCCGAACATCATAACTTTCACCCTATTCGTCCGAATCGAACGTGCCACCTGTCTATGAACTCATGACGTCCCGAACTACGTCACGGTCATCACTCCACGTCCGTTCGACCCTCCATTCATAAAGTCAACAATTTGACCATGCGAATCACAGGGGTAAAACGTCATTTTATTCAATATTTTATAATATTACATTCTCAGAATGTCCGGGGCGTTACAATCTCCCCCCCTTAAGAAATTTCGTCCCGAAATTTCAAGGAAACATGTAGGGAAACTGTTCTCGCATCTGCGCCTCGGGCTCCCATGTGGCTTCCTCCACATTCTGGTTCCTCCAGAGAACCTTTACCAGAGGAACGGTCTTCCGACGTAGTACTTTATCCTTCCTGTCCAAAATCTGCACTGGTTGTTCCTCAAAGCTCAAGTCTTCACGGAGTTCAATGGGTTGTTCCTCTAGTACATGAGATGCGTCAAACACATATTTCCGCAACATCGCCACATGAAAAACATCGTGGACCCTCGAAAGTTCTGGCGGTAGTGCCAACCAGTAGGCCACCGGGCCAATCCTCTCGGTAATCTCATACGGTCCGATATAATGAGGACTCAACTTCCCTCGCCCGCCGAATCTCACCACACCCTTCCAAGGGGACAGTTTCAGAAATACCCGATCTCCGACCGCGAACTCAAGATCTCGAATCCGATGGTCCACATAGCTCTTTTGTCTGTCTTGGGCTGCCTTGAGCCGATCTCTGATGAGTTTGACCTTCTTGGTTGTCAGTTCCACCAATTCGGATTTAGTCAGCTTCCTTTCACCCACATCCGTCCACCACAACGGGGTTCTGCACTGTCGTCCGTATAAGGCTTCGTACGGAGCCATCCCAATGCTCGCCTGATTGCTGTTATTGTAGGCAAATTCCATCAACGCTAGATGTGATTCCCAAGTGTCCTGAAATTGCAAAACGCAGGCTCGCATCATACAGGTGATGTCTCCAAATTTTCAACGCATGCACAACAGCAGCTAACTCCAAGTCGTGCGTAGGATAATTACGCTCATGCGGTTTCAACTGGCGCGAAGCATAGGCAATCACTTTCCCATGCTGCATTAGCACACATCCCAAACCCTGTAAGGATGCATCACTGTACACCTCGAATTCCCCACTGTCGTCTGGAAGGGTCAGTATAGGAGCAGATGTCAACCTTTCCTTTAGCTCCCGAAAACTACGCTCACAATCGTCATCCCAGTCAAACTTGACTCCCTTCCGCGTCAGTCGCGTTAACGGGGCAGCAATGGTAGAGAAACCCTCTACAAACCTCCTGTAGTAACCAGCCAAGCCCAAGAAACTTCTGACTTTATTGACGGTCCTTGGTTGTTCCCACTTCGCCACTACCTCAATTTTCTGAGAATCCACACTGATCCCGTCAGTTGAGATTATGTGCCCCAAGAAACTCACGCTCATCAACCAAAACTGACACTTGTTGAGCTTCGCATACAACTGGTTTTCCCTCAAGGTACCCAGCACCATCCTTAAGTGCTCCTTGTGCGCTTCCGCACTCCTCGAGTAGACTAGGATATCGTCAATGAACACGATGACAAAGCGATCCAAGTAAGGCTGCAACACTCGGTTCATCAAATCCATAAACGCTGCGGGTGCGTTGGTCAAACCAAACGGCATCACAAGGAACTCATAATGACCATAACGGGTCCTAAAGGCTGTCTTGGGTACATCCTCAGCCTTAACCCGCAACTGATGATACCCAGAACGAAGATCAATTTTGGAGAAGTACTGCGCTCCTCGCAACTGATCGAACAAATCGTCGATCCGAGGCAACGGGTATTTTTTCCTGACTGTTACTTTATTCAGTTGCCTGTAATCGATGCAGAGTCTCAAACTCCCATCCTTTTTCTTCAAAAACAACACCGGGGCTCCCCAGGGGGATACACTCGGTCGAATAAACCCCATCTCAAGTAATTCTTGTAACTGCGCCTTCAGTTCTTTCAACTCAGCTGGCGCCATACGATACGGAGTCTGAGAGATAGGTTGCGTACCTGGAACCAGATCAATAGTGAACTCGACATCTCGATGCGGTGGCAATCCCGGTATATCCTCCGGAAAGACATCCGGGAACTCCCGTACTATCGGTATATCCTCCACCCTCAATGGTGCAGTTCGTGAGTCCAACACTTGAGCTAAGTATCCCTGGCATCCTTTCCTCAACAACTTACTTGCCTTCAGGGCTGAAATCACTCCGACAGGAGTTGCTCGTTGTATTCCCTGAAAGGTGGTTTCCGGTAACCCAGGGCTCCGAAAAGTAACCTTCTTATCGACACATTCGATAGAAGCATGATGGAGCGTCAACCAATCCATTCCCAAAATGACATCAAAGTCGTGCAAGTCCATGAGTATTAAATCTGCCACCAAACCAACATCACCTACCATTATGGGACACTCCCGCAACACTTGATTTACCACAAACACATCTCTGGTGGGTGTGCTCACACCCAAGTCACAGTCCAAGGCGGACACCTCTCTACCCGCCAACAACTCACAGTCCCGCGAAATAAATGAATGAGTAGCTCCGGGATCAATTAAAGCACAAAAAACATGCCCAAAGATCGTGAGTGTACCTGTCATAACACCAGGCGCTGCCCTGGCCTCCTGCTGCGTAACAACAAAAACTCGGGCCTGTGGTCCAGCTGCTCGCCCACGGCCCCGGCCCCTCTGTCCATTAGCCGCTCCAGCACCACCTCCTCTAGTACTCCCAGTTCCAGAAACTGCAGCTGTGCTCCGTCCCTGCTCTGCTCCACCCCAACTTGCGCCACCACCCTGTGGAAAAGATGGACACTCCCTCCGATAGTGGCCCCGCTCGCCACAGAAGAAACAGATAACACTGGAAGCATCGCGAGCAAAACCACCACCCTGCCGTCCCGTGGAAGCAACCGAAGTCGTGCTCGCCTGCGGAGCAGTCTGCGCCCTAGGCGCTCGGAATCCGGGACTCTGATAGTTACCAGGCCTGCCATAACGATCATTGCCTGCAGATGAGGCTCCACCATAACGTCCTTTCTTCGGGGCTCTCTGACCATACGATCCAGGATATGAACGCTCTCGACGCTGTCCACCACCAAAGTACTGTGGACGTGTCGGGAGACTGGCCTCAACCCGCACTGCGGCATCTGACAACTCCCTGGGAGTAGCAAAAGCTCTGGCCGTCACAATGGCCCGTATCTCACCCCGTAGGCCAAGCTCAAACCTACGACATTTCTCAGCCTCAGTAGACACAAAGGTAGGAGCAAAACGGGCTAGCATCTGAAACTTCTGCTCATACTCAGCTACAGACATGCTCCCCTGCTGGAGCTGCAGAAACTCGGTCTCCCTAGCATCACGGAATGAACAGGGATAGTACTGATCCAGAAATCGCTCACGAAAGGTCTCCCAAGTCACTATACGGGCATCCCAACCCGACAACTCCAGAGTGTACCACCACTCATAAGCAGATCCATCAAGCAAAAAGGTAGCCAATACAACTCGCTCCTCAGGAGAACAGTACATTACAGCAAAAATCCGCTCGAACCGAGAAATCCAACGGTAAGCATCCTCGGGATCCGCTCCACCACAAAACACCGTAGCCCCAAGACGCTGGGCTCGTTCGATCGAAGCACTCTCGGCATCGCCATCAGGTCGTGGAGGGGGTTCGCGTCGCGGAGGCATGGCTGATCGTCCTTCTCTGAAAGAGGCATAAGTTAGTACAAAAATCAAGGCACACCCGAGTGCCAGATACGAATCGTAAACCTAGGCTCTGATACCAATTGACAGGACCCACCCCGATTATCGCCTCGATAATCGGGAAGTATCCTGCTCCCGTCTGACAATCGAATCCAAAAGACCGGAAAACTAAATAATATTACATCACACCCATTGTCAGACCAGGGAGATTAAATAGATGCATCCGACTGGACGTCAAGTCCACAGTTTCACAGAGCATAATATTACAAAACAGGTTAAAGAACAAATCCTACTATGTGAACTAACTACTCCGCAACAGAAAACTTTATGCCTCCGCCTCAGCCTCGGCGCTTGCCCCCGCACTTGTACCACGACCTAGAGGGAATTTAAAACAACAAAGTGTGAGTGGACCGAAACATAAGTTTTACAGGAAAAACAGTTTTCCAAAATCGGGTTCGCCCTCCAGTTTTGTAACACGCATGCATAACCAAAAATTCAAAAATCGCGTATTAGACCTTTGAAAACTCTTTTTCCGAAACACATGAAAAACGTTACAGAGAATCGTCATAACTCATGTAAAACCATTTAATATTACCAGATTCCAGAAACCGTCATTTTGAAACATCCATTGCACAAATCAAGTAAAAGTGTATCAATAGTCATAATTGTGCCGTTGGATCCATCCGAGTCTTTAAACTCAATATTAGGCCTTCCCGGGATATCAACGAGTCTTTAAACTCAAAACATGATCAGTAGGCCTCGGGGGGGATTACAATAATCGAGTCTTTAAACTCACGATTCTTTAAACTCAATCCGGGTCTTTAAACCCAATTTTCGGGCCCGCCCCCGTCATCAATATACCGGGTCTTTAAACCCAAAACCAGATCCAACAATCAACCGGGTCTTTAAACCCAAAACCGTTTTTAAACACAATAAACCAGGATTCATCATAAACCGTTTTCCAACATCATTCCGAAATCATATCACGTCATAATAGGACTTATGTCCGAATTCACATGCAATTTCCAGAACATGCAGTTTCCGAAATCACTTCACAATTATAATCAAAACATCATAAATCCGTAACATGCATAATCATATCCAGATACTTCATCAAAACATCATTCATGCATAAGCAAAAACTGCAACCTCGAAATGCGTGAAATACGATGAATATCTCGAAAAGCGTGAAAATACATAAAATCGGAATATCATATCACCATCATAAAATCATATGTAAAGCCATAAGATAAATAAGTAAAATAGTCATGCATGCCCAATTTAGAAATCAAAAAGTCCACTCACGGTTTTAGGACGCGTCAATCGCGTCCCGCGCGCTCCTCCGTAGCTTCGGAAGTGTCCGGGCCTGTAAAAACGTACAAGAGGGTTACAAACATCCTCAAATAGCTCGTATGATTTTTTTCCCTAATTTTCCCGGATTTTTCGGCGAAATTAACTTAGAGACTTAACCTTCCGGACTCCCGAAATTATCCCGAACGACTCCCGAACAACTCGAATCCTAAAGGTAAAATGTTAATTAGACTGAAAGGAACAAATTCCATGTTGACCGTGATCAGAGTTAACATCGCACGCGCCGTCACGTGCCGCCCAAAGTGGCCGCGCGTGAAGGCCACGCGCCAAGCTACAGTGTCTTCGTCCTTACCCGGATAGACTGATAAACGGGTCTATTACCCGCGACTCAACCCGACCAGTTCAAGTTCAATTCTCCATCAATTCTTCTCGTTTTCAATCCTATTACCTTCTCTAGTCCATTAATTTTAGGTCCGTGTTGATGACTAACCTCGACTAACACCAGAACGACCCAACTCAAGCTCAAACAGTCGATCAAGTCGACGTCTGGAACTCACCCTACACGGTTCCATTTCCAAATTAATTTCACCAGTAGCTTAAGGGGACTTATACGAACACAATGGTACAATCAATTGGACTCGCCGTTACCTGGAAGTCGTCGACCTCAGCACTGGTTTTCCTCTGAAACTGAGACTCAGGTTCCCGGCCAACCAGTCCACCTCCTCCTTCGATTTTTGCACGGTTGTGCTCGTAGTGACCCCAGAAGTCTAACACGGCCCTTGGTTTCGCTCAACACGCCTCAGGAATTGAATTCGATTTTTCCCTCCAACTGGTTCATCTCTGAACTGGAACTTGGGTTCCTGGGCAAAATGGGCTCCAATCTCCACAACTCTAGCACCGTCGTGTTCCTGTCACTCCCAGAAGTCTCTCAATGTGTTTAGATTTGTCTCTCAACGCGTAGAAGTCGAATTCAGAGTTTTCCCCCCAAAAACCCGAAACTGTTTTCTCACTGTTTCTCTCAACCTCAGCCCTCACACTGATGCCCAAATGACCCAACTGAGTCCTCTCCTCACTCTCTTACTCTATCAATCGATTCAAACGGCCAGCAACCCGTGGGAGACCAACTGAGGTTTTCTGAAAATGTCTCCCACGCACACAGAAGCCATAGCCATTTCTTTAACCCAGCCCGTGCTTGTGTGGCCTCAGTCCGTTCACCCATGTCCCCCACTGCCTCAATCAACTTAAACAATGCACCTGATCATTCCACTAGGCCATAAACAATTACACGCACAAGACACCACGGCCGTGCACTCTGTTTTCCACGGTGGTGAACAGTACCCCGTGTAAAAAGACCAAAATGCCCCTCAGGGAAAAATTACCAAAATGCCCTCCAGCTTCCGTGACCCGTAACTCGGTCGTCCGACGTCCGTTTCATGCGTGCCGCCTGTCGTTGTACTCGGGACCTCGAGACGAACCTAACGGTCTTCGAGTCATATGGATATCAATTGTCAAACAAAAAGTCAACTTTTTCCCTCATAACGTCCAAATTACGATAATGCCCCTGAACTTCCGAACATCATAACTTTCACGGTAGTGAACAGTACTTTTATTCATAATTTTATAATATTACATTCTCAGAATGTCCGGGGCGTTACAGTACAGGATACGTACGCCTATTTTCCAATAAGTCCACTGCATGGCCCACAGTCAACAGAATTCGATACTCGGGTTCTCCTGTCCAATCCCAGACTAGACAAATTGCTCATCCCAACTCATCATTCATTCTGGGTCCCACGGTCACCTGACCAGCAACACAACATCTACTCCCAAACATGTCATCCAAAAGATACCAATCCAAGAACGCTCACCAAGGCGTGTACAGTCATACCAAAAGGAATCTAACCTCACTCACATCTACCGAGGCACACCAACTCCAGAATATCGAGTACTCGCTCAATGGTTACCACGTCACAACCGATTGACTTCGAAAGGAAGCCAATCCCATCATTCACGAGTCGAAACCTCGAGTCAAATATAAACATTCCAACTCGCTCGAGTACGGATTAACTTCGAAAAGAAGTTCGGCCCAACTATTCCCATATCTAAACATGTATGACAGAGCGATAAGCTCTTCACCTAGCCTGATCAACACGATTACCAATCAAATCAGTCACCGCGTCACCCGACGGGTAGCACCACGATCCTAGCTCTTCACCACGCCCAAGGTCCACAACATCATAATCCGGATCCACCTAGGATCCACTCATACTTACAGCTAGCAATCCACCTAGAACCTGACCGTAGAGTCTTACACCCACTAGATTTCTTGTTAACCACCTGACACTCCTCGACTATTTTCTCCTCCAATCATTCACTCAACAACGTAGTACATCCATTCTGTGGATCCCCTCCATCTACCTCATCTCGATCCCTGCCACTCCACCTAGGAGAGACCAAGGATTATCCAATATGATGTCATCAACATCCATCCTATGTGAGTGCAAACACAACTCTCTGCACCCACCGTAACAAATATCCAACATCGTGTGCCAGGGCAGAAGATAAGAAGTCAACCCCAATGACTTCAGAATACCAATCACCAATGATTTCCTCATCCTCTCCTATTCAGTAATTTCCTTGAACTTTCTGGGAATATAAGGAACGCATGGTCACACCAATCTCGGGGTTGACAACAATTCCCCAAATCCTCCAACTCTCATGACACAGGGAACGTCGTCCCCGGATTCCTCATGTCTCAAATATACCGTTTATCCACTAATCTCTTATCACCTCATCACTATTGGGACTTATCCCAACACATCACAATCTCCGCCGGATTTTATCCAGTCCATGACTCAACCCCTACTGAATCTCAAATACCAACGTACGTTCATCCAGACAGAGTCACATCCCCACTCGTGGCCCAACACTCTCCATCACTGACACCAGCACCAGCGCTGGTACCAGTACCATCATACAACATCCCCACAAACACACAGGGTGTAAGGTTGATGGCCCTGGATCTCCGCTCATAACGATCGACGATCCCGCATCACTACTCGTACTCCGCAACTAGGGGTACCCCCATTCTGACAATCCACATCAGGATAATGGACGTTCCCTGAATGCCCCGGAATTCCCAACTACTACCACTACACCAAGTATCCGCGACACTCAACAATTTCCACCAGATCCAGCCATAATCTCCTAACTCATTCAATCCCCGACCGTAAATCGGTCCTTAGCATCTTGAGTGCCAAACGTTCCTCACTCAGTCTTTTTGGCTCCCCTCGAGCCCCGACACCTTACCATGACTCATCTCGCGTTCCTGACCCAAAATCCTAACTCATCGTGAGTCCCACATCCACACCTCGACTCCTCCTAAGTCCATTCTCATACCAAACCAATCATGTCATCACTGACATACCCAGTCCCCGAGCAATATCCAATGCTCAATCACATTAAGCGACAAATAGGGCCTAAGAGATAGTACAAGTTACCCAATTATGCGGCCTTCCAGCCACCGGTCTCATTCGTCCCTGCGACCCCCGCAGTTCCATATCTAACAAATCACAGTTCACAGTGTACACTACCCGACATCCGACCCTCAAACCAGGGTCAATCTCACCCGACGTCTAACACGAGGTCCCAAACACCCTCGCCTACTCGTCTCACTACCAGGTCGCGCTCGAGGCTTACACTTCGGAGGCATGATGTGGCAACAGAATCAGCAACCTAGCGCTCTGATACCAAATTGACAGGACCGCACCCGAAAAGGGCATCATTAGCCGTGCCCGGTCCTGCTCCCGTCTGGCAAGACGACTGAAATCCCCAAGGTACCCTCAGTACGTGCCAGACCAGGGATAGCCACACGTGCTTACTCATGCCTCTGCCCCTCGAACAGCCTCGAGCAACGCGCCACGACCTGGAGGGTCAATAAAAACCAAAAGGTGTGAGTGGACAAAAGAAATCAGTTTTATAAAACCGTTACGGAAAAACGTTTTTACCCTCCAAGTAAAAACCAATGCATGCATACAAAGAATCATTTCGCAATCCGTTACATTCCCAACATAAGAAATCCGTATATGAAAATCAAAACATTTTCCTTTTCTTAACCATCGGGCTTAGCCCGCAATCATAAACGCCGGGCCTCAGCCCAACACCGTGAATCAAATCCAAATACACAACATAATCCAAATCCATCAACCATATGAACCGGGCCACTGCCAACACATCCGAACATCAGAAATTAACAATGAATCACAAGTCAAACAATTTGCTGGATATCAAGTGCGCCCGAGTCTTTAAACTCAAAACCATGCGCATATTCAGGCCTTCCCGGGATATCAACGAGTCTTTAAACTCAAAACATAATCAATAGGCCTCGGGGGTATCACAATAACCGAGTCATTAAACTCACGAGTCTTTAAACTCATTAAGGGCCCTCCCCCGTCATCAACTAACCGAGTCTTTAAACTCAAAACGTGCTCCAGCAATAGCACCGAGTATTTAAACCCAAAACAGTTTTCAACGGGTCTTTAAACCCAAAACATTTTTCAATCACAACAATGCGAGATCCATCCCGAAATCACATTTTTCACAACAGGACCCATGGTCCGAATTTCCACATTCAATTCCCCAAATCATACTTCACAAACATAATCAAATTATCATTAAACACGGGGCATGCAAAATCAGACCAAATCACTTTATTAAATCCTTTTTCATTCCCGAATTCAAATTCGCAATAATGATTCCGTAAGCCGGCATCCGGAAGCATCATCCCGAACCCAAACCAAGAATCCCCTTTAAATTTCAGAAAACCGAAATCTCGCTACTTTTATGCCCCGAGAATCAAACCCGAAATCACCTTTTTTTCCAAAAACCCATTTTAAATCCTTGAAATAGCATCATTTTCAAATCTTATCATTAAAACCTCAAAACCACACTCATAATCACCAAAATCACGGTCCAATCAAAACATACTCAAAATCTCGTAAAACGTGCAAATCCGGAACGTTCTCAAAAAACGTGTCAAAGTCGTAAATCATACTCACATTCATATTCAAAACATTATTAAATCGTGACACGCACAATTCATACAAACCATTCGTTAAACCATCATCAAGCATAAGAGTAACCATAGTATCGAAATACGTGTAATTTCGTATCTATAGTAAAAATACGTATAAATACGGGAATCGAAATCAATCACAACATATAATCATAATCATAAAAATCATAGAAATAATTTATGCATGCATTAAATTTTGAAAGCAACGTCCACTCACACACCATCCAATAAGCTCGTTTTCCCGCGCTGCGCGTATTTCCGTAATTTCCGATAGTTTCCAAAAATTTCAAATCCTGCCCGAAAACATACTTTAGGGTCACTGAGGGCTTAGATAACAACATACTAATTTCCCATAATTTTCCGGGAATTAATCGTTAATGAAAAACGTGACATAGACTTTCGGACCCTCGAAACAACATCGAAACGGCTTCCGATTAATTCAAAGCCAACGCTAAAATGTTCGTTACAATGTGTAGGATAAAAGTCATGTTGGACTTACCTCGAAAATCAGAGCCACGCGCTGCTACAGTACCTCGCACAGTGCTTCTTCCTTACCCGATCGTCTGTAAAACGGGTCTGGTAACCCACGAAGTGACTCGGCTAGTGTCCCACTAATTCGACACCATTTGATCAATTGAACACTATATTAGCTTCGTACCCAGTCCAATTAGGGATCTGTAACATACATTGCAGTCGTCATTACCTCTAACTATCTCGACTTAAACCAAATTTCTCGAACGAGTTCCTCGTCTGAATTCATCGTATAACCAAGTAATTCTTCAATTAATTGGTAGTACAACATCGTAGCCTCATGGTAGGGATGATTTGAGATCCAATTTCACAAACACTTACCTCTAATTGCACGAACACAAAGCTCGATTTCCCAGCCACCCGAGAAGTCCGTCCATGGCTTCACGAGCTTCAAAGCTTGCAATAATCGATTTGGACCGACTACATGAGGTTCCAGGAGACTCTTTCGAGCCTCAATTTGGCTTGGGCTGGTCTAAAATTCAAATTCGGATTTGAATTCACTCAAGAACAGGTTTCGGGTTTTTTGGAACTCCCTCTCCCAGTTTCCTCCCTTTCTTCCTTCTCTCCCTCTCATAACTCTGTTCTCACCTCCATGACCCCTTTCCCGTTCACAATTTCTCTCAAACTGGCCTTGGAAAGGACGATCACACCCCGACAAGGTCCCTGTTTTCTCAGTTTAATGGCACTCTCCCCGGATTGTTTTCCGCACTCCCCTCAACCAGCACACTCGTGCCCTGCCTAACTGTCTTTGTTCCCGCATCAAGACAATAACAATTTGCCCCTAACCGTCCTCATTTCATCATGGTCTCGGAAAATTGATCAACGTGGGAAGCAGCCTCTGCTTTCTTCCCAATTTCAGAAGCACCAGCAGCACGGTATTTGTTCCCTGCACACACCTCCCGTGCCCTGCTCACCCCACTCAAGGCACAAAACAATTCATTAACACTTAGCCCCACCAATTTGTTTCATAAACAATGCATACCCGTGGCTTCAGATTCCAATTCCACACCCACACACACTGATCACTAGCCAACAATGTCCCTGTTTTTCAATTCCAAAAACACCAGCACAGCACCTGCTCACTGTGCACAAAACACACAATCTCCCACTAACATGATTAAACAATCCAATAACCCATTTACATGATTAAACAATCCAATAACCCACTTACATGATTTAACAATCCAATAACCCTCTTACATGATTAAACAATCCAATAACCCACTTACATGATTAAACAATCCAATAACCCTTAAACAACAATTTAGCCCATCCAATTGCCCCAAAAACAATCCACCCTTGCACTGGCATGTCTCCCATTAACAGGTGCTACAGTAACTGTTCAAACAGCCCCTGTGAAATTACCATTCTGCCCTTGTGCAGAAAATTACCAAAATGCCCCTCACGCATCCAGGCCCGTAACTCGGTCATCCGGACTCCGATTGATGCGTGCCGTCTATCTACGAACTCAGGGCATCGAGACCTTCCTAACGGTCCTTGGCCCTCGACCATCGGACCTCCCGATTAAAAAGTCAACATTTTCCCTTATTCCGTCTAAATTACGAAAACGCCCCTGGGCTACCGAACGTCATAACTTTCACCTCGAACGTCGGAATCGAACGTGCCACCTATCTATGAACTCGTGACGTCCCAAACTACGTCACAGTCATCGGTCAAGGTCCATTTGATTGCCAGAATTAAAAGTCAACGTTTTACCCACGATTAGGGGCCAAACGATCATTTTGCGTCGTTCGTCCGAATTCGCCCAACTGATCACCAATTAACCCCGCTAATCATGATTAATTACTAATCTAATCCCGAATTCTGGGATGGGTCGTTACATCTCAACCTTGTAGGCTCAACTCTCGGGTCTCCAAGTTATTCGCAATCTCATAGTCTCACATTAACACCACCAATGATTCTCTTCGGCTTCTTCCAATTTCCATGAATTCTTTGCACTTCCTCATTATACTAGAAACACACAACCACAAAAGTTTCAGAGTTAACGATAACTCCCTGAGTCCACTAATTTCCATGACGTCCCCTACTTGTCAGGACTCGTCCCAATCCCCCCAGGATTAACGCAGGACACGCCTGATCCCGTCTTCGCTGGAGGTTTGTGATGTCTCGGTCTCTACTACAGCCCGCATTCGTTGTCAACCTGAAGGGCAGCCAAAATGTTTAAAAGCTGTGAGTGGACAAAACAATCATCTATAGAAAACATTTTCAAAAAGACATTTGTACCCTTCACTAAAAAGCATGCATGCATTCGAAAACCATTTACCAAATCATTAGGGCCTTAGCCCAAAACCATAAATGAAACTAAGTACATGGGCCACTGCCCAAATCCATGTGGGACTTAGCCCAAAACCTGTACACATCACATAACATGTAGCATATATACATAACCACATAACCCATCCTCTCACAATATCTAAAGCTATGCTCGTGCTACCCGGGGTCTCAAAGCCCAAGCCTCACAGGGTCCACCCAAGTCAATGTCCGTAGATCAATGACCCTCCTTGAGGTTGTAATCCATACCTTCCTGAGAGTAAGGTACCCAACGGGGGCGACTCCACTCAATTAGTGCTCCGTGACTACTTCGGGGTCTACCCAGGCTAACAACCCTCCCCGGAGGGGACAATCCAAATAAGGAAAGTATATGAATATATATATATATATATAGAAAACATTCTTAAAACCTTCCAAAGAATTCATGCCCGGTCCCCATAAACCGTCATGAAACTAGAAATCAATTTACGTCCTCGACCCGAGATCATAAACATAAAGTAACTGGGCCTCGTGCCCGAACTCATGACTCAACTGGGCATCATGCCCTATATCTCAGGGTCAGTCACCATTACAATCGTAGTGATTCGTGCAACCATCTATCCAGGACCGCTCTCAATCCCAGTATGCCGTCGTGAACATATCTACCGACGCGACCTCTTCTAGATCATGGTGCACTCATCACCGATCGATATCTTGAACCGTCAGCACTCCAAATTCGAGCCTCTATCAGCTGCACAACAACAGATCATGCATCGTGACCTCTCCGGAAGGAACACATCCCAGTCCTGAGGCAAGCATCGTATCGTACGTCGTCGTGCACATAGCACTCGCCGCGACCACGACTCAGACCCATAGGTCATCAATAGGGCTACATGCCCGAAATCAAACCAAATGGGTCTCATGCCCGAGTTTATCTTTTTAAGTCCAAAACCATTTCATTTAAATCAACGCAGAAATACAAACCCGTATAAGCACCGTATAAGGCTGAAGCCTCGAAATACATGCCAATACATGACCACACACAAATGCACTCAGAGCATCACAAAACATGTATTAAAACATATAATAAACATTTATGCATGCATCAATTTAGAAAACCAAGGTACATTCACAGACCGTCCAAGTTGCCGCCTCGATACGCGTATTATACGGCTCTACCGGGCCAATCACCGTCACCGGGACTCCCAAACCTGTTCAAATCACTTTAGAGGGTTACTAACTACCTTATTAACCCCTCCTTAAAGCCCCGTAATTTTCCCGAATTTTTAACTATTTTTAAATTCGATCCTAAACCATCAGACGTCCCGAAACCTATCGAAACGATGTCCAATCGACACGAAACCAGTCCCAAAATGTTCGTTACATCGAAAGGATGATTTTGTGTGTTGAAAGAATCCCCAATATGTAGACCACAAGCCCACAAGCGCTGCCTGAAGCCCCTGCGCGTGAAGCCCACGCGCCGGGCAATGTGTAGTCGTCTTCAACCTCCAGATCGGTCCGAATCGGCCGGTTCACTGCAATCCGGTTCTCCTAGACCGGCGTGACTGGTCCAGCCCTATTCCTTCATTTTTTTTCGTCCTTTTTCTTCCTAATCAATCCCAATCTTCCTATTTTGATCCTAGGAAACAAAATATGCAAACAAAACAACCTAAAACCTATAAAAATCCATCAACCCGATTTCCCCCCCACGGTTCGACCTTCCCAGATTTCTCCCCAGGGTTCCTCAGCCCCTAACCGCCACCAAAATCACCCTAACACCCTCCTTGAAACCTAATACACCTATTCAAATCAACCAAAATGGTCCATAATATCACAAATCAAAAATAAAGGAAAATGGACCCAAACCGATTACCTTGTCGGGTTTTCCTCCACGCCTCCGTCCACGGCGGTTCAGGTCGCCCTGTAGCCACCTCCCAGTCCTCAGCCACTCTCTGCTTCATCCTCAGATTGAACCAAGTGAAGGGGGAAAGATTGGGGTGTGTTCATGGTCAATGGGCATTTGGTGAGATCGGGGAAAATGTATGAAATGGGGAAATGGGGATATGCATGTATGTAACATACTGGGCAATGGATGGGTGACACTTGTCACTCATCCATTGAGCCAATTTAAAATATATGGGGCCCACTTAATGCCAAAAGGCATTTGTCTCGTAAAACGTGCAATAGTGTCCCGAAACTTCTCCGTCGAACGTCCGAATTCGACGTGCTACCTGTCTATGAATTCGTATCGACTCGATCTACTTAACGGTCCTCGGCCCTCGGCCCTCGGCCATCGGACTTCCCGGTCAAAAAGTCAACATTTTACCCACAACTAGGGGCAAAACGATCATTTTGTATCGTTCGTCCGATTTCGCTCAACTAATCACCGATTAACCTCACTAATCCTCAATTATCACTAATCTAATCTCGGAATTCGGGACCGGTCGTTACAACCTTCCCTCCTTAATTAATTTCGTCCTCGAAATTCCAACCGACCTAATTCCAACTAACCATCCCTCCTTAATTAATTCCGTCCCCGCGTTAACTAATTTTTTCTGCTCCTAGCTTAGCATAATCAGTAAGGCAATTCACCCTTACTGATTACCAGACCTCGGTCACTCACCTCAGGCACCCACTTGTCACATCACTAGATGTGGCACCAAATACTTCCTGCTCTTCAAATCACTCAAATTTGACCCACAGCCTAGGTGTTCGGTTCTTACACCCTCTTTGAACACTTAGTTGTCAAATCACTCCTCGTCATCCCACCTAGGGAAGAATCAAGGAGAATCCAAGATGATGACATCAAAGTTCATCCAATGTCATCCTCCGACATCCAACGTCATCTGCTAAAGAGCATAAAACGAGAAGTCTCCTTCACCTACTTCCAAGTCGAGAGTAGTTGCAACCACATTGGATGCATACCTAACCTTTCCAATTACTAGAGCTAGAAGTCCTCCTACTCCCACTAAGAGTATTCTATGATAATTACTGTAATGCTTAGTTCAATCCTTCCGAACTAACCACTACCATAGATTCTCTTTGGTTCTTCCAACCTTTTTCGACCAACGACGACTATCGATAACTATTGTAATGACCCATTCTATTTCTCACAATCAATTTCCCCTCAAACAAGTCTACCCGAAACTCAGGAGGTATGGTCAATCGCAATCAACCAACCATCCCCACACCATTGCCAAGACAAATCTATATTATCCGACAAATCCTCCTTGTCGTGTAGTGATAGAAACCAACCATCCTGAAATGGACTCTCAAGTCCTCGGCTCATCTAGACACCATCCCCGTGTCCGTGACTAGTCAAATCCACTACCAAGTTCGCCTATCAGTTTACACCGTTTATGCACATCCAAAAGGATGTCAATTCCTAACCTGATGTACCGCTCGACTGAAGAGTCACAACAGACTCCTGCTATAATCTGCAATCAAATCTCTGCATACCACCATATCTGACCAATTGGTCGCTAATCCCCACGACAGTACTTGATCCTCACGTCTCAACTACTACTGGATCTAATCCAGCCCATCACTATCTGGGATCCACTCCCGGACCACAGATACCGAACATATGCCCATCTCGACGGAGTCACATCCTGACTCGTGACTCATCGTCCTCACAATCACCAGAACCAGCACCAGTACTGTCAGGACCCACCCCGGTTTCACCCCGAAAACCGAGGTAAGTCCTGCTCCCGTCTGACATCCCGCCCGAAACCAAAGTAAACTCATGTAAAATCACCAACACACACAGTCAGACACAGGAGAAAGTTTAATACAACCCAGAGTCAAACGATACAGAGTATAGTACCAATTACATAGAAAAGAAAACTGATAAACAACGTACACGTACAACGGAAAATCTAAAGCTCTCCGGGGTCACTCTATGCCTCTGACAATGCCTCGACGTCGAAACCCGCGCTAGCTCCACGACCTGGAGGGCAATTTAAAATAGAAGGTGTGAGTGGACCATAAATAAAGAAAAGTTTCCCAAAACCATTTTATTAGAAAACCGGGTTTGGCCCTCCGTTTTGAAATCACATGCATAACCAGTTGCTGAAAACAATTATAAACCACATGAATATCATCAGAAAACATTTGTAGAATCATCATAAAAACAGTTATAGAAATCATGTCATAAACATCATAAAACCGTATCAAAAACATCAGTTTCAACCAATCATTATACGATCAAACCTACTGGATCTATCCGAGTCTTTAAACTCCCGAGTCTTTAAACTCAATCCAGGCCTTAATAATATCCGAGTCTTTAAACTCCCGAGTCTTTAAATTCAACAGGCCTACGGGGGAAATATCAATATATCCGAGTCTTTAAACTCCCGAGTCTTTAAACTCAATCCGGGTCTTTAAACCCAATCCGGGCCCGTCCCCCGTCAAATCAATATCCGGGTCTTTAAACCCAATAACCAGATCCAGCAAATCCAATCAAAACCATTTGAAAACCATTTCTGACTCCATATCCAAACCCAAATCCGAAATCACCGGTCTGAAGCCCTTCCGGCGTCCAGAGTCGTCATTCCGAACCCAAATCCGGAATTCCACTTTTCAACTTTAAAACCAAATCTCGATTCTCGAAATCCGATTTTAAAACTGAAAACCTTTATCAGCAATTCATGTAATCATTGAAAACCACTTATCACTTGAAATCCCAAAATTAGAGCCTCAAAATCAGAAATCAACCTTTTATCGTAAAACGTACCAAATATGTAGTTTCTCGAAAAACGTGCAATTATGCAAAATCAACACCACACATTAAATCATCATGAAATCACATGTAAAACCATAAAATAAGTATTTAAAAACAGTTATGCATGCTCAAGTTTAGAGAAAAGGTCCACTCACAGTACCGACCCCTCAATCGCGTCCCGAACATCTTGTACGTTCCTCAGCTTCCTCGGGAAGTCCCGATCCTATCACAAGTCACCAAAGTACATCACTAACACGTCTACCAAGACTCTCCTAACTTGCCCTAACATTCCCCGAGTCCTAAACATAACGAACCAGAACCCTAAACCTTCAACCTAGCGAAACTACTTCAAATCGACGTCCGAATAACCCGAAACTATTCCCAATAGACTCGTCACAACACCTAGACCAAAAACCTAGTTGACAACTTCCTCAGAAACCACCGCACGCGCCCCCATGCGCCGCCCAAAGTGGCTGCGCGTGGCCCTCGCGCGCCTTCATACAGAGGTACTGCTCACCATCGTCTACCTCGAGTGAACCGGTCTGAACCGGCGCACCCGGTTCTCCACCGTCCCGTCTCCGTTTTCCTCCCTTTCTTCACCATCTTCATCGTCCAATCCTCAGCAATTCATTCCCCTCACTCAAACACCTCGACACCGTCCCTAACCCTTCGACTCAAGCTAGAAACAAAAACCCGAGCAACCCCTGTTTTCCAATTCAACCAACCAAGTAACCCCCCGTCACGGAAACCACCCTAGACGGTTCTTAGGGCCTCACTGATGCTCACCCAACTCACCAAGTCCCTCGACTCGCACTCCAAACCCACGATTATCGGTTTGAAACTCGACGGCAAAACAGAGCAAGTGAAAGAAGATGAAGAATTACCTGTACATCGACCACCACCGTAAGCTCAGTCGTTCAGACACAACTCCTCCAGTCCACCTCCAGCCTCTGGACACCTCCACCAGCTTCGATTGGCCCCTTATACTGCAGCACCACCACTCAACTCCTCTCTGTTTTCTGGTTTCCCCTCGAGCTCACACCTCGCACACACACACTAACACCTCACCTTCCATCCTTCTCACTGTCTCCCTCTCAATCTCTGGTCACTCCTCACTCACCAATTCGCACAAACACACACACGGTCACCGTCCAATTCTCCCAATCTCTCAGTCTCTGTTCTCTCTTCTTCGAACACACACACGGGTACACACGATCACAGAGCCCAAATAATTGGACCGTGTTCCCTAGAACCAACCAGACCCTTAACACGTGTCACCATCCTCTCAAGCCTCACACAAAAATCTCTTCTCTGCCCTGGACACTTGTCCAAATCCGGCTGCACCAAGTCCAAAGTACAAAAGACCAAACTGCCCTTCCTTTTAAGTCAAAATTACCATTTTGCCACTACCTTTCTAGACCCGTAACGCACACCTCCTAACTCCAATGAATACATGCCGCCTGTCCTTGAACTCAGGACAACAAGATCTATCTAACGGTCCTAAGTCAACGTGTCAAAACCCGATCGTACGAAAAGTCAACTTTTTCCCCTATTTTAACCACATTACGGTAATACCCTCAACCTTCCGAACATCATAACTTCCTCCTCGGATGTCGGAATCGGGCGTGCCACCTGTCTACGGATTCGTGACGTCCCAAACTACATCACGGTCATCGGTCAAAGTCCATTTGACCGCCCAAACTAAAAGTCAACTTTTTACCCAACCTAGGGGCAAAATTGTCATTTACCCACTTAATCACCGATTACACTCACTAATCCCATCTTAATCACAGTCTTAATCCTAACTTCCGGAACGGGTCGTTACAAGTACCAGTACCAGTACCAGTACTAGTACCATCACTACGTGAGTTTGAAAACCATGGATCTTTGCTCATATCGAGCAACGACCCCGTACCTCTGCTCTAATGGGAGAAACTCTGCCTCCCTCGTACCCAACAACTTTGGGTACAGTCACCCTAACAACTCATACGAGAAAAGGAAACGTCCCCTGAACGTCCCCGATTCCCAACAATCGGAACTACAACCACTCTCGGTAGTAGTGCCTGCCATAGACTCGCGTAGACCTAACCACCAGACATCGCTATCGAGACTCCACATCCAACGGAATCAATTGCATGTACTAACTACTTCGTATCCCTACTCCGGGATTCCGTCGACAAGTACTAAACCCTGGTAACTGTCCAACCGATCTCTAACCAGTCGTAACTCAACTCAACCAATGTCGTCTACCAAGTCGTCCATGACCTTAGTTGTACCAACTATCCATCACAACTAAAGTAGCACGACAACCAATTAGGTTTAACCGATTACTGTAACCTTGACTACGGAGTGTAGTCCCATCACTAAAACTGACATGACAAGACCGACTGACGATCTCGACTCCGAAAAGTCGTCAAAGTCAAACTACACGCCAACTCACCTTTCCGAATCATACCTCATACCTTAGTATTACATGATCACACCCTAGGGTTCCCCTGAACCCAACTGCAGAAGGCAGTATAATCCACAATCTGACCAACTCCGTGGTCCCAACATCGTATGTACGTCAATCCAATCCTACCGTCAGTTCAACTAAGATTCCTCGAACCCGGCTACTCCTAGCAGCATATCCATCTAACTTAAAAAAATCCGACGATCTAATGGTCACAACTCCTAACCAGTCGTCAAAACCGATCCTATAACATCGTGAGAGACGATCCCAACTAACCGTCTCACGATCAAAACTCTAAAGTACTATTACGTCTATCCCTCCGTAGGGTCCCACACTGCCAACCATGACAGAACTATGGCAACCCCGACATCAAGTGTCGAACCAAAATGATCCACGATTCAATCCTACTAACTATCGTACCTGCATCCTAACTATCAGGTTGATGACGAACTGCAGCCCATAGAGACATCACATCCTCGACCTGCGCACCTCTCTAAGCACAAAACCTCATTGGAACTCAGGGTAACATGAGCAACCCTGCTCTGATACCAGCTGTCAGTATCAGAGCACCATCTGTTATCAGAGTTATGCTCTGATACCACCTGTCACGACCCGTCCCAATCCCCCCGGGATTAACGCGGGTCGCGCTTGATCCCGTCTGACACAGAGTGTCAGACAAGGGAAATTCCAACTTTAGCTTGCTCGGGCTTCAGAGTACGCCAGAATCCGGAGGAGGTATGTGATGTCTCGGTCTCTGCTACAGCCCGCATCCGCTGTCAATCTGAAGGGCAGTCAAAACGTTTAAAAGCTGTGAGTGGACAAAAGAATCATTTATAGAAAACATTTTCATAAAGACATTTGTACCCTTCACTAAAAAACATGCATGCATTCAAAAACCATTTACCAAATCATTAGGGCCTTAGCCCAAAACCTTAAATGAAACTAAGTACACGGGCCACTACCCAAATCCATGTGGGAGTTAGCCCAAAACCTGTACACATCACATAACATGTAGCATATATACATAACCATATAACCCATCCTGTCAAGGTATCTAAAGCTACGCGCATGCTACCCGGGGTCTCAAAGCCCAAGTCTCCCAGGGTCCACCCACGTCAATGTTCGTAGATTAATGACCCTCCCTGAGGTTGTAATCCATGCCTTCCTGAGAGTAAGGTACACAACGGGGGCGACTCCACTCAGTTGGTGCTCCGTGACTACTCCGGGGTCCACCCAAGCCAACGACCCTCCCAGAGGAGACAATCCAAATAAGAAAAGTATATAAATATAAATATATAGAAAACATTCTTAAAACCTTCCAAAGGATTCATGTCCGGTCCCCATAAACCGTCATGAAACTAGAAATCCATTTAGGGTCCTCGACCCGAAATCATAAACATACAGTAACTGGACCTCTTGCCCGAACTCATGACTCAATTGGGCATCGTTCCTGATATCTCAGGGTCAGTCACAATTACGATCGTAGTGATGCGTGCAACCATCCATACAGGACCGCTCTCAATCTCGGTATGTCACCGCGAACATATCAACTTACGCGACCACCTCTAGGTCATGGTGCACTCATCACCGATCAATATGCTGAACCGTCAGCACTCCGAAGTCGAGCCTTCATCGGCTACCTAACAACGGATCGTGCATCGTGACCTCTCCGGAAGGAACACATCCCAGTTAGGAGGCGAGCGTCGTATCGTACGTCGCCGTGCACATAGCACCCGCCGTGAGACAAAACCAAATGGGTCTCATGCCCGAGTTTATCCTTTATAAGTCCAAAACCATTTCATTTAAATCAACGCAGAAATACAAACCCGTATAAGCACTATATAAGGTTGAAACCTCGAAATACGTGCCAATACATGACCACACACAAATGCACTCATAGCATCACAAAACAAGTATTAAAACATATAATAAACATTTATGCATACATCAATTTAGAAAACCAAGGTCCACTCACAGACCGTCCGAGCTGCCGCCTCGATACGCGTGTTATACGGCTCTACCGGGCCAATCACCTTCACCAAGACTCTCAAACCTGTCCAAATCACTTTAGAGAGTTACTAACTACCTTATTAACCCCTCACTAAAGCCCCGTAATTTTCCCAAACTTTTAACTATTTTTAAAGTCGATCCTAAACCTTCGGATGTCCCGAAACCTATCGAAACAATATCCGATCGACACGAAACCAGTCCCAAAATGTTCGTTACATCGAAAGGATGATTTCATGTGTTGGAAGCATCCCCAAATTGTGGCCCAACCACCCACACGCGCGGCCTGAAGCCCCTGCACATGAAGCCCACGCTCCGGGCACTGTGCAGTCGTCTTCAACCTCCAAACTGGTCCGAACCGGTTGGTTCACTGCAATTCGGTTCTCCTGGACCGGCGTGACTAGTCCAGCCCTATCCCCTCATTGGTTTTCATCCTCTTTCTTCCTAATCAATCCCAATCTTCCTATTTTGATCCTAGGAATCAAAATATGCAAACAAAACAACCTAAACCCTATAAAAATCCATTAACCCGATTTCCCCCCCATGGTTCGACCTTCCCAGATTTGTCCCCAGGGTTCCTCGGCCCCTAACCACCACCAAAATCACCCTAACACCCTCCTAGAAACCTAATACACCTATTCAAATCAACCAAAATGGTCCATAATATCGCAAATCGAAAATAAAGGAAAATGGACCCAAACCGATTACCTTGTCGGGTTTTCCTCCACGCCGCCGTCCACGGCGGTTCAGGCCACCCTGCAGCCACCTCCCAGTCCTCAGCCACTCTCTGCCTCATCCTCAAATTGAACCAAGTGGAGGGGGAAGGATTGGGGTGTGGTCATGGTCGATGGGCATTTGGTGAGATTGGGGAAAATGTATGAAATGGAGAAATGGGGATATGAATGTATGTAACTTACTGAGCAATGGATGGGTGACACTTGTCACTCATCCATTGGGCCAATTTAAAATAACTGGGGCCCACTTAATGCCAAAAGGCATTCGTCTCGTAAAACGTGCAATAGTGCCCCGAAACTTTCGTGAACCATAACTTCTCCGTCGAACGTTTAAATTTGACGTGCCGCTCGTCTATGAATTCGTATCGACTCGATCTACGTAACGGTCCTCGGCCCTTGGCCATCGGATCTCCGGGTCAAAAAGTCAACATTTTGCCCACGACTACGGGAAAAACGGTCATTTTGCATTGTTCATCCGATTTCGCTCAACTAATCACCGATTAACCTCACTAATCCTCAATTATCACTAATCTAATATCGGAATTCGGGACAGGTCGTTACACTGCGTCATCCAAAACTCCTTGTGTCTCAATCGTACCTCTTTCATCCATTCACACTTGTTATCTCATGACTGTTGGGACTTATCCCAACACATCACAATCCCTGCTGGATCCCATCCAGTCCATCACTCAACCATTACCGAATCTCAGATACCAAACATATGTCCATCACAACGGAATAACAACCCAACTCGTGGCTCATCATCATAACAATCACTAGCACACAGTGTACGATTCAGACAACCCTGAGTCGTTACTCATACAGAGTAACAACCCCGTATCTCCGCGCAAGTTAAAGGAACTCTGCCTCTCTCGTACCCCACAACTATGGGTACCACCATTCTGACAATCCACATCAAGATAATGAACGTTCCCTGAACGTCCCCTGATCCTCAACTACCGCCACCACATCAATCACCCTCGATAGCCAGTCATCTCCACACGACTGTCGACCAACAGTCATCGATATCGAGATCCGCATCCACACATCACACTATTTTTTAGTTTAACCCGGGATTCCTTATTTTATCTCAAGACTGTACTCGTGAATCGAATCCCATCATTTCACTTCATGTCGGGCCAACTAATTTCCATAGTTTCGACTAAGCGCACTAGAGTCATCCACATGGTCATCCACGACCTCAGCTGCTCTTTGCAGAACCAGTTCCAATCCATCAGTCACAATCTGGGGTTCAACCCGACAAACCACCTCGACTTCGGAAAGTCGTCCAATCCTCAACAATTACGGACTCACAATACCAATTCATCAATCACAACTAAAATTCACCTTTCTAGTCCATCCATCATAATCTAGAGTTCCGCAATCACACCTTAGGGTTCCTCTAAACTCAACTTCTCTCTGCGATAAAATCTGCAATCTGACCGACCCCGCGGTCCTGACTTCGTATGGACGTCAATCCAATCGTACCATCAACGTAATTGGGGTTCCACCACTAAAGTCATCAGCTAACTCTGATGTACCAACATTCCCCTACACCAGCAATCACCACTAGGGTTCACATTCTCAGACCAATACTCAAATAAGGTTCCCCGAACCCAACTGCTCCCAGCAGTACCACAAAATAACGTCATATGACTAAACCAACGGTCTCACAATAGCAATTCGTCACACACAACCCCACTTGGGGCGAATCACACTAACGCACGGCGTATCGGGGCAATAACATTTTAATCATTATTCACTCCCAAAACTATCAAACCGGCATCCAACTATCAGGTTGATAACGGGCTGACCACGTAGAGACATCACATCTTCGACCTGCGCGTACCATAAGAACTACTGAATAGTGACAACCGCGCTCTGATACCACTTGACACGATCCATCCCAATCCCTCTGGGATTAACGTGGGATACGTCATGCTCCCGTCTGATATGAAGTGTCAGACAAGGGATAATTCTTACTTCAGCCCATATGGGGCTCCTAGAGCACGCCAGGATCGGTGGAAGAATGCGATTTCTCGATCTCTGCTACAGCCCGCATCCGTTGTCACGACCCGACCCATCTAACACAATATTGTCCGCTTTGGGCCCAGCCCTCACGGTTTTGTTTTCGGGAGCTCACGTGTAATTTCCCAGTAGGTCACCCATCATGGGATTGCATCAGCCTCAACTCGCTTAACTTTGGGGTTCCAATCCGCCCCAAAGCCATTGAGCTCCCAAAAGGCCTTATGTTAGATAGATACGTACCCACACATATAAGGTACTTCACCTTTCCCTCCCCGAGCGATGTGGGATCGTTCACCGATCTTACCTTTCCAAGCTCACGGTTCTTGCTCATGGTTCTTGCTTCTCAAGCTCACGGATCTTGCTCACGGTTCTTGCTTCTCAAGCTCACGGGTCTTGTTCACCATTCTTGCTTCCAAGACCGGGTCTTACAATCCACCCCCCCATGGGGCCCAGCGTCCTCGCTAGCCACCACCATATGTAACGCCCCGAAAATCCAAATAATGTAAAATATTAAAATAATATGTAAAATGACGTTTTTACCCTTGGAGGGATGTGGTTAAATGTTGACTTGTTGTTTGGAATACTCTTTGTATCTTTTTCGAGGACCATTGTGTAGCTCTCGGGACGCTAAATCCGTAGACATGTAGCACGTCGAAAACGAAGCTCGGATGAAAAAGTTACGAGTCTGTGAAGTTACGGGGCAAAATGGTCATTTGTTACATGAAGGGTAAAATGGTAATTTTGGGCAGTCCAAATTAATTAAGCGGTGAAGGTGGCTGAATCAGCCATGGGGTGACTTAGGTGGATCTTTCATTGACATTTGTCACTTGCTAATTGTGATGAGTGGCAAATTGTTACCGTTTGACTATGAGATAACAATCAAAATATTAAATCAACCTTTAAATTAACATATGGTTTTATAACTGAGTTGTATTCGACAGAACAGAGAACCAAAGAGTAGAAAACCAATTGATTGATTTCCAGTAATCCAGGGTGAAACAAGTGTAAATTGAGTGAGAAATTAAGTGCAATTGGGAGTGAAATTAACTTGACATTTAGTCTTTGGTGCAATTGGGAGTGAAACCCGAAAATATTACCCAAAACCATTAATGTCGAATTCGATTTTTTAGACGGCTCTGAATGAAATTGACTTGACATTTAGTCTTCCGAGAGCTAAACGAATCGAACCAAATCAAATGGGAAGGAAATTGATGGAGATTTGACGAAGAACAGACCCTGCTACATCCTTGAATTGTGGAGGCTGAGTTCGAATACTTAGAGGTAAGGAATCTTGAAATTGGTTTCGAATTTATGTTTAGAATGGAGATAGGATGCTTCCCGTGTGTTTAATTGATTGAAACAACTTGAAATTGGGTAGAACCCGATTTAGAACCCATCAGGTATTCAATTCGAGTCGAGGGATTTTAGGATCCATTTCAAGAAATGGAGGTTACATATACCTAATGAACATGGAATAAATGAAAATGAGTGAAAGAATGAACAAAATCGAGGTCGAATTGAGGGAGATTTCACCGGGTCTGATCGCGGGTTCACGACCCGTTTACCAGGTAATCGGGTAAGGGAGACGTACTGTAGCAGTACTGTGCACGGCGCGTGGCTTTCACGCGCAGCCGCTTGCGGCGGCGCACGGCTGGGATTCTGACTTTGGGTCCAACATACGTTTTGATGTTCTCGATGATACGGACCTACTAGCGTTGGTTTCAGGTCAATCAGATGTGAATTTAGAGTAGTTTCGAGTACCCGAAGCGTATAGGTTACGTTTAAATAATATTATTAAATTTCGACGATTAGGGAATATGTATATGGGGTTATGTGATAACCTAGTGACCTTATATTACTTTGTTTGACAGGTCGGAATATTCCCAGGACGTCGGAAGAGAATGAACAGCTCGAAACTGAATAATCTGGACGGTGTGTGAGTGGACTTTTATTTTCTACCCTGAATGCATGCATATATGTTTGAAATGCTTTATGATATGATTTGACATGATTTGGTATGATTGATGTTTCGATAAGACGATTTACGGATTTTGGGAATATTATATTATATTATATTATTTTGGGCACGATTTTCGAGAAAACTGTAAAACTGTTGTTTGGGTGAAGGCCCGAGATTTGAGCTTGGTTTTGACTCGGATTATGAGTCGAGAATTGATTGATAAAATTGAAATGATTTTGACTATCATTTTTGGATTTGCGTGATTATGATGAAATTGATGATTATGATGGATTTGTGGAACGTGCTTTTATGAAAGCTATTTGTGGAACGTGCTTTTATGAAAGCTATGTTTCGGGTAGAGGCCCTGTTGAAATATTTTTTATTTGATTTGATTTGAGATTTGAATGGTTTTAAAATGAGATTACTGGATTTGGTGACTGTTCCACATATACCATCCTCTGTGATTTGATAGTCTCCTCTAGACGTCGTAGATCCTAGAGTAGTCATGATCCACTACTTGGAGATGAGTAGCTCCGAGGGAGGCTCAGTCTCAGGAGTGTGAGTTTATAATGATACCCTCCAGACGTCGTAGATCCTGGAGAGGATATCACCCCAGACGTCGTAGATCCTGGGGAGGTACTCGGACATGAGACACCCAAGTTTGCACGCATTGCATTGATCTCGTGACGAGTTACTTGGACATTGAGATTGGGTATTGAGGATTGGTGATATTATGATGATTGATTGATATTTATGCCTAATTTGATGAACATGTTTTATCGCTCCACTGTTCATACTTGATTTATTTTACACTATGACTCATGTTTTATGATATGCATGCATGTTTGCAAACCTGGAGGGTAAGAATATATTTGATAACTGTATTTCTAAAACTTTGTTTTTGTCCACTCACACCTTTGATGTTTTATGTATCCTCCAGGCCAGTGCACAGGTACTGAGGCTAGTGTCGAGGCAAAGGAATAAGCAGACCGTTGCGTACTCAGACACCTTGCAGAGTAGGATTTTGATCCCTACTTGTAATATTACCTATGCTCTGTAAACCTAGTTGACAAGTCAAACTTGTGAGGTCAACGGTCTTGGCAAACTTAATTATCCCTTTTCTGACAATGTTTGTCGTTTGTTATATTATATATGGATATATGTAAGGTTACTGTTGGCACTTTAGAGTTATTGTTAGACGGGAGCAGGATCTTTCACGATTATCGAGGGATAATCGGGATGGGTCTTGTCAAATTGGTATCAGAGCATTAGGTTGCGGTCTAAGTCTTGCACATTGTGTGCATGTGTTGTTATACTAATCTGTTTTACTTACAAAATACCTTAATATGCCTCCGAGACGCGAGCCTCGTGCACAACCTGGTGATGAGATGGAGGGTTCAGACGTAGAGAGAGCTCAACGTTTGGGGGCCACTAGTTTTACTAGCCAGACCAACCCAGACGAGGCCTATGAGTGGATTACGCAATTGGAGAGGATTTTTTAGATCATGTGATGCCGACCAGAAGACATGGTTCCATTAACCACGTTCATGTTGAGTAATCAGGCTTATCGATGGTGGGGCGGATTACAGTTGACGGGGTTGGATGCCCGCACCCTGAGTTGGGAGGATTTCTGGCACCGTTTCCTATACCAGTTTTATCCTCGTTCCTTTCGCAATGCCAAGGAAGTGGAGTTCCTTCAGCTGCAACAAGGAAATCTGTCAGTGGCTGACTACGAGCAGAAATTCTTGAACCTATCTAGTTTCACTCCTCTGTATGTGGCAAACGAGGAGGAAAAGTGCAGAAGATTTGAGCAGGGATTGAGAAATGAGATCTGTGGTGCTGTGACAGTAGGATCGTATGCTACCCTGAGAGAGTTGTCTGATGCTGCCGCCAGAGTTGAGGTGACCTTGCCAGTACGACAGCAGTTTTCAGGTTTTGGTCGGGGCCGAGAGCGACAGTATCAGGGATCTCTGAGTCAGAGATGGCCGAAGAGGGGTAGTTCTAGTTCTGGATCTTCTGGTGGCACTCGTCCGAGTTATAGTAGGGGAAGTGCACAGAGATTTGGTTTTAGACCTCAGGCAACATCTCAGTCTAGTGGAACATCTGTGGGGTCTACTGGCGGACAGAGGGATAGACCTAGTCGACCTAGTTCAGTGACGTGTTACTCTTGTGGAGAGCCTGTACACATCATAAGGGACTGCCCATACCGATCAGGTGGTACAAGTCAGGGAACAGCAGAGCAAAGTCTGAATACGGCCTCGACTTCTGATGCAACAAGTGGGAGAGGAGTTGGCAGAGGACGTGGTGGATCACGAGGACGTGGTCAGACTTCAGGACCACAGGCTCAAGTATTTGCAGTAACTCAACAGAAGGCCCGAGCAACCCAGGAGTGGTGACAGGTATGCTTCCTATTTTTGGTCATCATGCACGTACATTAATAGACCCGGGAGCTACCCATTCTTTTGTTTCTCGAGATTATGCATCGTTAGCCGATAGAGAGATCTCTGCGATTTGTTGTGATATGGGAGTCGGTACGCCGACTGGTGATATATATGTGGTAAACTAGGTGATACGAGGTTATCCTGTATTGATAAGGGGTGTGCACCTCGTGTCTGACCTAATACTGTTAAATTTGTATGATTTTGATGTTATCCTTGGGATGGATTGGTTGACAACCCATCAGCATTCCAGATGCCTAGCGTCCCAGACGCTTGACGTCCCAAACGTCATATCTCACGCTAATAAGCAACGCGTGCTACCCCGGGGTCTCTCCGGGTTAATATCTCTGACATCCCAGATGTCTGACATCCCAGACGTCTAATCATAGCATTCCTGCTCTTGAGTCACTACACGGTCTGGTACCTCCGTATAATGACCCCTCGCAGACAATGCACCGTGACTTCCCCAGTGTCCCAGACAACTAAAGGAGACCATCACATATCCTCGTATCAAGATGGTTCATGGAAAACAGTTTATCAATCATTTCAAACATCTCAAGGGCCCTGCCCGGAATTTCCGTAAAATGACCCCTCGCAGGCAATGCACCATGACTTACCCAGTGTCCTAGACACTTAGAGGATACCATCACACATCCTCGTACCAAGATGGTATATGGAAAACAGTTTTACAAAGTCATTTCAAAACATCTGAATGGGCCCTACCCAAAATTCCCATAAAATCACAAAACCATTTAGGGTCCCCGACTCGAAATCACATTAATGAAACCTAGGGTCCCAGACCCAAAATCACATTTAAAAAACTCAACTGGGTCTTATGCCCGATTTTGTAAACCACTGGGCCCCGACCCGATCACATAATTCAAATGGGTCTCATGCCCGAGTTCATCTTTCCAAAACCAAAACCATGCCATAGAACCATTATTGATTTCTCAATCACATAGCAATAGCATAAACTCATAAACCTCGAAATACGTGTAAATATTGAATTACCTCGAAATACGTGCACTCACGTGAACCATCAGTGCCATAATCATCATCATAGAAATCACGTATGTAAAAAATATAAAATAATTATGCATGCATCATAGTTTAGAAAACGAAGTCCACTCACAGACTGTCCTACACTACTGCCTCGATACGCATGCCATAAGCCTTCCCGGGCCACACCACTATCACTGGGACCTCCAAACTTGTCCAAATCATACTAGAGGGTTACTAACCTCTTCATTAACCCTAAAGCCCCGTAATTTTCCTGAATTTTTTACTATTTTTAAACTCGATCCTAAACTTTTGGACACCCCGAAACATATCGAGACGATGTCCGATCGACACAAAACCAGTCCCAAAATGTTTGTTACATCGAATAGATTAAAAGTCCTATTGAACACATGTCCCAATAGTGCCCCACGCGCCCCCACGTACCGCCACAAGCGGCTGCGCGTGAAGCCCACGCGTCAGGGTACTGTTCATTGTCTTCCTCAATTAAGCCGGTTCATACCAGTTCAGTCCAACCAAACCGGCGCTCCTAGTTTTCTTCCAATTTCAGTCCATTTTTCATCCTATTTCTACCATTAGATTCGTCCAAACATTTCCTATTCATCTACGTGATAAAATTGTGAGTTTAGGGGCAAGAAAATACCTTCCCGATCCTTGGTTTGAACCGGCCACCTTCGACTGTCGTAGCTCACGATCCCGGCCACCATTTTCTTCGAATTCAGCTCCTACGGACTCGCCTCACTCTCCAAAAGCTTAACTGATCAACCAGATCAATCATCAACCAACAATTTACAAGTTGCCATTTTTAAACAGTAATAGAGCCTTATCAGGTTTCTCACTCACCTCGCCGTCATGAGCTTAGTCGTGGCCACCACCATGGTCATCTCGACCTCAGGAACTCCATCCACTCCTCCAACGCGATCAACAGCCAACCAAAATCGATTTTCCATTTTCGAACATAAAAATAAGCTTTTCTGTTTTTCCTCCGCCGTGGAATCCTCCTTGCCTTCTTGTCCTCGCCTCACCGTCACACGCTCAGCCTCCCTCAGCCAGGCACTATGTCAGATGAGGGTCATGGTGTGAGGGCTGTGGAGCTTGTAAGACAATGGTGGTGCACGAGTTCGAAGTAAGCCAAAGATGAAGATGTTAACTGATGGTGATGAAAGATCAGATGGAATGGATTGGAGGGTGCAGATTCAATCTTGAGAAGGAGATGGATGGCTGAGGTTAATTGAGGAAAATTAACACATATTTTAATTGGCCAATGGTGACAAGATCAACCATTTAGGGAAAAGTAAAGGTGGGATGAGTGACACTTGTCACTCATCCAAGGGTCCAGATTAATTCTAGGTTTAAATCAGATTATAGTATTTTATCATTATTTTAATCAAACTCTCGGTTCGTACGTTTAATCGACTTCGCTCCCGTGACCATAACTTTTTCGTCCGACCTTCGATTTCGACGTGCCGTCTTTCTATGGATTCGTATCGACCCGATCTACGTAACGGTTCTCGGCACTTGGCCATCGGACCTACCGGGTCAAAAGTCAACATTTTGCCCACGTAGAAGGGCAAAACGGTCATTTTGCACATTTCGCTTGATTTCTCTCAACTAATCCCCGATTAGTCATTCTAAACCATAATTAATTAATATTTAATCCCGATACTAGGGACGGGTCGTTACATGCATGCTTTTTAGTGAAGGGCATAAAGGTCTTTTATGAAATCTGTTTTATCAAACTATTACTTTTCGTCCACTCACAGTCTTTTCTGTTTTCACTGCCCTTCAGGTTGATTACTGGTGCAGACTATAACTGAGACCGAGATATCACATTCCTCTACTAGATCCTAGCGTACTTTGGAAGCTGATCGGGCTAACAGTTTTAATTTTCCCTAGTCTGACACTCCGTGTTAGACGGGATTAGGAGCGTCCCTCGTTAATCCCGGGGGTATTGGGACGGGTCCTGACAAGACTGGCCTGGGGACAAGCTCGAAGCTTAGCCGTGGATGTCGAGCTTGACTAGAGGATTTCCAACTACGTTCTTAGTATTTTAAGGCCAGGGATCAGTTTATACGGAGGATAAGAACCTTTTGGTGAAAGAATGGAGGGTTTTGGTTGAGAATTGGGTGAGATAGAACAGGTCAAGCATATAGGTTGAACGACCCGTTACAATGAGTCGGGTCGACCCGTCCGCAAGTAGACGACGATGATGTGGCAAGGCACATGACACGACCCATCCCAATCCCCCCGGGATTACCGTGGGATGTGTCATGCTCCCGTCTAACACGAAGTGTCAGACAAGGGATAACCTAAAGCCACTGCCCCAACGAGCTTCTAGAGTGCGCAAGGATCGATGGAGGAGGTATGCAATGTCCCAGTCTCTGTTGCAGTCGCATCCGTGATCAACCTGAAGGGCATTAAAACAACAAAGACTATGAGTGGACGAAAATAACTAAGCTCATAAAACACATTTCACAAAGATATTTATGCCCTTCATTAAAATGTATGTATGCATCGAAAACCAGTAAGTAAACTATTTACAAAAAACAACCATTAGGGCCTTAGCCCAGAAGCCGTAAAACCAAATCATGTGGGTCCCTACCCAAAACCATGAATACCGAAAACCAAACATATATTATACAAATCCGACATCCAGAATACCAATTCCAATTCCAAGTGGGCCATCGCCCAAAACCATAACCATAAATACCATTTCCAGGAAAAACATGTTTAAACCATCCTGGGCATCCCAGATGCCTAGCGTCCCAAACGCTCGACGTTCCAGACGCTCGACGTCCCAGACGTCATATCTAAAGGTATAATAAGCAATGCGTGCTGCCCGGGGTCTCTCCGGATCAATATCTCTGACATCCCAGATGTCTGACCTCCCAGACGTCTAATCATAGCAATCCTGCTCCTGAGTCACTATACGGTCCGGTAGCTCCGTACAATGACCCCTTGCAAGCAATGCACCGTGACTTCCCCAGTGTCTCAGACACCTGGAAGAGACCATCACATATCCTCGTATCAAGATGGTTTATGGAAAACAGTTTATCAATCATTTCAAACATCTCAAGGGCCCTGCCCGGAATTTCCATGAAACCATCACAAGTCCAAACACCTGATTTTCAAATCCAAAACTATTTATTCAAATCCATTTTGAGTCCCCAGCCCTAAATCACATTTATAACCAACTGGGCCTCATGCCCGATTTCGTAAATCAACTGGTCCCACAACCCGATTTCGTAAATCAACTGGGCCCCTAGCCCGATTATATAACTCAATTGGACTCCAAGTCCGAGGTTAAACCATTGGGTCTCATGCCCGAGTTTATCATTCCAATTTCAAAACCATTTCATGAAATCATATCCAAAACCATAAGTATGGAAACTCAGTGTAAAACTGGAAACCTCGATTTACGTGCAAGCACGTAAATCGCCTCGAAGTGCGTGAAACCATATAATTCACCAATATCCAAATCAACATCATATAATCACAATCATAATCCATATAAAACAGTTATGCATGCATAAAATTTATAAAACCAAAGTCCACTCACATACCGTCCAACGATGCGCCTCGATACGCGTGCCATAGGCCTTCACGGGCCTCGTCACTATCACTGGGACTCCCAAACCTCTGAACAAAAACCCGAAGCCCAGATTTTTTATCGTCCTTCCTCTCGATCCAGCCCTCCTCGAGCCTCGAAATCAGGTTCAATGGGTTCGTCTTTGTCCCTTGCCGTGAACCACCGTGCAAGGCGCCCATCCTCCAAACCTCCACCGCCATTTCACTATCCTCAGCCTCTCACAGAAGTTTGATTGAGTTTCCCAGTGTCTCTGCATCTCTGCTTCTCACTCAGCCAATTAATCAATCTCAAAACAAATGGTGCTCTGTTCTCCAAACAACACCAACCCGTTTCAAAACACCACGCAGCATGTGCACCCGTGCTCTGCTCAAAACATAAACAATGCTCTCAGTGCTCTGTTTTCTCTCCACTCAATTGCATAAACAAACCATTGCACTCAGCCCAACCAATTGTTCCATAAACAATGCATGACCCGTGCTCTGTTTCTGAAGAGAACCCCATCCACGGCAATTCTCAATTTTCCCCAAGGAATTTACCATTTTGCCCTTCTGCCCAAAATTACCAAATTTCCCTTCACGCATCTAGACCCGTAACTCGGTCATCCGAACTCCGATTGACGCGTGCCGCCTATCTACGGACCCAGGGCATCGAGACCTACCTAACGGTCCTTGGCCCTCGCCTATCGGACCTCCCAGTCAAAAAACCAACATTTTGCCCCTATTAACCAAAATTACCAAAATGCCCCTTAACTTCCGAACGTCATAACTTCCTCCTCGAATGTTGGAATCGAACGTGCCACCTGTCTATGAATTCGTGACATCCCAAACTACGTCACGGTCATCGGTCAAAGTCCATTTGACCTCCCAAATTAAAATTCAACGTTTTACCCACGACTAGTGGCAAAATGGTCATTTTGTATCGTTCGTCCGATTTCGCCCAACTAATCACCGATTAACCCCACTAATCATGATTATTTACTAATCTAATCCCGGAATTCAGGACGGGTCGTTACAACACATCATCTTGTTAGGCCACATGAAGGGTTGGTGCCACGTGGCGAGTTGTTAGTGCTAGAAAAATTGTGGGATTAAAATATGAGTTTATGCAGATGGTTAGTGACCCTTAGATGTGCTTTTTGACAGGTTATTAGATTTTCGGAAATTAAGAAAATGCATACTTACATGATTTAAATAGGTTTATATGTGATTTTGGGGATATTTGATTGATTGAGATTTTTATATGATTTTTGGACGATTTTACGAAAAAGGTTGTATTACACGCTTTAGGAACTTTCCTTTGAATTATATTTCTCGAATCTGGCTTAATTTGTGAATTTGAGTTGGGATATGGTTATGTGTTATAAAAGCGGGTTTCTCGGAATTTTTGATATGAGATGTTGTGATGTTGGATTATTTGTGAGTTTTGATGATTTTACAAGAATTGCCATATGGCACATTATACGAGGTTTTAGTATATATTGTATTTTGGGTGCAAGCCTGAGTTTTGAATGATGGAATTGATTTGTGATATTGATATGTGATACGAGTATGTGATTTCTCAGTATTCGTGAGATGTGAAGTGTTATGATGTGTGGTATATTGTGACGGCTGTGATGATTATGGATAACCCTCCTCGAGACATGTGTTGGTTGATTAGAGGTCACAGACGTCGAGCAAGGCTCTGGCTCCTAAGACTGGTATTATGATGACTCGGACATCGAGATGGGCTTTAGTTCTCGAGTGAGTGATGTGCCTACTAGTAGTACAGTTGATATGATGACTGTTGTTGTGCATTGATGATGAGTTGGATATGGATTAGTTATGTGTTATTGCCATGCTGGCTTTGTGTTGACTGTTATGGTGATTTGTGTGATGATTGTATTGGTTAAATAATGCTTTTGACATGAGATTTCTTTTCACGTATATCGAGAATACGAGTTGTGTTTTGTTTTAATCGAAATGAAATGATTTTTCATATGCATGCATAATTTTAGAAAACGGAGGGTAATTACGTATGTTTTCGAAACTATGTTTTAAAATACTTATTTTTATCCACTCACACATTTTCTTAGTTTTGTAACCCTCTAGGGCCATGGCATAAACTTCGAGGTATAGGCATGAATGATAAGGAGTTTAAATATCCCTTGTCTGGTAAGTTTGAGAGTAATTTCAGTATTTTGGGTTACTTGTCAGATGGGAGTAGGGCCCATATGTACTTTTGTAGTGTTTCTCGGGAGGGGTCCTATCACGCCATTTGTCTTCTATTCAAGTAATGGAATATTTTGGTGACAGAATATTCTCTTGCCATTAGAATGTTCCGTTAGTATTGGAAAAATATTTTATTTAAGTAACGAAATATCCCCTTGCCATCAGAATATTCTGCCAGAATAAATGGAATATGTTGTTTAGTTATCCGAATATTTCGGCTGGATAGAATATTTTAGGCGTGTAGGGGCCACGCGACAGCTTGTGGGGGCGTGTGGGAAGGTCGCTGGCCTCCTGTCGTATGTGGGAGCATGTGGGGTTAGTCCTAGCGCACGATGGTTCATATTTCCAAGTTTTCGACATTCCAGACAGTTTGACATGGGTTTCTAGGCAATTGGACATCATTTAGAGACTATTTTAGATGTTCAAACTAACCTTGTGCGTATTTAGGGAAAATGCTCATTTCTGGGATTTAAAGGGTTGGATTTGAGGTTTTTTTTGCCATTTACTAATACCAAAGAGCGTGTTTGGCTTGAATAGTGAACTCGAAGGCCATAAAAACAAAATAACTTGAAAGTGGACTTGTTAAATGATCTACCAATTATATGTCTTAAAATTAAAGATGATTATTCATAATTGGACGGTCATTAGCTACAAGTTATGGACTATGATTAAGCGTAATTGTTAGCTAAGGCTAATGTTTTAGGTGTTGGCTGGCTTAGGTTAGGATTGTGGATTTACTATTCGTTATGTATGCCAAATAGGAAGGATTGGACTCAGGGTAGAATATCGAGTTCAGAAAAATTCGGGTTATAGATTTGGACTCGAGCAAGGCTATATAGTTAGGACTTAGAACTTGGAAATATCAAGTATTTGGGATCCCGAGCTGGGATTGTGGCGTAGGGCGGGTCCGAAAGAAATTATACTTGTTATGGCTTAGAAAGAGCCGGTATGTCGGGTTATGGTTCATGATGGAGTTGGCGAGTCTCAGTTCAATTAAGTATTTAACATTGAGGCACATGGACTTCTCGGTAAGCTCAAAGGAAAAAAAAAACTCGAATAGATTATTATATCCTTAAAATGGTTGATATGTTTGGAACCCAAAATCACTCGAAGGATATGGAGCTGCCACATGGCTCAAAGTTCCCAAAAAGTCCAAATTTCTCCTGGCAATAATATTAACAGCTTGCAAACACTTGCACAATAAAGAATGTATTTACCAGCTGCAATACGTTATTAAATCGGGTTAAAACCCTCCGTGATATTAATATTCTCCATGAGAGTTAATTACCATTATTCTTAATAATGGACAATTAATATTAATATTAAATTTCTATAATTATCATCATAATGAACAATTATTATAAATATTAAATAATATATTTTATTAATAATATATTATTTTTAATTACAAAATCAACCTACCATTTAAAATGCTTTGTAGCTCCCAATGATTCTCTATATATAGAGGCAATCATGTCACTTTCAAGGTAATTCGATTCAACGCTATTTAAGCTCTTGAGATTTCTCTTTCAAAGCTGACTTAAGTATTGAAGCGTTTCTGGTCAAACAACCCCCCTCCCCCCGGGCCTCAATTAGAGCAAACGATAACTGACTGTTTGCTGTTTGTAGGGATTTAGGAGAATTTTGAGAGTATGAACGAATTCTTCTTCAATAATATGACAGCCGGAGAATGCTGGTGACTCATGGGATGTACGATAAGGATAGGATAGCTGAGGGTTGGGTTGGCTAGGATAATTAACCATGACTCTCAAGGGTATGACATGACCCATCCCAATCCCCCTAGGATTACCATGGAATGTGCCATGCTCCCGTCTGACAAGAGGTGTCAGACAAGGGATAACCTATTGCCACTGCCCAAACGGGCTTCCAGAGTGCGTAAGGATCGATGGAGGAGGTGTGCGATGCTCAAGTCTCTGCTGCAGTCGCATCCGGAATCAACCTGAAGGGCATTGAAAACAAAAGCTGTGATTGGACGAAAATAAACAAGTCTGTTTAAAACATTTATAAGACATTTATGCCCCTCAGTAAAACCATATGCATGCGCCAAAAACCAATGATCACACATTTATTTAGAAATAACCATTAGGGCCTTAGCCCGGAAACAAAGCATAGTTTCAATTTCCAAAAGTCAATCCAAGAGTTATTTCATCAATCCAGTAATATGAACCATAAGGCATATAATATAAACCATAACCATAATTTTAGCCACTGCACTATACACTCCAATCCGACATCCCTGATGTCTGACGTCCCTGACGTCAATAAGGTCACAATCACAAGGCTACGCGTGCCACTCGGGTCTCAATTTCCGAGTTCAATCCCCGAACCCCGTTCGGGTACAGCATCCCCGATGCTTAGCGTCATAGACGCTGGACGTACTAGACGTCCGTGACCTCTCCGGGGTACCTCATCCAGAGGAGACAATATAATATGGAAGGATTTATACAGTGCAGTACTAAATACATTTTATTGATATCCACATGCAAAACATATAGGTATACATAGGTAAAATCCGAACCGATCGTTACGTTTCATCAAACGGGTCTCATGCCCAAATACCGTGAAACGTGCCATAACCGAAATATCATCAAAACCATTTATTGATTCCAGCATGTGAACATATATAAAATGTAAACAAAACATTTATTCAATTCCATTTTAGGGTCCCCGACCCGCAATCGTATGTAGAAATCAACTGGGCCCCTGGCCCGATTTCACAAGTTAACTGGGCCCCTGGCCCGATCCACATGTTAACTGGGCCCCTGGCCCGATTTCATAGTTCAACTGGGCCCCTGGCCCGATTTTACATTATTCAAGTTCGTAACCGTTTCATGAAATCATATCCAACCACATTTATGGAAATCGGTGCAAATCCAGAAAACCTCGGTTTACGTGCAAATACGTAATTCACCTCGAAATACGTGAAATCATTTTAAATTCACCGATATCCAAAGTAAATCATTTAATCATAATTATAACAATCATAAAACAGTTATGCATGCATCGAATTTATGAAACCAATGTCCACTCACAGACCGTTTAACCGAACGCCTCGATACACGTGCCATAGGCCTTCCCGGGCCACACCACTATCACCGGGACTCCCAATCCTGTTCAAATCACATTAGAGGATCACTAACCTCATCATTAACATCCTATTCAAGTCCCGTAATTTTCCCGAATTTTTTACGTATTTTTAAACTGGATTCAAAACCTTCGGACATCCCGAACAATATCGAAACGGGATCCGATCGACACGAAACCAACGCTAAAATGTTCATTACATTGTATAGGATAAAAGTCATGTTGACCTCACCTCGAGATTCGTGCCCACGCGCCTTCACGCGCCGCCGAGAGTGACTGCGCGTGAAAGCCACGCGCCTGCTACAGTGACTGCTACAGTGTTCCTTCTTCACCCGTTTGTCTGGTAAACGGGTCTGATTACCCGCGATAGGATCCGGTTCAATCACACCCAATTCGACATCAATTCAATCCGTTCTTGATCCTACAACCATCATTAACCAATGAATTTCAGGTCTGTGACATCGATCAACATCAACCATTCCTTAATCAAGCCATCAACCCGTGATCACCCAAAACGGGTCAATCACCAAAACTCCATCAATCCTCAACCATTGTCAAATTAACTTCATATGAAGCATATAAGGATTAACACGAACCAATTAGCATGATTAATTGAACACGACATTACCTCAATCACCACAACTCAAGCTTGAGTTTTCCGGCCGTCCACCTCGTCCGTCCACGGCCCTAGGAGCCCCAAAGCTTGCCCCATTTGATCTGGTTCGACACGTTGAAGTTCCAGAAAGCTCAATCCATCATCAATTAGGCTTGGGCTGGCCTAAAACTGGAAGTTTGAATTTGATTTTCCCAGAAACCAGTTTCGGGTTTTTGAGCATTCCTCCACCATTCTCACTCCATTCCTCTCATTCTCAATCTCAGAGTCATCCTCTCGACTCACTCTCCATTCTATCGATCTAAAACAACCATTAAAAGCATCCTAAAGTGCCCCTCAGTCCACTGTGTAAATTCCCTGCACTGACCCGAAAACATGATAAAATAGTGCCCATGTTCATGTGATTGATTGCCAGCACCATCACATGTGCAATTCCACCTCAAACTGACCCAATTAACTCAATTAATTGATAAACAAATCGTGGGATCGATCGCACAAAACATCCACCTTCACGGCTGTTCAATGAAACAGTAGCCCGTGTGAAATTACAATTCTGCCCTTGTGCAGAAAATTACCAAAATGCCCCTCACGCATCCTGACCCGTAACTCGGTCATACGGACTCCGATTGATGCGTGCCGCCTGTCTACGAACTCAGGGCATCGAGACCTTCCTAACGGTCCTCGGTCCTCGGCCATCGGACCACCCGATCAAAAAGTCAACATTTCCCCCTTATTACGTTTAATTACGAAAACGCCCATGAACTTCCGTACATCATAACTTTCACCACGAACGTCGGAATCGAACGTGCCACCTGTCTATGAACTCGTGACGTCCCGAACTACGTCACGGTTATCGGTCAAAGTCCATTTGACCATCTGAATTAAAAGTCAACGTTTTGCCCACGCCTAGCGGCAAAACGGTCATTTTGCACAATTCGTCCGAAATCGCCCAACTAATCCCAGATTAGTAAGTCACAATTAAATATTATTAAATCCCGATATTCGGGACGGGTCGTTACAGGGTACTTAATTGGAATTGAAACATTATGAGTAGGTACTCGTTACCATGGTTAGTGGTAGGTGGCCCAAAGTAATGAACTATGGTTGGTTTGTACAAGTGTAGCTTTTCGGTTATGGTTGTTGTCCTAAGGGACGTGGTTACTGAGGTTTGAACTACTAAGGTAGCTCTAAAAAACAATTATGGTATTAGTATTACATCATCTAACAGTTGACTATTAGTCAACTAAGGATGCTCAGCCTGGTTTACAATAAAATTTCCATACAATACCACCTATTGTAAGGGTAGTTTAGGTAACAACTTGAAGTGTCTGTAATTGTCGGATGGGAACCTGACCTTTCACGTGTTTCGAGATTAATTCAGAAATGATCATATCAATTAAAATTTAAATAGTTTGAATTAGAATTTAATGATATATGTATCGTGTAAATTATGTCCCACCATTAGCCCCTGTGATCCTACTAGGTTTGGTGTGAACAAATAATGAGCAAATAAATGGGACCCGAACCTTTTTTTTTAATCGAGACCCGAACTTACCTCTCCCAAAAAAAATATAGGGACCCGAACCCGAGGCAAGCTGGGCATGGCGTCTGTGCCACGTTGGATTATAAAATAGACTGGAAGTAGAATTTTCTGTATTATTGATTTTTTTGGATCAATGTAGAATTTTCTGTGTAGCCTTTAGCCTAGGGGTGGGCACGGTACGGTTCGATACGGATATTGGCAATATCCAAATCCAAACCGTTAAAATCTTAATGGTTCGATACGGTTTGGATTTTCTAAAATTAGAAATAAAACCGTTTCAATCCAAACCGTTACTAAAGGTTCGGTTTGGATCGAAACGGTTTAAAACCGTTAAGGAATAAAAAAAATAAGAATATAGAAAAAACAACAATACAAAAAAAAAATCAATACTCAATATTCAAAATTTTACATATTAAGCTTGCTAAGTATTGAATTGCAAACATTATCATTATACTAAGATTTATCAAACACACAAACTATTTAATAATATTTTATTATACTCTTAGATAAGTATATATATACTTATATGGGTATATCTAGGTATTCTTTTATTTTTACTTTGTATTAATAATAGAATTACACATTAATAAAAATTAATATATTCCTTAACAGTTGGGTTTGAATTTAACGGATTTCCAAAATGAAAATCTAAATCCAAACCGTTAATAACAGAACGGTTTGGATTCTCAAACCGTTTGACTTTTATCCGGTCAAACCTAAACCGTTGGATAAATAACGGTTTGAATCGAATCGGTTAGCGGTTTTAACGGATTCGTGCCCACCCTTACTTTAGCCTGCTGTAGCCTCTCTCCCAATTATTTTCTTTTATTTATTTTTATTTTTTTATTTTTATTTTTTTCTTCTTTTCATTTTTTCATTTTTCATTTTTTCATTTTTCATTTTTTCATTTGTCATTTTTCATTTTTTCATTTGTCATTTTTCATTTTTTCATTTTTCATTTTTCATTTTTCATTTTATTAATGCTTTTCACACTCTTCGCTTTCCCTTCCCCCCTCCCTCCTCACAAGGTACGTTTTCTTTTTTCTTCTTTCTTTAACCGAAACCTCCTTCCCCAGTTCATCTCTCTTTCTCGACTGATTGAAAGGCATTGCCATTTCTTTCTGGTTTTTGTTTCCCATGTTGTTATTGTTTTGTTCGTAGAAACAGAGTAAAATATTATAAATTGATGATTTTTATTCGACTTCCGTGCTTTGCAATTTCTTCTTTGGATTTATGGTAATCACAGTCCCTGGCTGATAAAATCTGGGGTTCATGTGAGGTCATCATTGCTCACCCATGGCTGAAACCAGAAAATACATCCCCAATCAGCAGCTAGGTCAGTTTTCTCTTCCCTTTTTTTTTTTTTTTTTCTTTTTTTCTTTTTACCCGTATAAAATCCGTTTTCTTTATGTTTCTTAGATTAAAAATCGGATTTTCATTTCTCTTTCTTTGCTTTTCTCACTCGATATTAGGTTCTTCAAGAATGACTTTTGATATTTTTTTTATTACTGTAATTTTTTTTTTCGTGTGATCATTGATTAACCTCTCACTTCCCTCATTATCACCTTGGGTTCTCATTAATGTTAGGATTAGATTTTCATGCTTTCACTGAGCTTTTACTCCTATAAAATTTTATTTTGGACACTGAAGTAATCTTGTCTCATCTTGCAAGATTCATTGTAAGCACTTTGAGTTGTATCCTCCGTGATACATTTTTAACTCGTATGGCAGTGTATTTGTCACCAAATTGTTTCAGTAGAAGTTTTGGTTTAAGGTCTTTTATAATGTCTATGTAGTTTATCCGACTTTAGTTCTTCACCTGTCTTTGTTTTGTGTATTTTAGTTTAAATATATGAACCCTTTTGTTACTTTCTGGAATATGACAGACCTTGTCCAGATATTGCAAGAAGCAAAGCAGCGCTGGCTCCGGCCAGCTGAAGTTTGTGAAATACTTCGCAACTATCAGAGTTTTGAGTTAACGGCAGATCCCCCAGTCAGGCCTCCAGGTTGTCCTTGGAATGTTTTTCTGAATTACTACATTTGGATTGTATGTGCTTCATCGCTATGTTTCGGTCAGAATTTGTCAATTTCTACCTTAAGTTAGTTGTACCGTCCAGTTTTTCTTTAAACTGAATTAATTTCAGATTAGTAGGGAACCCATTGATTAATTCTTGGGTGGTGAGCTTCACATGTGGAATATGAGAAGGCCAGAAATTTCCATCAGAATCCTTTTTTGGTGCATAAAAGTTATCTTTCTTTGTTTTTTTACAGGGATGCCTATTCTGTTTGTTGCTTTCGATGGCTTTGGGTAGTATGAAACCCCCTGCAAGAAATTTACAATCATGTTCTTGGTACTTGTTAATTGCTATGGTTAATTTAATAGAGATGTAGCATATGTAATATGTTATATGAAATAGGACATTCATTTGTGTCATTGTTATTATCTGGTATAGTTTAAGATGAGGAATAGTTGGAGTAATATTTTCTTTTTCTCATTTGCATTATACATAATCTAGGTATAAACACACACATGATATAGTTTCTCCTCTTCTCATTTTATTCCCAGAATCGTCCAAAATGATGTTTGTTCTCTTTTGCACTTTTTACTTCAGATCAAATATCACTAGTACAATGTTAGCCTTCTGACAGACATGGATCATTGACATTCTGCCTTGGTACATCCAAATGGAAGCTAATTATTTTATATTTTCCAGCTGGTTCTTTGTTCCTTTTCGATCGAAAAGCACTTCGATATTTTCGTAAAGACGGTCATCGCTGGAGGAAGAAAAAAGATGGAAAGACTGTCAAAGAAGCCCATGAAAAGTTGAAGGTGTGCTGTTCTATCTATGACTAGTAACTAACCTTTAGAGACTGGTCCTAAGAGATGGAGTTGAATTATTGCCAATAGTCTTCCATACCTGGGTCCTTTGTATTTAGGTGGCCATAGTTTGCCAGGAAACACAGACGCAGCAGAAGTGATGGACCAATAGGTGCTTGTAAGTTGTCATAGTTCATTTTGTGGGACAAAGATGTTAATACTTTAATTGACTGTCTGTAGTCTTATGATGTGAACCCTCTTCTTGGATTGGTTCTGTAAAGGTCAAAATTCCAGAGCTCATGTCTTATGCCATGACTCTTATTACTTCCTTTTCTTTGTTATTTGAGCATTCTTTACATTATGTAAATAAAACTTATATAGGATACCAGTTACGCATTTGTATGCATACTTTTCTGATATCCAGTTCTTGAGGTTGCAAATGTTTCACAAATGGTCAATTGTTAGTTTACTTTTTTATCTCCATGTTTAGACAACCTTTGTTTGCTTCATTTGCTTTTTAGCAGGTTCGTAACGTAAGATAGATTAGTTCCTTCTCCCTCTATCTTCTTAGGTATCACTAAATTTGTCTACATGGAGTTTTGGAGTTTTCAAGACTTTTATTTTTAAGGTCTGAGTGGGATATGTTTTGATCTTCTCCATTTTGATGACTTGAAACTTGTTCTATAGCTATTTTAAGGAATTTAATTATATTGGGCTGTATGGTCACTGGTACTGCTTAATATTTAGCTTCTATTGGTTTTTGACATTTTTTAGGCTGGCAGTGTAGACGTTCTTCATTGTTACTATGCACATGGGGAGGACAATTCTCAATTTCAACGGCGGAGTTATTGGATGCTTGACACGTGAGTTTTCTGTTTGTGAGTGTTATGCATTTAATTTCAAAAGCATGTAAAATGAACCTTTGGTCTTTGGCCCGAAAATGTTTGACAGAATAGTAGATTATGTTTTATAAACATAAATGTGAAGCTGTGAATTGGTATTCGATGCATGCCCCCTTCCCCATCCCTGTGAGCTGATTTTCAAAATTTCTGCATTCCCTGTGTTCAACACAAAAAGTATTCTCTGTTTTCCTTGTTTGCAGTTTGATCTCACTTTTATCATTCTTTTTCTTGATTTTCAGGCATTTACAGAATATTGTTCTTGTGCATTATAGAAATGTGGCAGAGGTACTGTTTTTGTGTTATAATGAAGACTGTCCTTCCTTCGCTATGGTGGAATGGTTGAGCTTAATGTGTATGGCATGCTTACATTTGATAGTGTCCTGTGATGCTTTGCAGGGATTCAATTCCAGTGTCCCCTGTTTGCTGGCAGATGCAGTATCACAGGTTGGAAGTCCTCAAAGTCTTTCAGCACCTTGCTCTGCACGGACAAACTCACCTGCCTCTACAGTTCAAGCATCTTTTGCTTCAATTCCAAACAAAGTCGACTGGGGTAGACGATCATTATCTACAGAATTTGAGGATGTGGATTCCAGGGGAGATGCAGGAACTATGTCTATTGCCCAATCGATGTTCAGTTCCATTTTTCCTAATGCTTCTCTTCTTTCACGAGGAGTTGAAGGTAAAATGCTCAGTCGTAGATGCCATTTGGCTGATTGTTTTACCTTGAAAAAAATTCTTATTATTAATATATTTTTTTAGATCTTGCAATTGTTTCTGTTTCTGTTTGTATTCGGTAGGCGCTATGGTTCCACTCTGTTTTTTCTTCTTTAAAAAAAAATATGCCATTGCGCATTCTGTTTTCGTTGTCCAAGCATGTTTTGTTCCATCTCTTGGCTTCTAACAGTAACTTTTTACCATCCACTTCATACACTGCTTCTATATGCTTTTGGCCTCTCAGTTTTCCACTGTTCATTTTAATTATTTGTTTTCTTTTTCCCAATTAAATAGATGAACTGTACTGAGAAATGGAATCTTTTTTTGCATATGAAAATTCTATTTGCTTCCACGATTGACTTATCTTTTGCAATAATACGTTTGCAAAATTTAAAATATGTGACCAGGTGTCTCTGCTGCTTTTCAGGATTTCCTGAGTCATTCAGGGATCCCCCTAGTTCCTGGTATGCTGGACCTAAATTTGATCATAGTGCGGGTTCATCTTTCTGGTATGGGATGGACAGCTCAACGAGAAACGACCATAATATGCATGATCAAAAGTTTTTTGTCGAAGCACCTAGCCGAGGTGATGTCATAATTCGTAAGCTAACAGATGCAGGCTTAAATGTTGATGGTGGAGTGAAAGTTGAAACTACTGACCGTAGGTTGATCGCTGACATAGATGTCCATGTTGCACCAGTGCCTTTTCAGCGAGAATCTCAGGTCTGTTTTTCACGGTCAAATTTCTATTTATCTATTCTTTCCCACTGTCCGTATAATATTTTTTTCTTTTCTTTTAAGGAACCTAATGTTACATTCAGTTTTATGGAAGTGTTTTGGTGTATATTGTCTGCACATGCATTTGTTTTGGAGATTGGTGTTATTATTGAATCTGCAGCATTGTAATATTAGATGACGTATATGAATGTGAGCACTCTCCCTCACACAGACAGAACCCCTTTAAAGTTACTACTTACCCTAATAGCAGCAGTACTGTCCTATTGAAATGCAATTCACAATCTGTACTCTTTTGGTCATCAAGATATTTTCTCTGTTCTTTATTTCTGTTTGTCTTGTAAAATGATGGCTAGTTTTAGAAACATCTGAAAATTACAAATTATCTTGGTGTGGAGAAAAAGGAGTCCAAAATCAAATAATATTGTAATTTGGATATCTTATATAATTTATACAAGTTATGAAAGTTGATTTAAGCATTCCATGATCAAACATATACTGGGGCAGGTACAGTTCCTGTTCCTGATCCTATTTGACAGATCATAATGATCTTTATATGAATTAACTTATTTTGTTATGCTATTTTTTTATATTTTTGTATATATATATATATATATATATATGAAGTTGATGTCAAGTTCACTCATGCAGACTTCTCCCTGCTTTCTTCATATGGTGATTGTATTAGGACCCAATTGTCCCACATTCGAAAAATAGAAAATGTTAAGAGGGTTTAAAAGAGCTCTTGGGCTCCCTTCCCTTCAAGCTAGCTTTTGGGGAAGTTCTATCCTTGGGCTCTTAACAATTGGTATTTAGAGCCTGGTTGCGCAGACTCCATGGAAGGGGCAACCTAGAGGCTGGATTAAGGTGATTGGTATTATATATGGGCGTAATATTGAGTCATCGAACATTGATAGATGAGTGAAGCTGCCTCAAGGGAGGAAATGGGCCTTAACTGAAGGAACATGAAACCATTATGGTGGAATGTTAGGACCCAATTGTCTCACATTGGAAAGCCGTAGAGGGTTTAAAAGAGCCCCTGGCCTCCCTTCCCTTCAAGCTAGCCTTTGGGGAAGTTCTACCCTTGGGTTCTCAACAGATTGATATGATTTTTAAGTATTTGTTGTCACATATCACCTAAACACTGACTATACTTATGTGCATGTTCTCTTAGGTTCTTTTTACACCAAAGTATCAGATTTTTTGCAATTTTCATACATTTAATCTTTTTTTTTTTTTCGGGTAATGCAATTGTTTAAGGTTAGTGTTTTCTTTGGTGGGAATTTCCTTGGTGATACTTGCAGGAGCATGAATCCAATGTGCTTCATCCTCAGGTTCAAGATTATTCTGACCCTCACATGGTTGTCAGTTCTTCCAACCAAATTGAAGAGAATTCTAGGGATGGTGGTGTGCGTAATGCTGAATCAGTAGAGCTGAAGAAACTTGACAGCTTTGGGAGATGGATGGATAAAGAAATTGGCGTGGATTGTGGTGATTCCTTAATGGCATCTGACTCTGGCAATTACTGGAGTACAATTGATGCTGAGAATGGTGATAAGGAAGTGTCCAGTCTATCACACCATATGCAGTTAGATATGGATTCGCTTGGCCCCTCTCTTTCCCAGGAACAACTATTTACTATTAGTGATTTTTCACCAGACTGGGCTTATTCGGCAACTGAAACGAAGGTATTTGTACACAGCTAACAGATTCTGTAATTTTTATCTTCTTCTGTTATATATAAAAAAATGAATTACATAATACACTTACATTATTCTAATAAATTGTTGTGTGACTATTTATGTTGATCTTCAGCTTTCTCTTCTCCGACCCTTTTCAGATTTTAATAGCTGGTAGTTTTCTCGGAAGCAAGAAGCATACTACTGAGACTAAGTGGGGGTGCATGTTTGGTGAAGTAGAAGTTTCTGCTGAAGTTCTGTCTAATAATGTCATTCGATGTCAAACTCCTTTACATGCGCCTGGGTGTGTTCCATTCTATGTGACCTGCAGAAATAGATTAGCCTGCAGTGAGGTGAGGGAGTTTGAATATCGTGAAAAAACCATTGGAATAGCTAGCAACAGTTCAAGAGATGATGAATTGCGGTTTCAAATACGTCTAGCCAAAATGTTGAGCTTGGGCTCAGAGAGAAAGTGGCTGGAATGTGAGGCTCTTGATTGTGATAAGTGTAAGCTCAAAAGTTCTATATTTTCAATGAGAAGCAACAGTGAAAGTGATTGGGGAACATTTGATGGGGTTTGCAAAATTGAATACTTGACCCATAGAGATGTCTTAATTCAGAATTTGTTAAAGGATAGACTTTGTGAATGGCTAGTGTGTAAAATTCATGAAGATGGAAAGGGACCGCATGTTCTGGATAATGAAGGGCAAGGTGTTCTACATTTGACTGCTGCTCTTGGTTATGATTGGGCCATGGGTCCCATAATTGCTGCTGGCATTAGTCCCAATTTCAGAGATGCTCGCGGAAGAACAGGGCTTCACTGGGCGTCATATTTTGGAAGGTATGGTTACTGTTATAGATTCTCTGCTCTTTTGATATTCCTTTTCTGCTTGTTTATATGGAGGGATTGGTAGTAATTTTAAATTCTTCATTTCTGGGCTCACTCTACCTTTATTTGGTATGTATTATGTTGGCAACAATGTCTTGTCTTGTTATGAATTTAAATGTGGTTCTTTTCTAGTTAGCATTGTTAAGAAATGTGTATGTATTTCTCTCCATGTTGGGGACTTCTGGTTGTACTTGTATATAAATACTAAGTGAATGCTCAGAAAATGCTTCTCTGGTTCCGTCAAATACATGAAGATCAGGAGAAACTATGGTTGCAACATGCTTGTAATGGCCTACTTACTTTTTTCTGAGGATGGGTAAAGGGGTTATTTTTTACCATCTTTGTTGTTGATTTATATAACATGCATATCCTTATATAACACCAGTCTTGTTTTTAACCCTTTTCAAGAGAGGAAACTGTGATTGGGTTGCTTAGATTGGGCGCCGCTCCAGGTGCAGTTGAGGACCCCACATCTGCTTTTCCTGGCGGGCATACTGCTGCAGATCTAGCCTCTAACAGAGGACATAAAGGGATTGCTGGATATTTGGCGGAAGCGGATTTAATCAGTCATGTAGAGTCGTTGACCATGAATGAGAACATGATGAACAATGTTACTGCAACTATTGCAGCTAAGAAGGCCATTGAGACTGCAGAAGTAGCTGCACCGGTTATGGCGGTAGATGAGCAGCACTCTCTCACAAGCTCTATAGCAGCTGTTAGGAAATCAGCTCATGCAGCTGCTCTAATTCAAGAAGCTTTCCGGACTCGTTCTTTCCGTCAGTGGCAGTTAACTAAGAGTGGAACAGATACTTCTGAAGTTCAGTCTCATGACCTTGTTGCACGTTGTTTGTTGAAAAAAGTCCAAAAGTTCTCTCACTATGAAGATTATCTGCATGTTGCAGCAGCTCTGAAGATCCAGCAAAACTATCGTGGATGGAAGGGAAGAAAGGATTTTTTGAGGATACGTGACCGTATTGTCAAAATTCAGGTACCTCAATTGTTAAGTTATGTTGTAAACAAATGAGTGGAATTGTGGGTATCCATTGACTGTCCGTCAAATGCATCATATTTTTATTTTATTACAAACTGCGTGCCTTTTAATTTTCTTTCATTGGGACTTGGATTGGACGCACCTAATCTGAACTAGATAGTGCTCTAATTATCCTTGATTCTGCTTCTCTCTTTTAGGCTCATGTGAGGGGACATCAGGTGCGGAAGAATTACAAAAAGGTTGTGTGGTCTGTTGGTATATTGGAAAAAGTAATACTGCGTTGGAGGCGGAAAGGAGCTGGTTTGCGAGGATTTCGGGTGGAAAAAACTAATGATGACGTCTCCTCGAAGGTTAAGAAAAATGATGACTATGAATTTCTGAGTGTTGGGCGGAAGCAAAAATTTGCAGGAGTTGAGAAAGCTCTTGCAAGGGTACAGTCAATGGCTCGTCAGCCCGAAGCGCGTGAACAATATATGAGGCTACTTTCAAACTTTGAGAAGCTTAAGGTAGTTATTTTATTTGATATTTGTTTCCTTGAACATAATCATCTGAATATCTTCATGTTGCTAACTTTTAAGTATAGATAAAATTTTGGGTTCAAAGTTAAAGATGAACAGGTCTCAGATGGCGACAGTTACTAGATCATGCATGCTTGCTTGTATCCTTGAAAATATGTTATCTTTGCTGCTTGTATGCGATCTGCTTGCATGCGATCCGATGATTCATGTTTACGGGTGTTATCAACAGATGGCTGATGGGGAGAATCGTGGGTCAGATGAACACGAAAGTTGTGATGAAAAAGTTTTAGATGAAGTTCTGCTTGCACTCAAAGAAGATCAATGATCAACTTTCCACATTGTCAAGATTTGAATGGAGTTAAGCTGTTTTGGCCCTACCCATAATATTTTTGCATGTAAGTAATCACTGTCATGGTTTTTACTTGAACTAGTTTTTGTCAACTACGAAAAGGAGAAGATGATGTAAAGAGAAAAATCAGAATTGTATATGGCTCAGATTCTCACTTAACCAGTAGGGAAGTTTTATCTGACCTAGGCACCTAACTGGCTCTTAATTTCCTAAGGTTATTATGGCAAAGGGGCATCTCAATCAAAGATGATTCAGATCCAAAATAAAATAATAATAATAAAATAAAATTGAATGATAGTTTACAGGTTTACATTCCTACCAGTGGTGCTATATTTTACAGTTAGCCTTTGTTTTTATTAATATCTGTAAAATTCGGATGTTCATCACCTCCTTTTAAGTTATTTTTTTGGGTCACTTTTACGGTTCACCTGATTAATGAAATTTTTATTTCTAAATGAATAACCACGGTTTAAAACTATATGCTTAGGTGGATTTGCGTGCGCAGTTATATACATATTGAGTTATATAAATTCTTATATATAGAGAGATTTATTTATGGAAGTTATTTTATTTATTAAATTAGTTAAAAATATAAATATTAAAGTTATTTTAACATTTATAAATCCTAATTCAATTTATTTGTCTAAATAATTAATTTTTATTTTGGAATTATTTGATAGTATTTATTATATTATTAATTTGTTGAACTTTGTTTTAAAAAACAATTGCCTAAGCCCTTACTTAAGTCTCGCCTTGTCTTATATTATTATTTGATAGTATTCATTATAGAGCTCTGTGTTATTTTGAATCTTTTCTTAGGAGCGTTCGACATTGTGGGTCGCCCACGAGGTTGATGGTAACATCTTTTTGTTTTTGGATTTTAATTTTTGTCAATTTTTTCTCAAATGAATATTTAAAAAAACATTATAATGAAACATTATTTAAATGATTAAATAAATATGACCAAAAGTTATCATTATCTAATAAATAGTCTATCAAATGGCTAAATAATTATCTAATAATAAATAATTAAATAATTTGTCTGTTGGTTAAATGATAAACTATAGCCATGATTTTTTTGCCCAGCGCTATATGTAGCACATATATCAAACAATTAGAAACTTGAAATTAGGAATGTGGAAGATGAAATTGGGTTGAATTTGTAGTCTAAATTCTAAATGGGTAAAATGGGACCGTTCGAAATTAAGAATGTGGAAGATCACATTGAGTTCTCCCCCTTCTCTCTAACTCTCCACCGCTACTTCGTAGCGACTAGAATTTTAGTTTTGAAAATTATTAAGGTAAAATGATGATTTTGTCTTTGTTTGTATTTTTAGTGCACAGACTTTGATTTTTTAGTTGGGGAATTTGTTGCATGCCTATTGAGGATCGTTACGTAGGTTTCCGCCAAAGTGCAACCCACTTCTCGATAAAGAGAAGAAAACACCATTAAACTATGTTCCTTTCTTATTACTACAAGTATTCCATTTCAATACACTACTTGAGATTCGAACAAGATTGTACTTAGTTCCATATTCTTCTTAGGTTTGTCTAGTTTCGGTACCAGTTAACCCATTTTACAGATATCCAAGGAAAATCTCTATACTTAACTAATATATAATTATTAATGGCTTTATGTAAATATATATAACCACCAATTTAAATTATTAATACTTATTTCAATACATAGTTGAAATTCCTAATTCTTTTCAAAAACAAGATTCTAACATCTATAGTTAATCTTGCCCACCACCTTATTAGGATTACCCAAACATATCCCTACCATAAATATAACAACAAATCTAGCCAACACATTAACCAACAATTTCCCACAATTAAAGATCAATTAAAAAGTAATTATAAAATGCCTAAACTATTAAGAAATTACATTAGATATTTAGAACTATACTCAAACAAGGTCCAATTAATTCAGAAATTATACCAATAAATTCATAAAATGAAAGAAGTAACTTTCACGTTGACCAAGTGGCCAGCCGACGTACACGCCACCACGCGCCGTCGCAGGGTCACTGCGCGTGGTGGCTACTCTCATACACAAGTCATCCCCTACCTCGGCGCAGACCCGGTTGTCTGGTATTCGGGTCATTGGATCCCGCAATCACGCAATCATGACACCCCTCCTCCCCCCGACCATATCTTGTTTTTTTCTCGTTCATTCTCGATGTTCCAAACATCAAAGTCTTCCTAAATTCATTAATGAAACGATCTACGTATTAAAAAGGGAGAAATACTCACAAAGTTCATCGCTCGGTCATTTCCACCTCGTAGCTATGGCTTCCAGGAGCCTCTCTACTATCTATCCACGTCCAGAGTAACTCCCCTTCAACCCAGGAGGGTCGTATGACCTTCACGATCATGCTAGGGCACATTTTGGCTCACTACTAAACCTTGAACGGGCAACCCGATATGGGTACCTCACGGGTTTCTTCAAAAACCCTCTCTGTCACACATCCTCACCCTCACTTAAACACACCAGACTCTCTCTTTCTCCTTCATTCTCTTAGTCCCCCTTCTTCTCTCAGTGTTTTTCCCTACCAGCTCATTCTTCTCTCTTTTCTTTTTCTTTTCTCATTTTCGGCCATTTCCAGCCGAACTCCGTTAACCTAGCCAAGTCCATATATTGATACAAGGAGGGGGTAGTCGGTGGGTAGCCCCTGATTAGGAGAAGAGAAGGTTGTAGACAACCCTAGAATTCCACATGTAAAATTACTAATTTGCCTTTCCTATCAAATTTACCAAAATACCCTTAGGCCATTTTGGCCTAATCCTTACTCACATAATCTCCAATTTCAACACTCTACCTATCTATGGAATCAGAACATCGAGATCTATGAGATAGTATTCCCGAAATACTCAAAAAGTCGCTTGAGTAAAAAAGTTAACTTTTTGCCTAACTAGGGGAAAAATTGTCATTTTACCTCAATCTCTCTAAACTTTTGTTTCTTAAAGATCCGAGGTGTTACAAAACCCAACAAGTTGAACCAACCCACTCGTGATTTGGAGTTAGTAGTAGTGATTTGTATCCTAACGATTTGAAGACGTTATCTTTACGAGGAGAAGTGAAGGATTTACATCGACCATCAAGTTTGAAGTATTTTCTTACTCTTGATGATTTGAATTTGAGACCGATTTCGTGATTAGAGCTGATTAAGGATTACGACTGCACTTTTGAGTACAACGGTTAAAGCTATTGTAGTTCCAGATGAATTGAGCAGGAAGTCTTTCGGTTATTGTGGCTAACCTACAAGATCTTACCTTGTGCATTATTAGGTTGGAGTTTGAGGCCGAGGACATATAGGATTTTACATTCAGAGCTGATGTAGCCTTAGTTAAGAAGGCTGGTTTTATGTGCCAGATGATACGACATAGAAAAAAGAAATTCTTAAGGTAGATTATGCCATGCATCCTAGCGGGACCTAAACATATCGAACTCTGAAACTCCATAATTGGTGGGTTGGCTTGAAAAGGAAATTAGTCGGGTTTGAAATAGAAGTTTTGTATGTCAAGGGGTAAGGCTGAGTAATAAGAACCTTATGGAGCACTACAACCACTTCTTATCGCAGATTGGAAGTAGGATCATATTACTATGGATTATGTGTTTACATTTTCCTAGGATCCAAAGAGGTCATGTTGGAGTTTGGGATAACATGATGGACCCACAGGATCAGTACATTTCTTGCCATTGCAAGAGGTCATGTTTTAGTTTAAAAAATTATTAAGGTAAAATGAAGATTTTTCCCTTGTTGGTATTTTTAGTGGACGGACTTTGGATTTTTGTTCGGAGAATTTGTTGCACATCTACCTACGATCGTTACGTAGGCCTCGATTTTTTTTTTTTTACGTAGATAGGAAGCATGACGATTTTGGATATCGTATTGTATACTTACAGGTTAGGAACAATTTCTGAAGTATGCTCGGTTCTTTGAAATTTTTAATCGGTACCGTAATTTGTTTGTTTGTTAGTGGGATACAAATACTTTCCCAGGATAGTTGGGATGAGTGGCAAGTGTCACTATCCCAACCACCCCAAGATTGGCCTTTATCATCTTCATCTTTTTCTTCTTTGTCTTGGAACACAAAACATACACACCACCATCTTCATCCTTTGTACTTACAGCTAGGGAAGAAAGAGAGCAACAGGGAGTGAAACTGATAGAAAGTTAAAGAAAGGAAGGAAGATAGTGGATTTCCTAGAAACCCATGACAGCCCGTGAAACCTTGAAGTGAGTCCTCGATTTTCGAACGTTCAAACTTCAAATTGAGGTCACCATACTCTTCACTGAGTTGGTGTGACCTGATCCATTCCAAAATGCAAAGGAATTAGACTCGGGATGAACCCAGAGCTGAGTTCAAAGTTTAACCAAAAACTGCCTAGCTTGGTTTATGAAATCAAGGTACGTTTCCATGATTCTGCCGTTAGAATCGTATTTATGGGTTGATTTAGGATAGATAAGTGGAATTAGTTTTGAATTTGGATGAGAAATGGAGTAGAATAAGAATCAAGTCACGAACTCAAGTTGAAAGTTGGTTGCAGACCCATGAGTTGACCCGTTGGGAGGTAGGGGATGATGATGATGTGGTGGCCACGTGGTAATGATAAGGAATTGATGTGTCATCCACATGGGATCTAGGTGGCAGCTAGCTAGCAACCACATGGGTGCCACTTGGTAGCCAGCTATCAACCACGTGGGTGCTACTTGGCAGGCATAGGTCAGCCACGTTTCGTCCGCGTCAGCAGCTTGTCAAGTTGACCATGCATGCACAAGAAGGGGTTTCTTAGCACGTGACACCGCGTGAGAGGGCCGATATGCTTTCACCGACTTGGTGGTGCGTGTAGTGGTTTATCGGTGCACGGTGACACATGTACAACATTTTTTGACATCCTGAATCCATTGGTACAGGTATTGAGAAAATCAGACATTGTTCCGAGAGATTTTGAGGGTCTAGAATGATGATTCTTAGGTTTAGGGCGTCTTTGTTGTCCTAGGGTTTTGAGAGTTCTAATACTGTTTTATATTTTGGCATTAATAGCCCTCGGTTATGGCTTTTGACAAGAGATACTGGTTGAAGCACCATGGAGAAGCACACAACTCGGGTTTGAGCTCGATTGGACAGTCTGTGAATGGACAATATTTTATAAACCATGATACATGGATATTTAACTATTTTAAATGATTTATGATATTACATGAATTGAAATGGTTTGAGTTCTAAAGGTTATTTACTATTATTTGATGATTTACGGTTTTTAGAATAATTACTCGAAGTACAAGTTCTGGGCACATGTTTCATGATTTTTGTGGAAATAGGTTTTGTGGGCTCATATCTGGTTGAATTGTTTTGACTTGGATTTAGACTTAAGTATTTATTTTAAAGCAAGCTTTTTGCTTTACTATTGAATTTTTTTCCAATGTTGGCTATCACCGTGATATACGATGATTGCCTTTTCCAAACTGGCATCATGGAGTGTGTCACTGCCAAATCCTAGGGGCATTATTTTTTGGACTGGCATCATGTAGTGTGTCTCATTCAGATCCTGGGGTTTGCCTATGTGTAGTTCAGATTTACTAGCCAGGTAGCTCGTGATTATGGGTCGAGGAATTTTTCCAATCAGCCTGCTTGGTACGAGTGGTGACTCGGGAGACATCGAGGATAAGTCAGGAATTGAGTTATGTTGTTTTTGTCTAGATTTTTTCAGATAATTTCATAAATGGAGATTTCAGGGAAATTTGGGCCACATATACTTCATATACATTTCATGTTTCATATTTTGTGGGTCCACGATTTATGATTTAAATTTTATATCTGAAATCCTGATATCTTATTATTTTGAGTCTAGGTGTTTACTTTATATGCATGCGTACTTAGAAACCGGAGTGTTTATACCATTTTAATCCTCGATAAATGTGTTTTAACATGATTGTTTTTGTCCACTCACTTTTTTTTGTTGGTTTTGAAAATCACTACAGGCTGTTGATTAGTGTCATGGGCTACTCTTAAGTTGGAGGAATTTTCTTACGACTGTGCACTCAATGAATACTACAGAATAGGGTTTGTACCCTTGTATTATTATTATTCTAGTTGCTCTGGTTGCCCACTGGTATCTTGTAATCGTTTCTGTCTGCTGTTATTTTCATCATCAGACTTCACCATATTTCATTCTTTTTCAAATCCGAACACACAAACACACCACCTCACCACCATATTCTTCTGTGTTTGTGTGAGGAACTGTGAGTGTGATTGAGAGAGTGCGAGGCTGGAGGGATACAGAGGACTTGATGGTGACGGCCTGAGCCACATCGGTGGCCACGGTGGAGAGGAACCGAAAAACAGAGAGGTAAGGTTTGGTGTGAAATTCGAATATGAGTTCTAGGAGTTGCTAGTTGACTTCATTGATGGAAATGGGTTTCTGGTGATCTAATGGGATGGTAGGGATTGGAAATGGAGGCTGTGGACAGTGCAAACGCACTGGACAGCGACTATTTTTTTGGCCGCGAGGATCAAATTGAGAAGGTAAGTTTTTGATGGGTTTTCATGTGAATTGAAGGCATAGGTTAATAGAAAATGATGTTAGAAACCTATGGGAATTGAAAGGGACAAAAATGGATCGAAAATGGAGGAGATATAGCACTAGATCGGTCGCGCCGGTTCGGTCCAATCGCGCCGATCCAGTCTGATCGTGCCGGTCCTATCCGATCGAGAACCAGTGAACCGGTTCAGACCCGGTTTACTGGAGGTAGGGGATGACACTGTGCAGGGTGCGTGGGCTTTACGTGCAGCCCCTTTGGACGGAGCGTGGGGGCGCGTGAAGCATGGTTTGGGAATGTGTTCAACATGACTTTTAATCTATTTGATGTAACAAATATTTTGGTACTGGTTTCGTGTCGAGCAGACATCGTTTCGATATAGTTCAGGATGTCCGAAGGTTTAGGATCGAGTTTAAAAATAGTCAAAAATTCAGAAAAATTGTGGGACTTCAATAAGAGGTTAATAAGGTAGTAAGTAACCCTCTAGTACGATTTGGACAGGTTTGGGAGTCCCGGTGATGGTGATTAGCTAGGGGAGGTTTACGACACGCAAATCGAGGCAGCATCGTAGGACGGTCTGTGAGTGGACCTTGATTTCTAAACTGTGATGCATGCATAAATGTGTTATATGTTTTACATATATGATTCTATAATGATGATTTGGATATTGGTGATTTACATGATTTCACGTATTTTGAGGCAATTTACGTATTTGCACGTAAATCGAGGTTTATAGTTTTGCACAGATAATACATGCTTATGGTTTCGGAAATGGGTTAATAAAATGGTTTTGTATTTGAAAAGGTAAACTTGGGCATGAGACCCATTTGTTTTGGAAACTCTCGAACTTGAAGTCCATTTAGTTATGTTGTTGGGTTAGAGGCCCAATTGGTTCGTGAATTCATTTCGGATTTGACAATATGGAATCGGGCATGAGGCCTAGTTGGTTTCCGAATCGGGCTTGAGGCCTAGTTGGTTTACGAAATTGGGCACGAGGCCCAGTTGATTTACGAAATCGGGCACGAGGCCCAGTTGGTTTACGAATTCGGGCTTGGGGCCCAGTTATGGTTTACGATTGTGATTTCGGGTCGGGGACCCATAAATGGATTCATGGTTTCATGACGGTTTATAGGGACCGGGCATGAATCCTTTGAAAGGTTTGAAAGGTTTTGAGAATGATTATAAAATGGTTTTTCATATACCATCCATTTTTTATGGATTGTCTCCTCCGGGGAGGGTCGTTGGCCTGAGTGGACCCCGGAATAGTCACAGAGCACTAACTTAGTGGAGTCGCCCCCATTGGGTACCTTACTATCAGGAAGGCTTTTATGGATTATAACCCCTAGGGAGGGTAAATGATCTGTGGACATTGACCTGAGTGGACCCTAGGGAGACTTGGGATTTGAGACCCCGGGTAGCACGCACGTAGCTTTAGAAACCGTGATAGGATTGGTTATGTGATATATGGTAAACATGATTATTGGATTTCAGAAATAGTATTTCTGTTTTTTATGGATTTGGGCAGTGACCCACGTGGATCATGTTTTACGGATTTTCGTATCCTATGGTTTTGGGCTGAGTTCCCACATATGTTTGATATGATTATGATTATGGATTTGTGTAAATTGATTTGGGCTGGGGCCCGTATGATTTGGATTTATGGAAATTGGGGCTGAGACCCTAATAATGGTTATTTGGATAAATATTTTTTGTATGCATGCAAGCTTTTTAGTGAAGGGCATAAATGTCTTTATGAAATATGTTTTTATGAACTCATTTATTTTCGTCCACTCACAGATTTCGATGTCTTTAATGCCCGTCAGGTTGATTACGGATGTAGACTGTAGTAGAGACTGAGACATCACACTCCTCCACCGGATCCTGGCGCGCTCTGGAAGCCGGTCGGGCTGAAGGTTTTAAATTATCCCTTGTTTGACACTTCGTGTCAGACGAGAGCATGGCACATCCCGTGTTAATCCTGAGGGGATTGGGATGGGCCGTGTCATAAAGCCAATTATCAAACCATTTACTTTAATTAAATCATTACTCAATAAAAAGGTTTGACAGCCAAAACCATTTCCTTCCTCAAATCATCCTTAGGGCCTTAGTCCAAACTGTAAAATCAATCGCATGGGAACTCACCCCAAAACCAATCTCCGAAATCATAAAACACGGGGTCTCAACCCCATAACCATCTCGGTGAAACATCATATACATATATATATAACCCTTCCTCGACATCTCATATACCCAATCAAGAACCCGTCACGATATATCTACAGTATGCATACTACTCGGGTCTCATCTCCGAGTCTACCCCTAGGATCTACGACGTCTGGGAGGACCTGTCTCCGGACCTTGTCCGAGACTATATCATATCTCTTACTCCTGGGCATGTGCTCCCTCTCGGAGTCACTCATCCTAGGCAATGGATCGTGACACTTCAGGATCATCGACGTCTGGAGGAGACTAATCCGCTCATATAGTAGGGTATATACATATTCACATACTTTCTTTCAAATCACAGTTCAACTGGGTCTCATGCCCGAATCATAATCTAGGATTCCATTAATCTGATTCAAATCCAAATCTCACAGGCCTCAGCCCAAATCTATATCTCAATAGGGTCTGAAACCCGAATTCTCATTTCATAAACCACAACTGAGACTCAAGCCCGATATCACAAATCACTGGGCTTCAAGCCCGATACCACAATCAACTGGGCCTCAAGCCCGATACCATAAACCAAATTGGTCTCAAGCCTGATACCCTAAATCAACTGGGCCTCAAGCTTGATACCACAAATCAACTGGGCTTCAAACGCGATATCATAAGTCAAACTGGGCCTCAAGCCAGATATCATAAACCAATTGGGTCTCAAGCCTGATATCATAAATTAACTAGGTCTCAAGCCCGTTATCATAACTCAATTGGGCCTCAAGCCCGATACCACAATCAACTGGACTTCAAGTCCGATAGTTTCCAGCTCAAATGGGTCTCATGCCCGGTTCCACATTTCCAAATCCAAAACCAGTTCATTAAATCATCATTGAAATACCAGCACGTATATACACAATATAAAACTAAAAACCTCCAAATACATGCAAATACGTACATACCAAAACACCACAACTATATGCACTAAAGGCATCTCAAATCATGTATTTAAAACATATAAAACAGTTATGAATGAATCACAATTTAGAAAGAAAGGTCCACTCACATTTCGTCTAAACTGCGCGTTGATACGCGCATCATACTAGAGGGTTACTAACTACTTGAATAACCTCTCATTAAAGCCCCCTATTTTTTTGGAGTTTTTAAATGTATTTAAACTTGATCCTAAACCTTTGAACACCCAAAAATACCCCGATACGGTGTCTGATCGACTCGAAACTTGTCCCAAAATGCTCGCTACATCAAAAAGATGATTTCATATGTTGAACTCATCCCCAAATAGTGCCCCATGCGCCCCCGCGCACCGCCCAAAAGCCTTGCTTGTGAGGCCCACGCGCCGCACTGTACATTGTCTTCAACCTCCAGATGAACCGGTCTTCAACCTCCAGATGAACCGGTTTGAACCAGTTCTCTGGTTTTTGGTCCGATCCAACCAACGAGGTTGGTTCTCTCCAATTTTTCAACCATTTTCAATCCTTTCAATTCCTAACCCTTCTTCTACCTCCCTAGAATTGATCTATGATTTTAGAATGAAGAAAAACACGCCAAAACTCACCTTGGATCGATTGAACAGTGACGACCAACCTTCGAGTTCCGTTCCAGGGTTGCTCAGCCGTCCTCAGTTTCCCGTTTTCGTTCCTACACTCTCACATGAGCTCAGAGAAGCCTTCTCTGGCATCAAAACACACCCCCAACGTCGCAATCAAAAATTCGAATTTTGAAATCACGAAAGGGGGTTATCGGGTTTTACTTTCCTCCCGTGGCTCCACCGCCGTCCACGACAGCTCTGTCCTCACCCAGCCATCACCATCTCTCCCATCAGCCTTGCTCTCTTGGCCTCAAACTAAATCAAAGGGGAAAGGGTTTGGTTTGGGGCTTTCGGGTGCTAGGATGATCGAATGGAAAGAAAGTGAAAACAGATGCATGTATGTAGTCATAATGGGCAATGGATGAGTGACACTTGTCACTCATCCCTTGGATTGCACAAGTATCTGGGCCCACATGAGGACAAATGTCAACCCATCTCATAATTCGTGCAATAGTACCTCAGATCTTCCATGACCCATATCTTTCCCGTCGAATGTTCGATTTCGATGTGTCGCCTATCTACGAATTTGTATCGACATGATCTACATAAATGTCCTCGGTCCACGTGCATTGGACCTCCCGGGTCAAAATTAAACTTTCTACCCTCGTTTAGAGGAAAAATCGTAATTTCTCTCTAAATTTCCGATAATCATCGACTAATCCCTGATTAGTACAATTAATCCATAATTAATTCTTAATTAATCCCCAAAATTTGGGACGGATCGTTACAAACTTCCCTCCTTAAAGAATTTCGTCCTCGAAATTCAAACTAACCCAATTCCACAACGTAACCGTGTAAGTCTAATCTTGCCTTTAACTCGGGCACTCTCGTGTATAAGTACACGTCCAACATAACTACCGTACTCATCGGTACTCACTGTCACCAGAGCTTCCCAAGCTCCTACTACTCTCGAGAAACCACACGTCGGCTCGTAAGTCTCACTCGAGACAGAATGTCGGTGTCTCGCTTGTCACCCACTCTAACAGGTCAGCTCTACTAAGTTTTTGTCAAATCAGATTTTCATCCTGACGACCCTTCTCATCTGATAACTGGAGCTGACAACCTGCTCAGTATCCGATCAGGAAACATCCTATAGATCTTGCCATCATAATGGTACGAATCACATCTCGCAGGCCATACTCAAACCTGCGGCATTTATCAGCCTCGATAATCATATCATCCAACTTTTTTGTTTTCTCATACTCATCCTAACTCTCACTAGAGTCTCAATACTACTTACTAATCTGAACTTGTCGGATACCGATTCATTCCATCACCACTATCATGACCCGCTAGTAACTCCCGGCTCCACTGCGCTTTCATTGCGCCACTCTGATCTCCACTCGCTCTCGAGTCCTCACATTGCACTCATGTCACTCAGTGACGTACGCTGAAATCTTGACTCATCTCGAGTCCTAAACTGTCACATCAAATAATCAGTCAAAACACATTCGAAATCTTACCCATCCTGGGTGTATCTTGACCCCATCGAATACTTGCGAGCAGAGTTAACCACACATATAACAACACTACGGTTTCTCTGGCCCAAAAGGCCCTGAGCCCTCGGCTCACATAATCACTGAACCCTCTCAACAAATATACTCAAGCACACAGCATTCGATGTCCAGTCAACATCTCATCATGCCGGAACACATGCGATCATAATCCTCGTCAAACCGACACCATCAGATCTAATTCGATCACCATCCCCTGTCCAACATTCACAACTCACAAGTGCACCCACATCACATCAATCATTAAGGCACTACTCGGCCTGCTCAATGACTAACCTATGGAAACATTCAATCACGTATCAAACCTCACTCACCAATCTCATTCCTTGGTTCTGTTGATGTATCCTAGCTTATACACTACTATTGTAGTAATAGTAATGCACAAGTAAAGGTGTTAAACCACATAGACTGATTAGGCTTCACAATTACCTCCAGATAACCCTATAATGACTCAATTAACTAGTGGAATAAAAAGAACTGAAAATAAAACAGAATTGAGTTTTAATTTGTGATATGTAAGGACGTTAAACAGAAATTAAAACTTTAAGTAAATGAAGATAGATAGCAAAGAATGAGAAAAGTATGGAGACGGAAGCTAGCGTCTTGACTTCACCTATGTAACCTTGATTCTATGAATACAGTGACTAAAGTACTCAGATCTTCCAAACCTGCTCTAAGGATCGTTTTCACTTAAGTAAGATATGCCATGGCATGTGGAACACTATGTAGTCCTTCTAATTGCAACCTAAGTCTGGCATGTACTTTAGATTACTCCTAGAAAGCTTTTAAGTATGAGAAAAGAAATAAATATGACCAAACAGATTCAGTGGCATGACATGTACTTACTAACCCTATTCTTTCATTCATAAATCAATTAAACTTAGGCATGGAATGTGCTCTAAATCTAACTAGGCATATGGAATCCTAATGGTGATCAAGAACTAGAATCACATATGAATTAATAATTAAAATGAATGAAACAAAGAAGAGTTTGTAAAAATCTGAATACTTCAATCATAACATAGAATTGAGTTTACATGGTTACATCAAGAACCCTAGATGAGAAATTAGCTACACATGTATCTAATCAACATAAAAGCATTAATTAAAGATATGGATGCAGCAAACTCTAAGTAGAAGGCAGTCTTCTTCTCCAGAACTGAAAAGGGCTTCTTCTTCCCACAACAAAGATGATGGATGACGAATTTGATGAAGGAATTTTGGAGCTTTTAAGATGAGAGATTGAGGTACATGGGAAAGAGATGGAAAAGGATGGAAGAGAGGAGATGGTTATGGAAGGGAAATAGAAAGATGAGTTTTATTTTTGAGGTTTTCTCAATGGAAGAGAAGGAGAATGAAAAAAGAAGAGCAAGTTTGATTTCATTGTTATGTGGGGGCTAGGGTTTATTTTGAGAGTGAAGAGGGCTTATATAGGTAAGAAAGCATGAGGGCAAATAAGGAAAGAAAGGAAATCTGATACTATTCACGTGAACAGTGTCAGGGTGAATAGTGATAGCTTCTTGTTTTCCAAGTTATTTTTCCTTGCTCCATAAGTAAGCTCTTTCAACTCCAAATTTCTTCAATTTTACACTGAAATCTTTCTAATTCGATATAATGTTGAATCCTGAACCACTCTCACAAAAATTATCATTTTCTCCTATGTGATGAAAGATATTAATACTACATCAAAGTTAATAATGCATGACAAAATGAATAAAATATGACCTAAGAAAGACCCCCAAACCTATCATTTGCTAGTCCTCGGGCAAAAAAATTACAAAAGCACAATTAAAATAATGACTCGATCTTCCTAAGATAAACCATTTAAACCCCTAGGTGTGCCTAGTAGGAGGAGGTTTGTCTCCTGAGGGTTTAACAGAGGTGACACCCACAAACACCATCAAGGCTCTATTGAAAAAAAAGGGTTAAAACATTATGGAAACAAAGTAATATGAACCAATGAAACTTTAGTCATAGCTTCACCTTCTTGAATTCACCATTCCAGCAACTAATTAGTGTGGAAGTGAACACATATATTCTCAGTTTCAAGGCTTCATAGGTATCATTTTCAAACCTGAAGATAGAATTCGTCTCAACTCTAAGTCTCACAGATTCACTCAATCACTCGAACCTAAGGTTTAATCTCTACATCAAACATATGTGAGTGAAGTTATGTAATATGAAAGCAAGTATTCTCACATATGAAGTATAAGAAAAAAATGGCACAATTTCAAGATAGATCTCATGAGAGAATTGAAAACTAAGAATTAGATAGAGCACATACCTCCCAACATTCATGTCATTGCCCAAATGATCAACATAGGTCTTAATCTATATAGGTTGTAATGAGGCTTGGTTGAGGGAAAAATGAGAAAAGGATAGGAACAACAAGTAACTTAGAATCATACCAAGGGCTATTGAAAAATTACTTTGCACAGCTTGATGTTATTCCCATCATCTGCTCATTTTAAGTTGAATGGAATGAACTTTCCATTGATGCATTTTTCTCATATCATACTTAAAACTTTTTCTTTTGCTTTTTTTTTTTGTTTTTTTTTTCATCTTTTTTTTTGTCTTTGAAGTTTTACTTCATTTAAGTTCTCTTTTCTTTTGATACGAACTTCTTTTGACCTGAGCTTCTTTTGATTGTCCATAAAATTTTGATTTAACAATGGCAATACTTTTCCTTGCATCGAATTTCCACTTTCAACAACCTTGGCAGATTCTAAGCTATAGGGTATGGTCACAATTAAGCTAGGTACCTCAAAGTGAGATACAAAAGGGAAGGAGTGATGTAGGTTATGAAAGAAATGGCTACATTTGTTTGGATGCAAAATGGCTAATGGAGCACAGAAAGGTAGGGTTTAGAGAAGGCTTTTAGAAGGTTATGCACACAAAGCCTAGCATCACTTCAAAAGGCTACTCCACAAATGAAGGGCATGTGATATATGAAATTATGATAAATTCTTAGTAATCAACAAAAAATGATAATAAGATCAGATTAGAATGAATTAGAAAGAACGAATTGGAGCAGAAAAAAATTAAACCATCTCAAAAAAGCAAGTAGGCTCAACACATCACAAGGGTAGTCTCCACTATTCTTCTTCATTTTTTTGATCAAGTACCTTATTCACCATGATTCTAAGAGCACAAGATGTCAGAATGAACACCTAATTAGAAGACTATTCAAGGCTTCCTTCTAAATGACGATTATATGCCTTAGTTTGCATCAAGATTTCATTGCAATGTTTCAACAATGTTCTAACAAACTGACTCTTTAGCACTCAAAAATTTGCAATTCCCTACCCCCAAACCTTAACTAAACATTGTCCTCAATGTATAAAATAGAAAAGAAGGCATGCAATGCAAAAGGAGTATGAAAGCAAAGAAAGAAAAGAAGTAACTAAGCTAAAAGGTTAAAAAAGATAGAACCTGGTTGGGTTGCCTCCCAACAAGCGCTGTATTTAACGTCTAGGAAAGACGTAGTTGCAAATGGACTTAATGGAATGGAAGCGTATCCACCATATGTGTAATGGGAACATCCATATTAGACACCAAGTACGGCTTTAATCTGTGGCCATTCACTTTGAAACTATCACCATTGTTGAGATTCTTTATTTCAATTGCTCCATGAGGATACACTTTGATCACTTTGAAAGGTCCAACCCATCTAGACTTAAGTTTACCTGGAAAGAGACGTAAACGAGAGTCATATAATAAAACATTTAGATCAGGGAAGAATACCTTTCTCGCGAGAGCTTTATCATGGTAAAGCTTGGTCCTTTCTTTGTAAATCTTCGCACTTTTATAAGCCTCATTCCGTAGCTCCTCAAGCTCATTGAGTTGCAGCTTTCTTGACATTCCAGCTTTTGTGAAATCCAGGTTAAGCTTCTTGATTGCCCACAAAGCATGGTGCTCCAACTCCATGGGCAAATGGCAAGCTTTCCCAAAAACAATTCTGTAAGGGCTTATCCCAATAAGAGTCTTATAAGCTATTCTATAGGCCCAAAGCGCATCATGTAACTTTGTGGACCAGTCTTTCCTTGTCAAATTCACAGTCTTCATTAGAATATTCTTGATCTCCCTATTGCTTATCTCCACTTGGCCAGAAGTTTGGGGATGATATGGTGTGATCACTCTATATATGGTTCCATACTTCTTCATCAAGGCTTCAAATGGCTTGCTGCAGAAGTGAGTTCCACCATCACTGATGATAGCTCTTAGCATTCCGAACCTTGGCTGTTGTCTTCTTGGCACCAAAATGACCTACACATGCAAACTCATGACTGAACTTGAGTATACTTTCTTGCTCAACCTCAGGAACACATTTCCTAATAATCTAATCGGGTCCATATTTGAAAAGGTAGGGCTCATCTCACATGTAGTGCTTCACTTGCGAAAAGAACATTTTCTTCTCCCAAAAGGTTAGATCATCTCTAATAATACCACAAGCAAGAAAATTAACAAACACAACATACCATGGTTCATCATCTTGGATGGCAAGAAGTTGTTCATCAGGGAATGATTCATTCAAGGGCAGCTGTGCATTTCTATCAATTTCTTCACTTTTCAAACGTGATAAGTGGTCAGCAACTACATTCTCTTTGCCACTCTTATCTCTTATTTCCAAATCAAATTCTTGTAATAAGAGGATCCATCTAATGAGTCTTGGCTTGGCATCCTTTTTGGTCATTAAGTATCATAGAGCTGAATGGTCGGAGTAGACAATGACTTTTGATCCTACAAGATAAGATCTGAACTTCTCCAGAGCAAAGACAACAACAAGTAACTCTTTTTCTGTTGTGGAATAGTTTAGCTAAGCATCATTCAATGTCATGCTTGCATAATAAATAACATGAGGGAGTTTTCCAATTCTCTGGCCTCGTACTTGATGAACCTCTCAACCATATCAGAGAAAATGGCCATCATGCATCTTTGAAATGTAGCTGGCACATTACACAAACCAAACGGCATCCTCCGATAAGTAAACGTGCCAAATGGCCAGGTAAAGGTCGTTTTCGCTTGGTCCTCAGGTGCAATTGGGATTTGGTTATAACCTGAATAACCATCAAGAAAACTATAGTGTGAGTAACCAGATAATATTTCAAGCATTTGATCAATAAAAGGAAGGGGAAAGTGATATTTTCTAGTCATAGTTTTAACTTCCTCTAATCGATGCACACTCTCTATCTAGTCGTGACTCTTGTTGGTACAAGTTCATCTTGATCATTTTTTACCACAGTCATGCCACTCTTCTTTGGTACAACTTGAGTAGGACTAACCCACTTGCTGTCCGAAATAGGATAGATGATCTCAGTGTCAAGTAGCTTAAGTACATCAGCTCTAACGACTTATTTCATGTTGGGATTGAGTCTTCGTTGAGGTTCACGGCTAGCTTGGCTATCCTCCTCCAAAACTATCCTATGCATGCACATAGAGGGATTGATTCCTTTGATATCTGCTATAGACCATCTAATGGGGATTTGAACTCTCTCAAAACTCCTAATAGATTTTCTTCCTGCAAAGAGGTCAGATTAGAAGCTATGATAACTGGAAGCGAATTTTGGTCACCCAGAAAGATATACATAAGATGAGAGGGAAGTAATTTAAGCTCAAGCTTTGGTGGTTTGACGATTGAGGGTATGAGATGATCAGTGGATGGCTCAAGTGGCTCATGGGGGACTAAATAGTTGTTGGGATATGACTTCAAAGCCTCCAAAGCAGAAACTTCCTCTTCCAACTCCCATTCATCTTCGAAGTCATCTAGAACATTGGTCAAGACAATCTCTAGTGGGTCTTTAGGGGGGCCTTGAGAAAATTTGGTGAACACAAAAGAATCCAATATATCAACACAGAAACAATCTAAAGAAGAATATGGATGAGTTAGAGATTCAGACACTCTAAATTGGACAATTTCTCCAAGAACTGTCATTGTGAGCACTCCATCATGCACATTTATGATTGTCCTTGCTGTGGCGATGAATGGCCTCCCAAGAAGAATCGTTAACTCACAATCTTTGATTGGTGATTCTTCCCTGTCACGCACTACAAAATCAGCAGGTATGATCAATTTATCAACTTGAACTAGAATGTCTTCAACTATACCTCTTGGATACTTTACTGAACGATCAGCAAGTTGTAAAAAAACTGTAGTAGGTTTCAACTCTCCCAAACCTAGATGCATGTAAACCGTGTATGGCATAAGATTGATACTTGCACCCAAGTCTAGCATACCCTTCTCAATCTTCTTGTCCCCAATGGTAATAGGTATGGAGAAGCTGCCAGGATCTTTAAGTTTGGGTGGAAGCTTTCTTTGAAGTACGACAGAGACATTCTCAGAGACTAAAACCTTCTCATGTGGTTCATATTTCCTCTTGTACTTGTTCAATTCTTTAAAGAACTTGCCATAGGCTGGAACATCATCAATTAAATCACGTAAAGGCAAATTAATATTAACTTTAATGGGAATGTCATAAAGTTCTTTGAAGGCCTTATCCTTGTTGCATTGAGCAAATCTTCTTGGAAAAAGAATGGGTGGCACGTAAGGCTTGGGAGCCTTATGTAAAACAGGTTCATCCTTGTTAGTCCTAAGAGGTACATCAGTAGCTTTCTTGGGTGCTTGTTCTGCCTCTCCTTCCTCTTCACCTACATTCACAATTTTAGAAGTATTAGAAAGATAGTAGTTAACACCATTATCAATAAACTTACAACTTCTAAGTGTTGTGTTGGATTTTACTTGCTCCTGATTGTTTTGAAGCAACTGAGTTTGACTTTGAAGCTTCTCAAGTTCTCTTTGGTTAAGAGCAGTAGCAAGCTATCCAACTTGGGTCTCAAGCTTTTAAATGGTGGCAGCTTGGTTTTGGAACAAAGTGGAAGTGGTTTGCATGAATTTTTGTAATGTCTCCTCCATAGGATTGCTTGGGAGAACTTGGTAGTTGTTAGGCTGCTGCTGAGCATGGCTTTGATTCTGATTTCCACCACAAGAAAGGTTAGTGTGGTACCTCCATCCGGGGTTGTAAGTGTTTGGATATGGATCATTCATTTGCCTTGAATTATAGCAATTCATCATATTGGCTTGCTCTTGATCGTAATTTGCATATGTAGCACTTTGAGAGGCATGAGATGAGCCTAACTTTGAAAGCACAGTGTCAAGTTTCCTTTCCAAGTTGTCAACCTTGAAAGAAACGTCATTAGTTGAATGAATTTCATATGCACCACTTCTATTCCCTCTTGATTGATGCTTTAGAACCCAACATCTCAAAGAGTTCTTGAGACTCATCTGGACTCTTTTTCTTTAGAGAACCACCAGTTGCTTTATCACACATTGATTGACATGTAGGGGTTAAACCTTCAAAGAAAATTTGAATTTGAAGGTAAAGAGGTAACCCATGGTGTGGACACTGCAGCAATAGTCCTCTAAATCTTTCCCAGCATTCACTAAACGTTTCAATATCATCTTGTCTGAAATTGAAAATTTGAGCTCTTCAAGTCATTCAAATTTGACTCATAGCCTAGGTGTTCAACTCTTACACCCTCTTTGAATCCTCTAACTTCCATATCACTCCTCGTCATCCCACCTAGGGAAAAATCAAGGAGAATCCAAGATGATGACATCAAAGTTCATCCTACGTCATCCTGCGGTACCCAGCATTATCTGCTAAAGACCAGAAAACTAGAAGTCTCCTTTATCTTACTTCGGAATGCCCATCTCTAATCAGGAATCAAGCACTCGTCTCGTTGTCTCAATCACAACCTCTCTTGTCCCCGGACCCAAAGCCAATCCTGGGTCCACCAATAAATACGTGATCACCGCACTGGTGACACCCAACATCATCGGACATAGATCCAAAAACGACCATCTCCTTTATCGACTTCGGAATACAGAGAAGTTGCAACCATGTTGGAAACATACCCTCACTGATGATCCTGTCTCATCAGTCAGATTTCTTCTCAACCAAACTTATATAAAACTTAGGAAGTATGGTCGCCTGTAGTCGACCAAAACCATTTCCCACTGGACTCTCAAGTCCTCAACTCACTCGGACAATATGTAACAACCCGTCCCGAGAGCCGGATTAAGATAGTGATTAAGGTGGGATTAGTGAGGTTTAACGGTGGGTAGTCGGTACTAATAAGGTCCTTAGCGTAGAATGACGATTTTGCCCCTAGTTTGGGAAAAAATGTCGACTTTAGTTCGGGTAGTCGGATGGACTTTGACCGGTGACTAGGACGTAGTTTAGGACGTCACGAACCCGTAGACATGTGGTACGTTCGATTCCGACATCCGAGGAGGAAGTTGTGATGATCGGAAGGTCGACGATATTATCGTAATTTTGGTAAAATAGGGGAAAAAGTTGACTTTTTGAACAATCGGGTTTTGGTATGTTGACCTAGGATGGTTAGGTAGATCTCGTCGTCCTGAGTTCGATGACAGGCGGCACGTATTCATCGGACTTACGAGGCGAGATATACGGGTCTAGGAAGTTGTGGCAAAACCGTAAAAAATGAGTTAAATTGGAGGGTATTTTGGTCTTTGTGGCACATTGGGATTTGTGCAGAGAAAGAAGAAATGGAAGGCTGAGATTGAACCAAGTGGGAGAAGGGTTGAGTGATTGGTGACATGTGGCACATGACTAGAGGATTCTGGTGGAATCCTGTACGTGCGCGGTCCTAATTATTTGGGTGCAACTGTGTGTGCCCGTGTGTTGTTCTTCGACACAGACAGAAACAGAGGGTGAGGAATTGGGAGCAATTGATCGACTCAGTGCAAGGGGGGAGTGAAGAGTGCTTGTGAGAGTGACAGGGAGGAGTGTTTGTACTAGTGATCGTGTTTTGGTGGAGGAATCGTGCACGGCGGCACGGTGGTGGTGCGGCAAAGTTTTGGGGAAACAGGGAGACCGTGAGAGAGTTTGGTGGTGGCTACGCCGTGTGGTGACTCAAACTACGACCGTGGGAAGTTCAGGAGGCTGCAGGGAGTCCAACGAACACCGTGGCACGTGGCGGTGCGCACGGCGGAGACGAAATCGAAAGGTGAGATCTCTTGCTCTGTTTTTCCCGTGATGTTCAATTTGAAAGTCGTGAGGTTGGGCTTAGAGTCGAGAGGAATGGAGGTCAGGGTGAGGTTCAGGAGGGTCCTAGACGTCGACTAGGATGGTCGCCGTGACAGGGGTGTACACGACGGAGATCAGACGACGGCAGGCACTCTGGTGCTCTGTTTTGCCGTGATGTTCAAACCCAAAGTCATCGAGGTTGGGGCTGAGTCGAAGGTCTAGGAGTGTTGGTCTAGGATCAGTAAGGCCCTAGGAAGAGTCTGGTGTTGCCACCGTGACGGGGGGTGACCGGAGCGGATGGATCATGAAACATGGGGAGTATGGCCGTCTGGTTCGAGCTTGAATCGACGATGATGGGGCCATGTCGAGGTTAGAGGAGCAGGGGGATGAATTCATGGTGCCTGGATGAAGCTATAGGAAAAGAGAGGAGATGAAATGGTGGCCGGACGGTGGAGATTGCTTCTCGCCGGTCCAGGTTGCAGCGCTGGTTCAACACAGTGAGTCGAGGTTGATGACGGTGCACTGTAGCAGCGCGTGAGGGCCACGCGCAGCCACTTTGGGCGGCGCGTGGGGGCGCGTGCGGCGGCGGTTGGAGAAGTAGTCAACATGGTTGTTGGTCTAGGAGTTATGGTGAGTTCAATGGAGTTGGTTTCGGGTCAATCGGACGTCGTTTGAGTTTAGTTCCGCGAGGGTGAAGGTTTAAGGTCCCGGGTTTTACGTTTTCGATTCGGGGAATTTTGAGGAAATTTAGGTGAACTTTCGTAGACGTATTAGTGACGTTTTTTTGACGGTGATTGACAGGATCGGGATTTCCCGAGGAAGCCGAGGAACGTACAGGACGTTCGGGACGCGATTGAGGGCTTGGTACTGTGAGTGGACCCTTTCCTTAAACTCAAACATGCATAACTGTTTTCTATAATTGTTTGATATATGTGATTTCATGATTGTTGGATTTATGATGTGATTTTACATAATTGCACGTTTTTCGAGAAGATACGGTAATTGGCACGTTTTACGATAAAAGGTTGATTTCTGATTATAATGTTATAGTTTTGAGATTTCAAATGGAAAATGATTTCTAATGATTATAAATGGATTTTGGAACATGATTTTGAGAAAGGGTTGGTTTTGAAATCGAAATTGACAATTGGACTTTGGTTAAAGGTTGAAAAGTGGATTCCGGATTTGGGTTTGGAATGACGGTTCTGAACGCCGGAAGGGCTTCAGACCGGGGATTTCAGATTCGAGTTTGGATATGGATTTCAAGTGGTTTTCAAACGGTTGGGATTGGATTTGCTGGATCTGGTTATTGGGTTTAAAGGACCGGATATATTTGACGGGGGGACGGGCCCGGATTGAGTTTAAAGACTTGGGAGTTTAAAGACTTGGATATATTGATATTTCCCCCGTAGGCCTTTGAGTTTAAAGACTCGGAAGTTTAAAGACTCGGATATTATTAAGGCCTGGATTGAGTTTAAAGACTCGGGAGTTTAAAGACTCGGATAGGTCCAGCAGGTTTGATCAGAAAATGATGATTTGATGTTTATGGTTTCTGATACGGTTTTATGATTCACATGCTGTGGTTTTTCTAACTGTTTTATAGTGTTTCTGTTTCTTATGATGTGATTTACGGTAACTTGGTTTATAACTGTGTCCTAAGATTGGGTTATGCATGTGGTTTTCAAAACGGAGGGTTAAACTCGGTTTTTCTGATACATGGTTTTCGACCTTTTCTTTTATTATGGTCCACTCACACTTTTCTGTTTTAAATTGCCCTCCAAGTTGTGGAGCGAGCGCGGGGTCTTGACGTCGAGGCAGTGCATGAGGCATAGAAGTGACGAGCGGGATTCCCGGAGTGTTTACATTTCTTCCGCGTGCGTGTAAATGTTATCGGTTTTCGATTCCTTGTGTTTTGTCATATGCTCTGTACATTATATCTTCGGGATATTTTATATAGTTTCTCCTGCGTCTGACTGAGTTTTGGGTGATTTTGAGTGAGTTGTACTTGCGTGTTGTGTCGGGCAGTCAGACGGGAGCAGGATTTACCTCGGGTTTCGGGGTGAAACCGGGGTGGGTCCTGACAAATTGGTATCAGAGCCTAGGTTTTCTCGAGTTTGTTGGGTCTGTCGGTTTGTGAGGTTGTGTTTTAGTTGTTTGACTGCTTCTATGCCTCTTTCAGCGTGCGGTTGACGATGCCACCGAGACGTAGACCCTCTCCACAACCTGAAGACGAAGCAAGAGAGACAGAGAGTGCTACGATCGAGCGAGCCCAGCGGCTCGGGGCTACTACTTTTAGTGGCGGGGTTGATCCTGAGGAAGCCCAGAGGTGGATTACCAGACTTGAGCGGATTTTTGCGGTGATGCATTGTCCGCCGGAGGAGCGAGTATTGTTGGCTACATTTTTACTAGATGGTACGGCGTACGAGTGGTGGTATACCCTCGAGTTGTCCGGTTGGGATGCCCATAGTGTGACTTGGGAGACGTTCAGGGAACGGTTTCTGGAGCAGTATTATCCTCGTTCTTTCCGGGGTGCCAAGGAGGCGGAGTTCTTGCATCTCCAACAAGGGATTATGACAGTGGCTGAGTATGAACGGAAATTCCAGATGTTGTCCCGGTTTGCCCCTGCGTTTGTAGTCACTGAAGCTGAGAAGTGCCGTAGGTTTGAATTGGGCTTACGAGGCGAGATTCGAGCCATAGTGACGGCTGGATCCATTGCTACCCTTCGAGACTTGTTAGACGCTGCATTGAGGGTGGAGGCTAGTTTGCCGGTACGCCGCCGAGAACCATCTATTCCTGGAGCTTCGAGCCAGCGGACACCGAAAAGAGGTAACTTCGGTGGAGCGTCATCGTCGGGCGATGATCGTTTGGGTAGGCCTGGCAGTTTCCAGAGTTCCGGATTTTGGAGTTACCGAGCACCGCCGACTCCGCAAGCTAGTGCGACGTCTGTAGCGTCCACAGGGAGACCGAGCAGTGGACCCGATTGGAATGTGTGTTTCTACTGTGGGGAGCGAGGTCATTTCCGACGTGAGTGTCCATTGTTGCCACAGGATGGTGGTGTAGGTCGAGGAGCAGCGGAGCCCGAACAAAGTACAGCGTCAGGGACAGCAGGCCCGAGAGGAGGTGGTGGCACTGCCACTAGTAGTTCGAGAGGACGTGGTAGAGCGTCAGGATCTCAGGCCCGCGTGTTCTCGATGACTCAGCAGGAAGTTCAGTCGGCACCAGATGCGGGGACAGGTACTTTATTAGCATTGCTTGTGTTGTACTTAGTTTTGTTGTTGGATTCTGGGCGCGAGTCTAGGATGTTCCCTAGGAGACCTGGGGAGTGGTACAATGGAAGGATGACTGAAAGAATAGGAAGGAGTGACTATAACTGGTCGATATAAGGCTATTGAAGGAGAGAACCCACAAGCTAGAGGTTGCCTTTAGGACTTTGTAGATTTATTCCGATAGTGGCCAAAGTAGCAGCCGAAGGAGATAGGTGTTCGATTGTCTGGGCTAGTAGACGAGCTGGTTTGGAATGGTGAGATGGTAGTACGTGAGGATGTGCTCTGTGAATTCTATTGGGTACTCCATATGAGGTATTGTAAAATACCTTTGTTTTCTGTTCATAGAGTTTCCCTTGCGTAGGTTGGCCGTGGTAACAGTAGTTGGGGATGGAGTGAAATACCCAAGGTGGAGGCCCAGGAGAGGTTGTTATTTACCGGGTAGGAGACCCTAGGTGTCGGGAATTAGCTGTGGAATTTCGGGGACGAAATTCTTTTTAGGTGGGTAGATTGTAACAACCCGTCCCGAGAGCTGGGATTAAGATAGTGATTAAGGTGGGATTAGTGAGGTTTAACGGTGGGTAGTCGGTACCGATAAGGTCCTTAGCGTAGAATGACGATTTTGCCCCTAGTTTGGGCAAAAATGTTGACTTTAGTTCGGGTAGTCGGATGGACTTTGACCGGTGACTAGGACGTAGTTTAGGACGTCACGAACCCGTAGACATGTGGTACGTTCAATTCCGGCATCCGAGGAGGAAGTTGTGATGATCGGAAGTCGAGGGTATTATCGTAATTTTGGTAAAATAGGGGGAAAAGTTGACTTTTTGAACAATCGGGTTTTGGTATGTTGACCTAGGATGGTTAGGTAGATCTCGTCGACCTGAGTTCGATGACAGGCGGCACGTATTCATCGGACTTACGAGGCGAGAGATACGGGTCTAGGAAGTTGTGGCAAAACCGTAAAAAATGAGTTAAATTGGAGGGTATTTTGGTCTTTGTGGCACATTGGGATTTGTGCAGAGAAAGAAGAAATGGAAGGCTGAGATTGAACCAGGTGGGAGAAGGGTTGAGTGATTGGTGACATGTGGCACAGGACTAGAGGATTCTGGTGGAATCCTGTACGTGCGCGGTCCCAATTATTTGGGTGCAACTGTGTGTGCCCGTGTGTTGTTCTTCGACACAGACAGAAACAGAGGGTGAGGAATTGGGAGCAATTGATCGACTCAGTGCAAGGGGGGAGTGAAGAGTTCTTGTGAGAGTGACAGGGAGGAGTGTTTGTACTAGTGATCGTGTTTTGGTGGAGGAATCGTGCACGGTGGCACGGTGGTGGTGCGGCAAAGTTTTGGGGAAACAGGGAGACCGTGAGAGAGTTTGGTGGTGGCTACGCCGTGTGGTGACTCAAACCACGACCGTGGGAAGTTCAGGAGGCTGCAGGGAGTCCAACGAACACCGTGGCACGCAGCGGTGCGCACGGCGGAGACGCAATCGAAAGGTGAGATCTCTTGCTCTGTTTTTCCCGTGATGTTCAATTTGAAAGTCGTGAGGTTGGGCTTAGAGTCGAGAGGAATGGAGGTCAGGGTGAGGTTCAGGAGGGTCCTAGGCGTCGACTAGGATGGTCGCCGTGACGGGGGTGTACACGGTGGAGATCAGACGACGGCGGGCACTCTGGTGCTCTGTTTTGCCGTGATGTTCGAACCCAAAGTCGTCGAGGTTGGGGCTGAGTCGAAGGTCTAGGAGTGTTGGTCTAGGATCAGTAAGGCCCTAGGAAGAGTCTGGTGTTGCCACCGTGACGGGGGGTGACCGGAGCGGATGGATCGTGAAACAGGGGGAGTATGGCCGTCTGGTTCGAGCTTGAATCGACGATGATGGGTGTAACGACCCGTCCTAAATTCCGGGATTAGGTTAGTGACTAATCTCGATTAGTGAGGTTGAACGGTGCTTAGTAGGTCGAAATCGGACAAAATGTGCAAAATGACCATTTTACCCCTGGTCGTGGGCAAAATGTTGACTTTTTGATCGGGCGGTCAAACGGACTTTGACCGATGATCGTGACGTAGTTCGGGATGTCACGAGTTCATAGACAGGTGGCACGTTCGATTCCGACATTCGTAGAGAAAGTTATGATGTTCAGAAGTTGAGGGGCATTTTGGTAATTTGGCATACTAGGGGCCAAATGTTGACTTTTTGATCGGGAGGTCCGATGGGCGAGGGCCAAGGACCGTTACGTAGGTATCGTCGATACGAATCCAACGACAGGCGGCATGCCGAAATCGAAGATTCGACGACAACGTTATGGTCAAGGAAACGAACTAACGAACCGAGGCTCGGATTAAAATAATAAAATAATAACGAATCGTGACCGTTGACCCTACACACCTGGATGAGTGACAAGTGTCACTCATCCCTTGAAATCAGAATCCATGTTTTTGGGGGAGACCTCATGATGATGTTTAATTAGTTTTTAATTAATTAATTAATCTTTTAATTTCCATTAATCTCCATATTTTCCTTAACCGTGTACAACCAAATCCAATACTCTCCCAACCAATTCCTCTTCCATTGCTGAACCTGAGAGTGTGAATTTGTGAGCGATTTGAGAGTGAATTCAACTGGGTAAACACGAGAGATTGACAGTGAGGAGGAACTGGGAATTCGAAAAATTAAGTTTTGGGAGGGAAAATCAAATTGGACGAATTGAGCTGCGATGATCGAATTGGAGCTTGGAAACATCTTACTGAGCTTGTGACGAGTCGATCCACGTCAAAAACGAGAAGAATTGGTGCCGTTTTGGCTCTGATCGAGCTTGGTGACAGAGGAAGAAATCGAGGATGAGTCGTGGAGTTTGGAGCTGCGATTGACTCAATTGTTGTGGGGAAATGACTCCTCATGATCCCACGATGCTTCTGGGTTCATCAATTGAAGGAAACCGATCGAGATCGATGGAACTCCATTGTTGAACAGTGACGGTGCTCGAGCTTGAGTCGTGACGATTGGGCACAGGTTTGATGCAATTGATGTGGGGGAATTGTTCCTCAAGGTCCGTTGATGCTTCTGGAATCATCAATTTGATGAAACCTGCAGCAATTGAGGGAGTTCCATGATTGCACAGTAACCGGGTGTTCTTCGTGGATCATCGTTGAATCGTGGGAATCTGGGTAAGGATTTGTGTAATTGAGTTTACAGACTTGTAATTGGACTTAAAACGAAACTAACTGAATGATTAATTGAGTTCACGCGCAGCCACTCACGGCGGCGCGTGACGGCGCGTGGGCACGAATCTCGAGGTGAGGTCAACATGACTTCTGTCCTATTTAATGTAACGGATATTTTGGAATTGGTTTCGTGTCGATCGGACACCGTCTCGATATTGTTCGGGATATCCGAAGGTTTTAAATTAAGTTTAAAAATAAGTAAAAATTCGGGAAAATTACGGGACTTTGATAGGATGTTAATGATGAGGTTAGTGACCCTCTAATGTGACTTGGACAGGATTGGGAGTCCCGGTGATAGTGGTGTGGCCCGGGAGGGCCGGTGGCACGCGTATCGAGGCACACGGTTAAAACGGTCTGTGAGTGGACTTTGGTTTTATAAATTCTATGCATGCTTAAATGTTTTATATGGAATATGGTTGTGATTGTGTGATGTTGGTTTGGTTGTTGGTAAATTGTACGGTTTCACGTATTTCGAGGCGATTTACGTGCTTGCACGTAAATCGAGGTTTCTTGGTTTTACATGGATTTTCCATATTTATGACTTGGATATAATGTGATGAAAGGGTTTTGAAATTTGAAATATGAACTCGGGCTTGAGGCCCAATTATGTTGGAAATTTCGGACTTGGGGTCCATTTGAAAATCGGGCCGGGGGCCCAGTTGGTTAATGAAATCGGGCCAGGGGCCCAGTTGGTATGAAATCGGGCTGAGACCCATTTGAGTTATGTTATCGGGCCAGGGGCCCAGTTGGTTTACAAATCGGGCCGTGGGCCCAGTGGTTCATAAAATCGGGCATGAGGCCCAGTTGGATAATAAATGTGATTTCGGGTCAGGGACCCTATGTTTAATAATTGTGATTTTGGGTCAGGGACCCTAAATGGAATTATGTGGTTTTATGGAAATTTCGGGCAGGGCCCAATGGTAATAATGTGATAAAAGGATTTAATAAAATTGTTTTCCATATACCATCTGGACACAAGGATATATGATGGTCTCCTGCAGATGTCTGGGACACTGGGGAAGTCACGGTGCATTGCCTGCGAGGGGTCATTATACGGAGCAGCCGGACCGTATGATGACTCAGGAGCAGGATTGCTATGATTGACGTCAGGGACGTCAGACATCAGGGATGTCAGATATATGGACCCAGAGAGACCCCGGGCAGCACGCGTAGCTTATGAAACCGTGAGATATGACGTCAGGGACGTCTAGCATCAGGGACGTCTAGCATCAGGGATGCTGGTGATGGTAATGGTAAAATACGAATTAATGAAATGGCTTTCCGGGTGGATTTATGATTGTGTGATTTTAATGAATTGATGTTCATTTATGGTCGTGGGTGGTGACCCACATGGTTGTTTATGTATAGTTATGGTATTTCACAGTTTTGGGCTGAGTTCCCACACTTGGTTTTTGGTTAACGGTTTTTGGGCTAAGGCCCTAATGGCTCGGTTGAGCAAACGTTTTGGTTACTGGTTTTCGTGGCATGCATACGTTTTTATTGGAGGGCATAAATGTCTTATAAATGTATTTGATGAACTTACTGGTTTTTGTCCACTCACAGCTTTTGGTTTTAATGCCCTTCAGGTTGATTACGGATGCGATTGCAGCAGAGTCTGGGACATTGCACACCTCCTCCATCGATCCTTGCGCACTCTGGATGCCCCGTTTGGGCAGTGGCTCTTGGTTATCCCTTGTCCGACACTCCTTGTTGGACGGGAGCAGGGCACATTCCACGGTAATCCCGAGGGGATTGGGATGGGTCCTGTCAACTTGGTATCAGAGCACGGTTGCTCTTTTGTGTGCGCAGGTCGAGGGTGTGATGTCTCTTTGGGCTGCAATTCGTTATCAACCTGATAGATAGTTTTTGGGTTTGGATAGTGGATGGAGTGTGATTGACCCGATACGCCGTGCATTAATGTGATTCGACCCAGGTGGGGTTGATTGTGATGAACTGGTATAGTGGGACCGTCGGTTCGGTCATGTGATATTGGATTGTTGTGCTGCTAGGTGCAGCCAGGTTCGGGGAACCTCATTTGAGTAATGGTCTAAAATGTGAACCCTAGTGGTGGTTGTTGGTGTGAGAGATGTTGGTTCATCGGAGTTGGCCGGTGACCTTAGTGGTGGAACCCACATTGAGTTGATGGTGGGATTGGATTTGACGTCTATTCGATATCAGGACCGCGGGGTCGGTCAGGTTGTAGATTTTATATTACGGAAAGCTGTTTGGTTCGGTTGAACCATAGGGTGTGATTATGGAACCCTAGTATTTAAAAGGTAAACCTTAATTGCGATTAGTGGATGAGAACTTGTGCTGCGACGAGCGGCTGAGGTCATGGATGACCATGTGGATGGCTCTGGTGAGTCTAGGCAGAACTATGGGATCCGATTTACGGATACGGTTCTGAGATAAATTATGGAATCCCGTGTTGGATCGGGTATTGGTGTGATGTGTGGATGCGGATCTCGATAGCAATGACAGTTAGTCGGTAGTCATATGGAGATGACTGGCTATCGAGGGTAATTAGTGTGGTTATAATACTTGGGGATCAGGGGAAGTTCGGGGAACGTTCATTTTCCTGATGAGGATTGTCTGAGTGGTGGTACCCATAGTCGTGAGGTACGGGATCGTCGTTCCGTATGAACGGAGATCCAGGGTTGTCATATTTGCACACGGCGTGCAGTATGGATGTTTGCGGGTTGGTACTTTTGTGCTGATGCTAGTATGGATGCCTGTGCGCTGATACTAGTGTTGTTGATAGTGTGTTGGTGCTGGTACTAGCGCTGGTGCTAGTGTCGGTAATGGTGTTGACGATGAGCCACAAGTTGGGGTGTGACTCCGTCATGATGAACATGTGTTCGGTCTTTGAGATTCGCTAGTGGTTGAGTGATGGACTGGATGGGATCCAGTTAAGATTGTGCTGTGTTGGGATAAGTCCCAATAGTGGTGAGATAACCAGTAAGGAGTGGATTAAAAGGTATAATTGAGAACTTGGAAAAACCGAGTGTTGAACCTGTAAAGGTTGGGATGTCCGAACGGAACAATAACAGATTGATTGTGGACACGGGGTTGTCCAAGTGAGTTGAGGAGGTAGGAAGTCTAGTGGTTAGACTTGACATCTCGTTGGGAGCATGTCTGTTTCCAACATGGTTGGAACCTTAGTTTTGGGGAAGTTGTGATTGGGGAATGAGAGTGGTGTTCGTTTTTGGTGATTGGTATTCCGAAGTCATTGGGGTTGACTTCTTGTTTTCTGCCCTGGCAGACATTGACTGTAGTTACCAGTACGTTGAATGTGTATTGGTTGGTGGACCCATGTGTGTTGTGAGGTCATTAGGAGGAGCTACGTATTTGAAATTAGGTAAACGAGATTTTTCATTTTCTACTTGGTGGCAGACGATGTGGTGTCACATGGCGTGGTGAGTACAGTGAGTTTTGTTGCATCCACGTAGGATGAGTTTTGACGTCATCATTCTTGGATCATCCTTGGTTTTCCTAGGTGGAAAGACAAGGATCGATACGAACTTGGGTATGTGAGTCGTAAATGACGAGATTGAACTTCTTTTCGAAGTGGGGCCCGTATGGTATTCTACTCGGGTGAGTAGGTTTTCAAGGTAGTTGAATTTTGTCAACCTTAGACGTGTGGAGGTTGGATTGGCTTCCCTACGAAGTCAATCAAGTGTATTGAACGGGTAACCGATAGGTTCGGTTTTGGTGTGTCTTGGTAAATGTGAACGAGATTTCGGGATTTGGAATCGAATTTCTGGGTGACGATTCAGGATTCGATTTTGGAACTTGAAAGTATATTTCCGGATTTGGGTACGGAATGGTTATTCCAAATGCTAGCTTACGGAATAATGTTTTCGGATTCGGATTTGGAAATGAATTAAAATGTGATGTCTGGGTTTGGATCCGGGATTTCTTACGAAATTGCGGATTCAGATTTGGGTTTGGGCAAATGGTGCTCCATTATTGGAACGTGTTCGGCTATGACCTAGGTGGTTGTAGTCTGGTTATTAGGTAGATGTGTGTGCTTCGTACATGGTTCGAGGTACAATACCTTGTAGACTTGTGATGTCGTTACGGTATACGGGATATACCCGAGGTGTGTCGGTGAACGTGTTGGTAGTCGGATTGGTTCCGATACCATGGGATTGGTTGTGGATCGAACATTACTATACAATGGGTCATGGTAATTCCGATGTGTTTAATTACACACAGGTCGTGTGAAAATGTTGGTAAGTGTATTTGTGAGTCGAGTACGTTGGTGGCTTGTGTGGCCACGAGTGAGTCTAGTGTCAGTTTTCGACTGACAACAACTGTGTGGTGACAGTTTGTCAGGATGTGTCAACATAGATCGTTGAGTGGGGTCAGCTGACTCCTAGTGGGAGTGGGAAAGGAACCGTCGAGTTGTTGCGTCAACGAGAGGGTTGATTTGACAAGTGGTGTCAAATTCGAAATAAGTAGTTTCAGTCATTCGACGGGGTCGAATGTAATCGTTGCGTTTTGAGTATTAGTGGTACGTTTGGGTGTAGACAAGTTTTGTCTAAGTAGTTGGTGTACGGGTGTACACGTGTTGCGTGGTCGATTCCACTTTCCACGGGGTGTTTGTGGAATCAGGATAGTAGAGTTTCGAGAGCGAAACTTATTAAGGAGGGAAGTACGTTGAGATTAGAGCGGTTGGAATTTCGAGGACGAAATTTATTAAGGAGGGAAGATTGTAACGACCCGTCCCGAATTCCGGGATTAGGTTAGTGACTAATCTCGATTAGTGAGGTTGAACGGTGCTTAGTAGGACGAAATCGGACAAAATGTGCAAAATGACCATTTTACCCCTGGTCGTGGGCAAAATGTTGACTTTTTGATCGGGCGGTCAAACGGACTTTGACCGATGACCGTGACGTAGTTCGGGATGTCACAAGTTCATAGACAGGTGGCACGTTCGATTCCGACATTCGTAGAGAAAGTTATGATGTTCAGAAGTTGAGGGGCATTTTGGTAATTTGGCATACTAGGGGCCAAATGTTGACTTTTTGAACGGGAGGTCCGATGGGCGAGGGCCAAGGAACGTTACGTAGGTATCGTCGATACGAATCCAACGACAGGCGGCATGCCGAAATCGGAGATTCGACGACAACGTTATGGTCAAGGAAACGAACTAACGAACCGAGGCTCGGATTAAAATAATAAAATAATAATGAATAGTGACCGTTGACCCTACACACCTGGATGAGTGACAAGTGTCACTCATCCCTTGAAATCAGAATCCATGTTTTTGGGGGAGACCTCATGATGATGTTTAATTAGTTTTTAATTAATTAATTAATCTTTTAATTTCCATTAATCTCCATATTTTCCTTAACCGTGTACAACCAAATCCAATACTCTCCCAACCAATTCCTCTTCCATTGCTGAACCTGAGAGTGTGAATTTGTGAGCGATTTGAGAGTGAATTCAACTGGGTAAACACGAGAGATTGACAGTGAGGAGGAACTGGGAATTCGAAAAATTAAGTTTTGGGAGGGAAAATCAAATTGGACGAATTGAGCTGCGATGATTGAATTGGAGCTTGGAAACATCTTACTGAGCTTGTGACGAGTCGATCCACGTCAAAAACGAGAAGAATTGGTGCCGTTTTGGCTCTGATCGAGCTTGGTGACAGAGGAAGAAATCGAGGATGAGTCGTGGAGTTTGGAGCTGCGATTGACTCAATTGTTGTGGGGAAATGACTCCTCATGATCCCACGATGCTTCTGGGTTCATCAATTGAAGGAAACCGATCGAGATCGATGGAACTCCATTGTTGAACAGTGACGGTGCTCGAGCTTGAGTCGTGACGATTGGGCACAGGTTTGATGCAATTGATGTGGGGGAATTGTTCCTCAAGGTCCGTTGATGCTTCTGGAATCATCAATTTGATGAAACCTGCAGCAATTGAGGGAGTTCCATGATTGCACAGTAACCGGGTGTTCTTCGTGGATCATCGTTGAATCGTGGGAATCTGGGTAAGGATTTGTGTAATTGAGTTTACAGACTTGTAATTGGACTTAAAACGAAACTAACTGAATGATTAATTGAAGGAATTAGGGCTGAATTGATGGACTTTGAACCGGGTTGTATCGCGGGTGAGTTGGACCCGTTTACCAGAGATACGGGTTAGGCTGGTGACACTGTTCACGGCGCGTGGGTTTCACGCGCAGCCACTCACGGCGGCGCGTGACGGCGCGTGGGCACGAATCTCGAGGTGAGGTCAACATGACTTCTGTCCTATTTAATGTAACGGATATTTTGGAATTGGTTTCGTGTCGATCGGACACCGTCTCGATATTGTTCGGGATATCCGAAGGTTTTAAATTAAGTTTAAAAATAAGTAAAAATTCGGGAAAATTACGGGACTTTGATAGGATGTTAATGATGAGGTTAGTGACCCTCTAATGTGACTTGGACAGGATTGGGAGTCCCGGTGATAGTGGTGTGGCCCGGGAGGGCCGGTGGCACGCGTATCGAGGCACACGGTTAAAACGGTCTGTGAGTGGACTTTGGTTTTATAAATTCTATGCATGCTTAAATGTTTTATATGGAATATGGTTGTGATTGTGTGATGTTGGTTTGGTTGTTGGTAAATTGTACGGTTTCACGTATTTCGAGGCGATTTACTTGCTTGCACGTAAATCGAGGTTTCCAGTTTTACATGGATTTTCCATATTTATGACTTGGATATAATGTGATGAAATGGTTTTGAAATTTGAAATATGAACTCGGGCTTGAGGCCCAATTATGTTGGAAATTTCGGACTTGGGGTCCATTTGAAAATCGGGCCGGGGGCCCAGTTGGTTAATGAAATCGGGCCAGGGGCCCAGTTGGTATGAAATCGGGATGAGACCCATTTGAGTTATGTTATCGGGCCAGAGGCCCAGTTGGTTTACAAATCGGGCCGTGGGCCCAGTGGTTCATAAAATCGGGCATGAGGCCCAGTTGGATAATAAATGTGATTTCGGGTCAGGGACCCTATGTTTAATAATTGTGATTTTGGGTCAGGGACCCTAAATGGAATTATGTGGTTTTATGGAAATTTCGGGCAGGGCCCATTGGTAATAATGTGATAAAAGGATTTAATAAAACTGTTTTCCATATACCATCTGGACACAAGGATATATGATGGTCTCCTCCAGATGTCTGGGACACTGGGGAAGTCACGGTGCATTGCCTGCGAGGGGTCATTATACGGAGCAGCCAGACTGTATGATGACTCAGGAGCAGGATTGCTATGATTGACGTCAGGGACGTCAGACATCAGGGATGTCAGATATATGGACCCGGAGAGACCCCGGGCAGCACGCGTAGCTTATGAAACCGTGAGATATGACGTCAGGGACGTCTAGCATCAGGGATGCTGGTGATGGTAATGGTAAAATACGAATTAATGAAATGGCTTTCCGGGTGGATTTATGATTGTGTGATTTTAATGAATTGATGTTCATTTATGGTCGTGGGTGGTGACCCACATGGTTGTTTATGTATAGTTATGGTATTTCACAGTTTTGGGCTGAGTTCCCACACTTGGTTTTTGGTTAACGGTTTTTGGGCTAAGGCCCTAATGGCTCGGTTGAGCAAACGTTTTGGTTACTGGTTTTCGTGGCATGCATACGTTTTTATTGGAGGGCATAAATGTCTTATAAATGTATTTGATGAACTTACTGGTTTTTGTCCACTCACAGCTTTTGGTTTTAATGCCCTTCAGGTTGATTACGGATGCGATTGCAGCAGAGTCTGGGACATTGCACACCTCCTCCATCGATCCTTGCGCACTCTGGATGCCCCGTTTGGGCAGTGGCTCTTGGTTATCCCTTGTCCGACACCCCTTGTTGGACGGGAGCAGGGCACATTCCACGGTAATCCCGAGGGGATTGGGATGGGTCTTGTCAATGGGGCCATGTCGAGGTTAGAGGAGTAGGGGGATGAATTCATGGTGCCTGGACGAAGCTATAGTAAAAGAGAGGAGATGAAATGGTGGCTGGACGGTGGAGATTGCTTCTCGCCGGTCCAGGTTGCAGCGCCGGTTCAACACAGTGAGTCGAGGTTGATGACAGTGCACTGTAGCAGTGCGTGAGGGCCACGCGCAGCCACTTTGGGCGGCGCGTGCGACGGCGGTTGGAGAAGTAGTCAACATGGTTGTTGGTCTAGGAGTTATGGTGAGTTCAATGGAGTTGGTTTCGGGTCAATCGGACGTCGTTTGAGTTTAGTTCCGCGAGGGTGAAGGTTTAAGGTCCCGGGTTTTACGTTTTCGATTCGGGGAATTTTGAGGAAATTTAGGTGAACTTTCGTAGACGTATTAGTGACGTTTTTTTGATGGTGATTGACAGGATCGGGATTTCCCGAGGAAGCCGAGGAACATGCAGGACGTTCGGGACGCGATTGAGGGCTTGGTACTGTGAGTGGACCCTTTCCTTAAACTCAAACATGCATAACTGTTTTCTATAATTGTTTGATATATGTGATTTCCCGATTGTTGAATTTATGATGTGATTTTACATAATTGCACGTTTTTCGAGAAAATACGGTAATTGGCACGTTTTACGATAAAAGGTTGATTTCTGATTATAATGTTATATTTTTGAGATTTCAAATGGAAAATGATTTCTAATGATTATAAATGGATTTTGGAACATGATTTTGAGAAAGGGTTGGTTTTGAAATCGAAATTGACAATTGGACTTTGGTTAAAGGTTGAAAAGTGGATTCCGGATTTGGGTTCGGAATGACGGTTCTGAACGCCGGAAGGGCTTCAGACCGGGGATTTCGGATTCGAGTTTGGATATGGATTTCAAGTGGTTTTCAAACGGTTGGGATTGGATTTGCTGGATCTGGTTATTGGGTTTAAAGACCCGGATATATTTGACGGGGGGACGGGCCCAGATTGAGTTTAAAGACTCGGGAGTTTAAAGACTCGGATATATTGATATTTCCCCCGTAGGCCTTTGAGTTTAAAGACTCGGGAGTTTAAAGACTCGGATATTATTAAGGCCTGGATTGAGTTTAAAGACTCGGATAGGTCCAACAGGTTTGATCGGAAAATGATGATTTGATGTTTATGGTTTCTGATACGGTTTTATGATTCACATGCTATGGTTTTCCTAACTGTTTTATAGTGTTTCTGTTTCTTATGATGTGATTTACGGTAACTTGGTTTATAACTGTGTCCTAAGATTGGGTTATGCATGTGGTTTTCAAAACGGAGGGTTAAACTCGGTTTTTCTGATACATGGTTTTCGACCTTTTCTTTTATTATGGTCCACTCACACTTTTCTGTTTTAAATTGCCCTCCAGGTTGTGGAGCGAGCGCGGGGTCTTGACGTCGACGCAGTGTCTGAGGCATAGAAGTGACGAGCGGGATTCCCGGAGTGTTTACATATCTTCCGCGTTCGTGTAAATGTTATCGGTTTTCGATTCCTTGTGTTTCGTCCTATGCTCTGTACATTATAACTTCGGGATATTTTATATAGTTTCTCCTGCGTCTGACTGAGTTTTGGGTGATTTTGAGTGAGTTGTACTTGCGTGTTGTGTCGGGGAGTCAGACGGGAGCAGGATTTACCTCGGGTTTCGGGGTGAAACCGGGGTGGGTCCTGACACAATATCCACCTATGTATTCCGTAAACCGTCTAACATTTAACTTGCATGTCTGATTATACCATTTATGCACATCCAAAAGGATGTCATACTTTACTACCAAATCCCCACTTTTCAACCGTTACGGTTACAACCCTTGAGCACACACTCGTGCTCAAGTCCCGCATCGCTAGGGATCTAGTCACCATCCTCTCCGTCCCTCTCAGTGCCCACTGAACCCACATGCTCACCACTCTGGGCGTACCTACTTTACCGGTCATTATCCAAGCCCTCATTGGCATTACATCAATTAGACACACTCAACGTCATTCTGAACCACCCAATCAGTATTAGATTCCATGCAACTCACCTGCGTCATCTCTCGCTCATCTTTATCACCTTCACTGAGGTAGTTTGGCACACTCGCCAACACGCAAAGTCGAACAGCTCATTCTGCGATTGTACTCAGTTGTAACCGAGTAGAATCCAAAAATCATTGTTCTTACTCTGCGTCACTCACATACCTTCGTATCTTCGTCACGATTGATGAATCTACATCGCCTCCGTCGTCACTGTAACACGAGCCTATCCACTCGATAAGACACGACTACGTCCATCAATAGCAGCATCTGCCACAACTGTGTGCAGTTCAATACCAAAAACACTCTACTATCGAGACTCTACATCTATACGGTCAACTCACCGCCGGTACCAATCGCTCAACGCATATTATTCACCGATCGGTCCACCTCAGGATCCCAAATCTCATCTCATACGGTCAACTCACCTCCGTTACTGGTGTCCTACCGACCAGTAATCACGATCCAAGGATCTCAACCACTCGTACCCTACGCCCTATCATGCCACACAGCATCTATACCGTGACATCCCCCTCACCCCCCCCCCCCCCCCCCCAGGAGATTTGACACACAACACTTGGCCTCTCACGCCAAATAAGATCAAACATTCCTATTCCCAACAGTCTCAACTTGGGTCATCCACCTCCACTGATCTCACCTTACCACAAACCTCTATCTAATATGACCTTACCGTTAAGCGGTCACAACACCGTAATATCATCATACTGGGATATCCACATCGACTAAATAGAGGGGACCTACCCATAACACTACGGCTCTATGCCGTTAGATTCACATACACGACGATCCTACTTGGGATCCAAGCTCACTAGAACACGACATCCTCTGCCAATCGAATGCTAAACCATCGCACCTTATGCCAAACACAACCTAACTAGGGTTCGATTCCACTGAATCCTCATACTCTCTCCCTAACTACCAGGTTGATGACGGGCTATTACCACTGCAGAGACATCACATCCAGCACTTGCGCGTCATTTTGAGAGCAACACATGCTCTGATACCAATTTGAAAGGACCCGCCCCAATCCCCCTGGATTATCGTGGGACGTACCAGCTACCGTCTGACACCGCGTGTCAGACCAGGGATAACTTGTCACCCGCTCGGGGTCCATCAGAGTACTCCAGGATCAGTGGTGGCATGTGATGTCTCGATCTCTGCTACAGCTCGCATCCGCTATCAACCTGAAGGGTATTAAAACCATAAAAGCTGTGAGTGGACAAAACAACAGTTTTATAAAAACCATTTATATCGAAGATCACATTTATTGTTAAGACCCATCCTCAATCCCCCAGGGATTAAAGAGGAACGACCCTGATCCCGTCTAACACGGAGTGTAAGACAAGGGAAATTTCCAACCTTTGCCCTCCTGGGCTATCAGAGTAGGCCAGGATCCGGAGGAGGTATGTGATATCTCGGTCTCTGCTACAGTCCACATCCGATGTCAACCTGAAGGGTATTAAAAACAGAAAGACTGTGAGTGGACAAAAATAAAGAGTTTCTAAAAACATATTTCATAAAGACCTTTATACCCTTCACTAAAAAGCAGGCATACATATTAAAACCATTTATCTAATCACATATGTTTAAACAACCATAATTAGCGTCTCAGCCCCAAGTTCCGTAAATACAAGTCACACGGGATCCTGCCCAAAACCATTTACAGAAAACCATAACATAATAAAAATATGTGGGATCTCAGCCCAAATCCATTTATCATCATAAAACACAATATCTCAAACCACTGAAATCATGTTTATTTAATATATTTCATATCCAAGAACCTGTCACGGTTTATAGAGCTACGCGCGTGCTAACCGAGGTCTCAAACCCAAGTCTCTCTAGAGTCCACCCAGGTTAATGTCCGTAGATCAATGACCCTCCCTGGAGGTAACGAACCATGCCCATCCTGAGAGTAAGGAACCCAACTGGGGGCGACTCCACTCAGTTAGTGCTCCGTGACTACTCCGGGGTCCACCCAGGCCAACGACCCTCCCAGGCGGAGACAATCATATATAAAGGATGGCATATGAAAAACCTTTTGTAATCATTCCTTTAAACCTTTCCAGGATTCATGTCCGGCCCTCACGAGCCGTCATGAACCATAAAATCTTTCAAGGGTTCATGCCGGTTCCCATAAATCGTCATGACCCGTAAAAACCATTTGGAACACAGAGCGGGGCCCTAGGCCCGAATCCATATACAAATTGGACATCTGGTCCGAATCGTAAGCCAACTGGGCCTTGTGCCCGATTTCGTAAATCAAATGGGTCTCATGCCCAATTCCATATTTCCAAATCCGAATTCAGTTTAAGAACCAATTGGGCCTCCTGCCCGAGAACGTAACAAAAAGGGACATCGAGTCCGACGGTTTCCAAACAAGTGAGTCTCGAACTCGAGTTTAGTTTATCAAATCTTAAACCATTGCATGAAATCATATCCAAAACCATAAGTACGAAAAATCAGTGTAAAACCGGAAAACATCGATTTATATGCAAGCACGTAAATCGCCTCGAAATGCGTGAAAGCATATAATTCACCAATATCCAAATACATATCATATAATCACAATCATAATCCATATAAAAAAATTATGCATGCATCACAGTTTAGAAATCAAGGTCCACTCACAGACCATCCGAAGCCCCGCCTCGATACGCGTGCCATAATCGTCTCCCGGGTCAATCGTCGCAACTAGGATTCCCAATCCTATCCAAATCGTAATAGAAGGTTACTAACTACCTTATTAACCTCCTACCAAAGCCCTGTAATTTTTCGGTATTTTTAACTATTTTAAAACTCGATCCGAAACCTTCCGATGCCCCGAACATTATTGAGACGGTGTCCGATCGACACGAAACCAGTCCCAAAATGTTCGTTACATCGAATAGAGTGTTTCATATGTTGGAACCTTCCCCAAATAACACCTCATGTGCCCGTATGCGCCCCTACAAGGGACTGTGCGAGGGCCTCAAGTGCCCTGCACGGTTCCTTCTTCAACCTGCCGCGAACCGGTTCAGACCGGCTAGTCCGGTCTTTTCTTGTAACTGGACCGGCGTGTCCGGTCCAGGCCCATACAATCCCCATTTTGGTATGATTTCAACCCTAATCAATCCTATAATTTCTATTTCTTCATTCCCTATCATTCCCAATCCTTAAAACTAATCAAAACCATCAAAATCCCATGGTTCCATTTTGAACCACACGGTTCAATGGTTCGAAGTTTTTCCCAGGGCTTTCTCAGCCTTAAACCCCCTTCCAAAACATCTTAGGAACATCCTAGGGACCTAATAACCACTTCCAACTCATCCAAAAACAACCATAATGCAAAAATTGAAATAAAATGGAATTTGGACCTTACCGAGTACCCTCTCGGGTTTCTCTCCTCCAAGCTGCCGTCGACGGCGGTTCTGGTCGTCTAGGCCGGCCACCAACATCCAAAATCCTCCCTCACTCTCTGGTCTCTCTGTCCTGATCATCTGGGGTTGGGTTGGATGGGTTTTGGGTTCAAACTGAGATCGGGTTGTTTGGGTTTGAAAGGAAGAAATGATCGATGAGGTTGATATGCATGAAGGCATAAGGATGGCCTGTGGATGGGTGACAAGTGTCACTCATCCATTGGACAGGAACTAAATATCTGGGGCCCACTAGAATCCAAAAGTGATTTATCTCGTAAAACGTGCAATAGTTCCTTGAAATTTCCTTGAACCGTAACTTCGCCGTCGAACGTCCGAATTCGACGTGCCACTTGTCTACGGATTCGTATCGTCCCGATCTACGTAACGGTCCTTGGCCCTCGGCCATTGGACCTCCCAGTCAAAAAGTCAACATTTGCACCCTTTTAACCATAATTACAAAAATACCCCTAAACCTCCTCGAACGTCGGAATTGAATGTGCCACCTATCTATGAACTCGTGACGTCACGAACTACGTCATGATCATTGGTCAAAGTCCATTTGACCGCCCAAATGAAAAGTCAACGTTTTACCCACTCCCAGGGGCAAAACGGTCATTTTGCATCGTTCGTCCGATTTCGCCCAACTAATCACCGATTAACCTCACTAATCATGATTAGTCACTAATCTAAGCTAGGAATTTGGGACGGGTCGTTACAACCTTCCCTCCTTAATTAATTTCATCCTCGAAATTCCAACCGACCTAATTCTAACCGTTCTTCCCTCTTTAATTTAGTTCCGTTCTCGATATTCTAACTATCCGGATTCCACAACCACCTCGTGGAAAGCAAATCCGATCTTATTTCACGACACGTGTGCACTCATACACCAACTAACCAGAACAATACTTACACGTCTGCAACCAGACGTACAACTAACACTCACGTCGTATCAACTACATTCGACCACGTCGAATGACAGTAGTCATACGTTCTGAATTGACACTACTTGTCAAATCTACCAAGTGGCTGACACAAACACTCGAAGGTTCCCTTCTCAATCACCAATCTATCCTGACGTCAGCTCCCACTAGGTGTCATCAGACCTCACTCAACGATCCATGCTGACACATCCGACAAACTGTCACCACTTGACAGTCGCCAGTCAAAAACTAACACTATACCCACTTGTGGTTACACTAACCACCAACACACTCAACTCGAGTATACACATAACAACAAGGCACTCAACCTGTGTGCAACTGGACCCACCAGAAATACTATGACCCAAAGCATAGTATCCAACGTCTAGTCCACGTTCTCGACTAATCCCATGGTATCGGAACTAAGCCGACTACCAATACGCTCACCAACGTACCTCTGGTATAACCTGTATACTGTCACCAAGCATCATAAGTCTGCCCGGTATCGTACCTCAAACCACGTACAAGGTACGTACATCCATTACCAATCAGACTACAACTACAACCTAAGTCGTAGCCAATCATGTTTCTATTCTGAAGTCCATCTGTCCAATCCAGTACTAGACAAATCAAAACTCCAACCCATCATCTATTTCCAAATCTGAATCCGAATCCACAAATTCGTAAGAAATCCCGAATCCAAACCCAGAAATCATATCCATAATCATGTCCAAATTCGAATCCGAAATCATCATTCCTTAGACTAGTATCAGGAATGACCATTTCGAACCCAAATCCATAAGAGAAAATCCACTGTCAATGTAACGACCCGTCCCAAATTCGATGATTTGATTAGTGACAAATCACGATTAGTGAGACTAATCCGTGATTAGTAGAGCGGAATCGGACGAACGATGCGAAATGACCGTTTTGCCCCTAGTGGTGGCAAAACGTTGACTTTTCGATCGGGCGGTCAAATGGACTTTGAGCGATGACCGTGATGTAGTTCGTGACGTCACGAGTTCATAGACAGGTGGCACGTTCAATTCCGACGTTCGGGCAAGAAGTTATGACGTTCGGAAGTTTAGGGGCATTTTGGTAGTTTTGGATAAAAGGGGTCAAAAGGTGACTTTTTGACCGGGAGGTCCGATGGCCGAGGGCCGAAGACCGTTACGTAGATAAGGACGATACGAATCCATAGGCAGGCGGCACACTGAAATCGGACTTCGAACGGGGGAGTTATGGGTCACGGAAGTTCGATTTCACTATGCACGAACTTCGAGACGGGGACGTTTTGGCGAAATCTGATTGGGTGGATATTTTGGTGGGCCCCATGGATGAGTGACAAGTGTCACTCATCCCATTGACTTGATCCCCCAAAATGTGGATCTATATAATTAATTAATATTATTTAATTATTTTTATAATCAAATCCACCAACCATTAATCCTAACCATCCATTTCAATTCTAACTTTAAATCCACACCCTTCATCCCTCATTCTCTCATCTGATTTCATCCCCTTCATTCTTCCTCACACACACACCCGAAACCCCATAACCCATAATCCTCCATTTTCTTCATTCTCCATTTTCAAACACCACACCACACATACCACCACATCTCATCATTTTTCATCTTATGTGTGACGTGAGGAAGGACCGTGATGATGAGGACGCGACGGCGAGGACTCACGGCGGCGGACCACGGCGGGGGAACCCGAAAACCCGTGAGGTACATTTTACTCAAAATTTGGATTTTTAGTTTTAGGGGTTTTCGATGATTTCTAAAGATTAGGAATGGTTTCTAGGGACCCTAGGAGTCTATTGGGATTGGATTCGAGGGTTAGGAAGGCCTGGAAGGACCGTGAACGGCGGAGGAAGTCACGGCCGCCATGGCTGGATTGAAGGTACGGGTTTTTGATGCTTCTCTTACATTTTAAGGTGATAGGACTGTAGTTTAGTTTGAGACGAAGAGAATGGGACAAACGGGGAGTGTTTTGGTGGCCGGAGCTGGGAGAACCGGCCGGGTCAAGCCGCGGGTCACGGCGACCCAGTTACTGGTATTCGGGTCGACCCGCGGGAGGACAGAGATGACAGGTGACGTCAGCATGCTGACGTCATCATGTCAGCGATGACGTCAGCATTGTCAGATCTGACAATGTCAGCTGACATGTCACAAAATGGGCCAATAGGAGTGCGACATGTGTCACATGTCAGTGCACAGTCAGCACTGACATGTCAGTGACGTGGCCCAATAAGGGGCTGACACGTGGCACAGACGTGGACCAGTGCCGTGATGACACGTGGCACATGTCAGACTGCCACGTGGAACTGACAGTACAGTGACGTGGACCAGTGGGAGCATGACACGTGGCACCTGTCAGAGTCTGACATGTCAGACCTGACAGCTGTCAGATGACGTCATGCTGACATCAGCGATGACGTCAGCAGATACTGTAGCGGCGCGTGAAGCCCACGCGCAGCCACTTCAGGCGGCGCGTGAGGGCGCGTGGCAGGGAATCTGGGGAAGGTTCCAACATGTGAAATCTTCTATTCGATGTAACGAACATTTTGGGACTGGTTTCGTGTCGATCGGACACCGTCTCGATATGTTTCGGGGCATCGGAAGGTTTAGGTTCGGGATTAAAAATAGTTAAAAATACGGGAAAATTACGGGGCTTTGGTGGGAGGTTAATTAAGTAGTTAGTAACCTTCTATTACGATTTGGACAGGTTTGAGAGTACCGGTGATGGTGATCGGCTCGGGGAGCCGTATGGCACGCAAATCAAGGCGGCAGCTCGGACGGTCTGTGAGTGGACTTTGTTTTTTAAATTGGTGCATGCATAAATGTTTATTATATGTTTTATTACTTGTTTGATGATGCCATGGGTGCAATTCTACGTGGTTACGTATAAGCACGTATTTCGAGGTTTCGGCCTTATACGGTGCTTATACGGGTCTGTATTTCTGTATTGAGTTAATGAACTGGATTTGGATTTCAAAATGATAAACTCGGGTATGAGACCCATTTGGTTTTGTCTCGGGCATATGACCTCAGATATCGGGCACGGTGCCCAACTGATGTCCTATGTTCGGGTACGAGACCCAGTCACTTTACGGTTTTGATTTCAGGTCAGGGAACCTTAAATGGATTCCCAGGTTCATGACGGTTTATGGGAACCGGCATGAACCCTTGTTGGTTATTACGGTACATGACGGTTTATGGGAACCGGCATGTTACCTCGGTTATGTTATTACGGTACATGACGGTTTATGGGAACCAACATGTTACCTGATTTTGGATATTATGGATCATGACGGTTCAGGGGAACCGGTCATGAATGTTTTTGTTATGTATATATATGTTCATCTACCTTCCTTTACTTCCATTATCTCCTCCGGGGAGGGTCGTTGGCCTGGGTGGACCCCGGAGTAGTCACGGAGCACCGACTGAGTGGAGTCACCCCCCAGTTCGGTTCCTTACTCTCAGGAAGGCTATGGTTACTATTACCTCGGGTAGGGTCAGTGGTCTGCGGACATTGACCTTGACTTTGAAATGACTCGGATTGAGACCCGGGTAGCACGCGCGTAGCTTTGGATACCGTGACAGGATTGGTTGTGTGACTTATATATATGTATGAGATGGATATATGATATATGATGTGTGGTGTGTACAGGTGTGCACAGGATTTGAGCAGTGGCTCGTTTACTTGGTTCCTTTATGGTTTGGTGCCGAGTCCCGTATGGATTTGGGCAGTGGCCTGTATGGTCGTTTTCATTGTGGTCCTTTCGACCTTAGTTTATATCTGATTTGGGCCTAGTTCCCATATATGATTTCTTTGGTTAAATGGTTTTCCAATGCATGCATGCTTTTTAGTGAAGGGTACAAATGTCTTATGAAATGCTTTTATAAACTCTTGTTTTGTCCACTCACAGTTTTTAATGTTTTGACTGCCCTTCAGGTTGACATCGGATGTGGACTGTAGCAGAGACCGAGATATCACATGCCTCCTCTGGATCCTGGCGTACTCTGATAGCCCGAGAGGGCAAAGGTCGGAAATATCCCTTGTCTGACACTTCGTGTCAGACGGGAGCAGGGTCATCCCGCACTAATCCCGGGGGGATTGGGATGGGTCCTGTCAGTCAAGCTCCAAAATCAAATCCTGAATCGTCACCCAGAATCCGATTCCAAAACCCAAATCCAGAAATCCTCTTTCAAGTTCCAAAATCAAATCTTGAATCGTCATCCATAAATCTGATTCCAAAACCCAAAATCTTGTTCTCGTCTACCGAGACGCACCAAAACCGAACCTTTCGGTTACTTGTTCAAATGATTTACCGCAATAAGTTCGATTGACTTCATAGGAAAGCCAATCGCAATATCCACACATCTAGGCTGACCAAATCCGACCTCGTCAGACACCTACTCACCCGAGTAAAAAGCCATATGGGATTCACCTTGAAAAGAAGTCCAGTCCCAACATCCTCAACTCAAACATCCAAGTAAGAGCGATAAATCTCCATCTATCTGAATCATCACGATCACGATCCAGACCCATCACTACGTCAACTGATCATAGACGTCACGATCGAGGATCGTCACGACGCCCAAAGTCCTCAACCGTTTCCCACATCTAAACAGATCAGTCAACGACGAGACACGCCGAGACTGTGGGTTCTCACTGATTACCTCGTATCGATTCTTGGCATTACACCGTGGAAAAATCAAGGATGATGCAAGACAATAACACCAAAATCCACCCTACTTGAATGCAACCAACATTCGCTGCACTCACCACGTTATGTTACCTGACATCGTCTGCTACCAGCAGAAGATGAGAAATCTCAGTCACCCAATTTCGATACATTCACTCCACTTGATGACCCAAAACAATCCTGGGTCCACCAACCAATACACGATCAGTGTACTAGTGACAACAACCAACATCTGCTATGGCAGAACCTGAGAAGTCACCCTAATGACTTCGAAATACTCATGACCAATGCGGAAAACTCGCATTCCACTCGTCACCTCAATCGCAACCTCTAGCGATTCCGAAGTTCCAACCAGATTGGAAACAACATACTTGGAAATCATCCATGTGTTTCTTTTTGACTAGTTAGGGACACATGCCCATTTCGCCTATCCGTTTATACTATGTATGTAGGTACACTCATTCCGAGTGGAATTCACGCGACTCAAGGTTAAACCTTGTATACTATTTACGGATGTGCATAAACGGCCTCCAACACTCGTATCTCGTACCGCGAGTGTCAACTACTACTGGATCTAATCCAGTCCATCATTATCCATGATCCACTCCCGAACCACAGATACCGATTATAAGCCTAACTCGACGAAGTCACATCCCGACTCGTAACTCATACCGAACAATCACCGGCACCAGCACCAGTACCAGTATCGCCATCTGTCAGCATCAGCACAAAGTGTACGAATCAGAAAAACCTAGATCTCCGCTTATACCGAGAGACAATCCCGTACCTCTGCTCGAATGGGAGAAACTCTGCCTCCATCGTACCCAACAAATCTGGGTACAGTCACCGTGGCATCTAATACGAGAAAAGGAAACGTCCCCTGAACGTCCACGATTCCTAACAACCATAACTACAACGACTCTCGGTAGTCGTGCTTGCAACAACTCTTGCAGACCTAACTACCGGACATCTCGATATCCAGACTCCGCATCTAACAGAATCAATCACCCATACCAACTATTCTGTATCCCACTCCGGGATTCCATCGACAAGTACCAATCTTGGTAACCGGTCCAACAATCTCTAACCTGTCATAACTCGACTAAACCAAATGTCGTCTACCAGGTCGTCCATGACCTTAGCTGCACCAACAATCCATCACAGCTAAAGTAGCACGACAACCATCTAGGTCTAACCGATAAGTACAACCTCGACTGCAGAGTGCAGTCCCAACACTACCCTGACATGCCTAGAGCGACCAACGGCCTCAAACCCGAATAGTCATCAAAGACAAACCACTCACCAACTCAACAAGATCTGAACCATACAACCCAATGGAGGGTTCCATAATCACACTCTAGGGTCTCTCGAAACCCAACTACTAACTGCAGTATAATCGGCAATCTGACCATCCACGTGGTCTTGACATCGAAAAGACGTTAATCCAATCCTACCGTCAATCAAGATTTCTCGAATCCGGCTGCTAACTGCCACAAGTTCAACTAGAGTTCCACAAACTCGACTGCTAACTGCCAGCCGCAGTACAATCCATGAATCCGACTGTAACTGCTAGGAGCAGTAAATCCATTTAACTCAACAAAATCCGATCATCAGAGGATCATAGCACCAAACTGCCATCAAACTGATCCTACGACATCGTGAAAGACGATCCCAACTAACCATCTCACGATCAAAACTCGAAAGTACCGTTTACGTCATCCTTCCGTAGGGTCCCACACTGTCATCCACGACAGAACTATGGAAACCCCAGCATCTAGTGCCCAACCAAGACATATCACGATTCCATTCTACTAACTATCGTACCGGCACCCTAACTATCAGGTTGATAACGAACTATAGCCACTTGAGATATCACATCCTCGACCTGCGCGCACCGTAAGAGCAAACCGTGCTCTGATAAGCAATCCTATGCTCTGATATGAGCTAACCGAGCTCTGATAAGCCAGCCTCGCGCTGATACCACCTCTCAGTATCAGAGCGTCATGGGTATCCCATAAGCCAACCTGCTCTAATACCACGCGTCAGGACCCGTACTCAATCACCCAGGGATTAACGAGGAACAAACCTGATCCCGTCTGACATGGAGTGTCAGACAAGGGAAATTTCCAACCTTTGCCCTCCCGGGCTATCAGAGTACGCCAGGATCCGGAGGAGATATGTGATATCTCGGTCTCTGCTACAGTCCACATCCGATGTCAACCTGAAGGGTATTAAAAACAGAAAGACTGTGAGTAGACAAAAATAAAGAGTTTCTAAAAACATATTTCATAAAGACCTTTATACCCTTCACTAAAAAGCATGCATGCATAGTAAAACCATTTATCCAGTCACATATGTTTAAACAACCATAAATAGGGTCTCAGCCCCAAGTTTCGTAAATACAAGTCACACGGGCTCCTGCCCAAAACCATTTACAGAAAACCATAACGTAATAAAAATATGTGGGATCTCAGTCCAAATCCATTTATCATCATAAAACAAAATTTCTCAAACCACTAAAATCATGTTTTATCCAATATATTTCATATCCAAGAACCTGTCACAGTATATAGAGCTACGCGCGTGTTAACCGGGGTCTCAAACCCAAGTCTCTCCGGGGTCCACCCAGGTTAATGTTCGTAGATCAACGACCCTCCCTGGAGGTAACGAACCATGCCCATCCTGAGAGTAAGGAACCCAACTGGGGGCGACTCCACTCAGTCAGTGCTCCGTGACTACTCTGAGGTCCACCCAGGCCTAACGACCCTCCCCAGAGGAGACAATCATATATAAAGGATGGCATATGAAACCTTTCCAGGATTCATGCCCGGCCCTCACTAGCCGTCATGAACCATAAAACCTTTCAAGGGTTCATGCCGGTTCCCTTAAACCGTCATGACCCGTAAAACCCATTTGTAACACATAGCTGGGCCCTAGGCCCAAATCCACATACAAACTGGACCTTTGGTCCGAATCGTAAACTAACTGGGCCTTGTGCCCTATTTCGTAAATCAAATGGGTCTCATGCCCAATTCCATATTTCCAAATCCGAATTCAGTTTAAGAACCAATTGGGCCTCCAGCCCGAGAACGTAACAAAAAGGGACATCGAGTCCGAGGGTTTCCAAACAAGTGGGTCTCGAACCCGAGTTTACTTTATCAAATCTAAAACCATTTCATGAAATCATATCCAAAACCATAAGTACGGAAAATCAGTGTAAAATAGGAAAACCTCGATTTACGTGCAAGCACGTAAATCTCCTCGAAATGTGTGAAAGCATATAATTCACCAATATCCAAATCCATATCATATAATCACAATCATAATACATATGAAACATTTATGCATGCGTCACAGTTTAGAAATCAAGGTCCACTCACAGACCGTCCGACGCCGCGCCTCGATACACGTGCCATAATCGCCTCCCGGGTCAATCGTCACCACCGGGATTCCCAAACCTGTCCAAATCGTAATAGAAGGTTACTAACTACCTTATTAACCTCCTACCAAAGCCCCGTAATTTTTTGGTATTTTTAACTATTTTAAAACTCTATCCGAAACCTTCCGATGCCCCGAACATTATTGAGACGGTGTCCGGTTGACACGAAACCAATCCCAAAATGTTTGTTACATCGAATAGAGTGTTTCATATGTTGGAACCTTCCCCAAAGGACACCTCACGCGCCTGCACGCGCCCCTAGAAGGGACTGCGCGTGGGCCTCACGCGCCCTGCATAGTTCTTTCTTCAACCTACCGCGAACCGGTTCAGGCCGGCTGGTCCGATCTTTTCCTGCAACTGGACCGCCGTGATCAGTCTAGGCCCATACAATTCCCATTTTGGTCCGATTTCAACCCTAGTCAATCCTATAATTTATTTTTCTTCATTCCCTATCATTCCCAATCCTTAAAACTAATCAAAACCATCAAAATCCCATGGTTCCATTTTGAACCACACGGTTCAATGGTTCCAAGTTTTTCCCAGGGCTTTCTCAGCCGTGAACCCCCTTCCAAAACATCTTAGGAACATTCTAGGGACCTAATAACCACTTCCAAGTCATCCAAAAACAACCATAATGCATAAATTGAAATAAAATGGAATTTGGACCTTACCGAGTACCCTCTCAGGTTTCTCTCCTCCAAGCCGCCGTCCACGGCTGTTCTGGCCGTCTAGGCCGGCCACCAACATCCAACATCTTCCCTCACTCTCTGGCCTCTCTGTCCTGATCATCTGGGGTTAGGTTGGATGGGTTTTGGGTTCAAACTGAGATCGGGTTGTTTGGGTTTGAAAGGAAGAAATGATCGATGGGGATGATATGCATGAAGGCATAAGGATGGCCTGTGGATGGGTGACAAGTGTCACTCATCCATTGGGCAGGATCTAAATATCTGGGGCCCACTAGAATCCAAAAGTGGTTCGTCTCGTAAAACGTGCAATAGTTCCTTGAAACTTCCTTGAACCGTAATTTCGTCGTCGAACGTCCAAATTCAACGTGCCGTCTGTCTACGGATTCGTATCGTCCCGATCTACGTAACGGTCCTTGGCCCTCAGCCATCGGACTTCCCAGTCAAAAAGTCAACATTTTCCCCTTTTAACCATAATTACCAAAATGCCCCTAAACTTCCGAACGTCATAACTTCCTCCTCGAACGTCGGAATTGAACATGCCACCTGTCTATGAACTCGTGACGTCACAAACTACGTCACGGTCATTGGTCAAAGTCCATTTGACCGCCTGAATGAAAGGTCAACGTTTTACCCACGCCTAGGGGTAAAACAGTCATTTTGCATCGTTCGTCCGATTTCGCCCAACTAATCACCGATTAACCTCACTAATCGTGGTTAGTCACTAATAAAATCTAGGAATTTGGGACGGGTCGTTACATTTATAACCTTCATGTAAAAGCATGCATGCATCCTAAAGACAGTTATCAAACCATTTACTTTAATTAAATCATTACTCAATAAAACGATTAGACAGTAAAAACCATTTCCTTCCTCAAATCATCCTTAGGGCCTTAAGCCCAAACTAGAAAATAAATCGCATGGAAACTCAGCCCAAAACTAATCTCCGAAATCATAAAACACGGGATCTCAGCCCCACAACCATCTGGGAGGACCTGTCTCCGGACCCTGTCCGAGACTATATCATATCTCTCACTCCTGGGCAAGTGCTCCCTCTCGGAGTCACTTATCCCAGGCATGGATCGTGACACTCCAGGATCAACGACGTTTGGAGGAGACTAATATGCACATATAGGAGGGTATATAAATATTCACATACTTTCTTTCAAATCATAGTTCAATTGGGCCTCATGCCCGAATCATAATCCAGGATTCCTTGAATGCGATTCAAATCCAAATCTCACAGGCCTCAGTCAAAATTCATATCTCAATAGGGTATTAAACCCAAATTCTCATTTCATAAACCACAACTAGGACTCAAGCTCGATATCACAAATCATTGGGCTTCAAGCCTGATACCACAATCAACTGGGCCTCAAGCCTGATACTATAAACCAACTGGGTCTCAAGCTCGTTACCCTAAATCAACTAGGCCTCAAGCCCAATGCCACAAACCAACTGGGCTTGAAACTTGATATCATAAGTCAATTGGGCCTCAAGCCCAATATCATAAACCAATTGGGTCTTAAGCCCGATATCATGAATCAATTGGGTGTCAAGCCTGTTATCATAACTCAATTGGGCCTCAAGCCCGATACCACAATCAATTGGACTTCAAGTCCGATAGTTTCCAACTCAAATGGGTCTTATGCCCGGTTCCACATTTCCAAATCCAAAACCAGTTCATCAAATCATCATTGAAATACCAGCACGTATATACACAGTATAAAACTAAAAACCTCGAAATACGTACAATTACATACATCCTAAAACACCACAACCATATGCACTCAAGGCATCTCAAACCATGTATTTAAAACATATACAACAGTTATGCATGCATCACAATTTAGAAAGCAAGGTCTACTCACAGACCGTCCAAGTTGTGCGTTAATACGCGCGGCGTAAGCCTCTCGGCCAATCACCATCACCGAAACTCCCCGGACCTACCCAAATCATACTAGAGGGTTACTAACTACTTCAATAACCTCTCATTAAAGACCCATAATTTTCTGTGATTTTTAAACGTATTTCAACTCG